>CM046446.1:81388668-81923668 GCA_025506515.1 Flaveria trinervia
AAATGGTTGCACATCATGTTATATTGATTAAAACATTCAAACTTAACTTAATGAAGTTCTCATGCGAATGGCTCATGCGAATGAACCATACACATGAATATCTTCACACGATTGACTCAGTCGCACGACTGAACCAGGAGACTGGATCAGTCGTATGACTGTAACATAAGATTGGCTCAGTCGCACGACTGAACACTCAGTCGCACGAATGAACCAACCGCATGGTTCAATCGCACGACTAAACCAACTAATGGTTCAGTCGCACGATTGAATAGTGCCAACCTATAAATACAACTCAATTCGTGAAAAACAGGGACACTCGATCAAGTACGAATCCAGACGAACCCTAGCCGTCCAGAAACCTTCTAAATCGTTCTCCAAGTTCATAGAACACATTAGATCGATTCCTTATCGATTTCTAACGTTAGTTTCAATCCTTGATTGATTCTTCGTGTGTTCTCACTGATTGGATCGCCAATCAAATAGGATTCCGCACTATTTGATCTGGTTTACACGTGATCTCTAGGTATATTCGTCAAATACTAGGTCCTAACAATATATATATATGTATATATATATGTATATATATACATATGTATATATATATACATATATATGCATATATATACACATATATATCTGTATATACATATACACACACACACACACACACACACATATATATATATATGTATAGATATATATATATATATATATATATATATATATATGTATATATATACATATATGTATATATTATATATATATATATATATGTATGTATATACATATATATACATACATATATATATGTGTATATATATATATGTCTATATATACATATGTATATACATATATATATATATATATATATATATATATATATATATATGATATACATATATATATATATATATGTATATATATATATATGTATATAATATATATATATATATTTGAAGTCAGCTTGGATCGATAAACATCCAAGCATGTTGTTGACGGAAGGATAAACAACAGCACAAACCAAAGTCAAAACAATGATACAAACTATAATTGAATTGTTTCATTGATAAAATCTAACGATTAAAAGCTCGTTACAACATAAGAATCAAGACTCTTGGCAAGGGGAAGGGGAAGATCGAACATGATCTCCCCACTCATCTAGCAGCCCTAGGCTCCCAAGCACACTCCCTCTAAAACCCTTGATCTCTCTACACAATGAAACTGGTATATATAGGCCTCAGCCTATATTAGATGCGACTGAGCCCATTCGTGTGATTGGACCACACGTATGATTCAATCGTACGACTGGACCATGCGAATTGTTCAATCGTACGACTGGACCATTCTTATGGTTCAGTCTCACGAATGCCCCAATCGCACCTCTCAGTCGCACGACTGGTCCATTAGCATGGCTCAGTCGTACGACTGAGTCTCATTCGTATATGCTCCTGTGAATGACCCAGTTTCATGTGTTACAACATATCAGTGTATAACATTAAGCCTAGACTATTCGACAAGCGACGGACACACTATATATGACTATATATGCTCCAACATACACACACACACACACATATATATGTGTATATATATGTATAGATATACATAGATATGTATATATACATATATGTATATATACATATACATATACATATATATGTATATATAATGTATATATATACATATATATATGTGTATATATATATGTATTATATATACATACATATATATATATATATGTATGTATATATATGTATATGTATATGTATATATACATATATGTATATATACATATATATGTATATCTATACATATATATACACATATATACCCGATCGATATAAGATTGAACTAAACATTAAGAACGAGTAGGAATCAATCAGGAACGAACTATGAACTTGGACAGGCTGTTTTGGACGTTCTGGACGGCTAGGGTTTATGTGTATGCTTAATATCTCTCGAAGTGTTTTTGTTTTTCCACGAATTAGGTGGTATTTATAGGTTAGTAGTTTTCCATTATCATGGTTCAGTCGTGTGACTAAATCATGCGATTGATCCATGTGCACGACTCAAGGTTCTGTCGTGCGACTGAGTCAATCTTATGTCTTAATCATACGACTGATCTAGTCTCCTGGTTCAGTCATGCGACTAGTCTATAAGCATGATGTATTCATGCGTATGGTCCAGAATACTCGTTCGACTAGGTTGAACACATTACTCAATCATTATTGACTTAGAATTGTGTACAACAACCTCAAACCTATATAATAAGTTCATACATATGAATCAAAGATAAGTAAACATCAAATCATAAATCATATTTCATTACTTCGTCAAATTACACATATGTAAGAAATAAAAGACTTTTACATTTAAGCACATAAACTAGGTACACATGTATCTACAAACTCTCCCTTGGACCTAGTTTACTCTATCGTCTAACATTCTTCACATGTTCTTGGAACTTCTTGTACTTCTCTTCTCTTGTGACTCCTGCATGTATCTCGAAAGCAAAGCAGGGCCGTATAACATGTTGAAATTGAAGAGCTTGTACAATGTCTTGCGTGGCATAGAATAGTGGCCACTTGTATAAAGTATATACATCTTCAGCCGACAAGTTAGTGAGCCACATTGGGTGAAATACGCTAATAGTTTCTATTTTCCCATCTCTATTCAAAACTATGACCACTTCCCCCGTCCTCCTATTATAATACCACCATTTGAAGTGTGGAGTGAAGTCCTGAGGTATTTCCCGTAAGGGAATCTTGGACACTGTGTGCCGAGGACTCCCCTTCAGCACTACTTTAGGCTTTCTAGATATCGGTCAACTTCAGATTTATGAATGTACCTCTTAGGTTGTTGAGGTCTAAAGTTTACCCACCTAGTGTGTCATTCTTTCTTCAATGCAACCCCAAACCAACCTGACATCCTTCTTGGATTAGCATACAACAAATCTAAGCATGCCAGTCGGTTGAGCTCAAAACCAGGAAGAGTCTTTAGAAAATGAGGATATTTGAAGTACTCAATCCCTTTTTCCCTTTTCACAGCATATACGTCCAAATCTTCAAAATATGCCCACGCTATAATCTTGCCTGACACTTTCTGGTGTCTTTTGACTCGATAAAGCTTGGTGTAGGCATTTTGCTTTAGGGTCACACGTTGGCTTTCATCTTTGCAAAACAAGCTACCCATTCAGATTTCTTGATATCAACATTAGCATCCGAAGCTTGGCCTGGCTTTTATCTTTTCTATTCTCTTTTTACATCTCTTCCAGCTTCTCAAATGTAGCACTTCCAAAAGTATCACCCAAGTTGGGGATAACATTACCTTCGTGGTCAGTGTACTCTGGATAATGCTCAGCAGTGACATCCTCTATCTTAATCTCATCTACATCGTTCAACTCATCATCACTCGCGACATCAACTTCTGGAGCATCTTTGACAATTTCATCAGGATTGAGTCGAAATCTAAACTAGCTGGTCATCGGTCAAATCATGAATGATTTCTCCTTCTTTGGGAGTGTAGCTCACTGACCTTCTGACTATCCCTTGCAAGTCAAGAATCATGGTAAGTTGAGTATTGACTTGCTGAAGGGGAGCAACATCATATTCATCTATTTGTTGATCTTTATCTGTTTGATTAAACATTAAGCACATCACACATAAATCATTAATCAAGACATTTAAACATCAATATTCATCAATTACATTAATGTAATATATAATTCAAGTACAAAAGTTTTAAATACAAAGACGTCTAAGCAATACTTTTGTCTTGATCTGTCGTCTCTTCAGCTGGAGGAGCTAAGGACGAGGCTCCTTGATCTTGGCTTTGCTTTGTGTGCCTCTCCTGCGCTTGAGTGGAGGCTGATGCAGCAGCATTACCTTTTTGATTTTCATCATCCTCTTTATCTTTTTACCACTCGGTCCTCCTTCATCAACATCTTCTTCTTCATCAGATTCATCTTCATCCTTATCTCATCATCATCATCATCATCACACATTCTTGATCTTTAATGGCTCACTCTTTGATCCTTTAGCTTTAGTAAAATCTTCTTATTCTTCTTCTCCAGATCCTCTATCCTCTTTATCGAAGCGAGCACTAACTCATTTTGACTAGTAAGTGCATGGCGGGCTCGACCTAGAGCTTTCTCATACTGGGCACTCTTCTCGCTGAGCTGTACAATCTGCTTTGCCTGAGCTGCATTCACCTCTATCAGCTTGTTTAGCTAAGTTTCCCCTAGCTCATCAGTGACAATCAGCCCTTAGCACAATGCGGTTGAGGTTAGCAAGCTATTCCTCTAACCCAATATTGGGTAGAGTGGATCCAGGTGTAACTGTGATTGGGTGGAGGGACCACCTAATGAGCAGTTGTGGTAGCGGTGGATGTGGTGAAGATGGGAGGATGTGTGGGAATGGATTATGGTGGAGTAGGTGTATGAGTGGTGGATGGAGGTGTGGCTGTGGTAGTAGGTGTGGTAGTGGTGGTGGCTGTGGTAGTGGTGGTGGTTGTGTTAGTAGTGGTGGCAGTGGCAGTGGTGGTGGCTGTGGCAGTGGGTGTGGCTGTGGCAGTGGTAGTAGAAGAAGATGTGATCAAAGTAAACCTTGGCCTCTTACTCTTCTTCCCATGGGGATGGGTCATTCTCTTTTTCCTTGAGCCCTTGGAGATAGAAGCTCCCCCTGAGCTGTGTGGCTGGTCTGGGGTGTAAGAAGGATCACTGACATCTGTAGCAGCACCCTTTGACCCAGCCTGGCGTCTGCCAACCGCCTCTTTCCCTCTGTCAGTGGCCACAACTCAGCTACCAACTGTCCTCACCAGTGGCTCCTCATCAGACTCTTCATCTTCATCAAGCACGAAGTCTTAGTGGAAGGCAGCCTTCTCAATTCCACCAGGTGCCTCACCACCTTGACCATCATCATGGTTGTCATCATCGTCTTCTTCATCGTCGGCGGGTAGCTCAATTTGCTCAACATCTGAGTCACTATCATCGTTACGCCACTTCTTGTGAGAGGGCGCCACATACTCTTCCCTAGCCAAATGCTCGAACAATCCCCTGACCGAGGGCTTCACCTGCTTTCCCCGGTAGACCTTCGTCCGACCTAATGTGGTACTGTCCATAACCTCACAAATAACAACATCGTCTTTCTCCTTAGGAAACGAAGGAAGCTTCTTGTCAGTAATCATTTGTAGAAAACGTGGGTACATACAGAAGCCTTCCTTGCCCTTGGCCTCGTGGTTCTCTATCATATAAGCAAAGAGCATGTGCGAAAAACTGAATGGGTGGTTCAATACCAGAGCAACATATGCATTCTAGATTTGATCAGACATCTCATCAAACCCTCTTCTCCTTGACGCTATGCACTTGAGAATATGATCTAAGTACTTAAACTAGGGGCACATGTTGCTCTTGTTGAGCACACCTGCGTTGATGTCCCTAGTGTACTTCATCCACAGAAAACATCCCCGAACGCTCAAAGGGTGTAACTTGGTTGGGTGAGCATCATCATTGCCCAGATCCATGACTCGCCTTAGATCATCTGCAGTGATCCTAATCTCCTGTCCAAAGATCGAGCTCTGAATACTGTGGGGCCCTGTGGATCTATCAACTATGGCACCTTCCAAGAAGGTTTGCTGTAACGATCTGTATGGCGTGCAGAGGGTAGATATGGCCTTGAAGATCCTCGATCTCCTCAGAAAGGCTATGATCCTAGTAAACTCGGACGTGCTTCGAGTAGAAGCATCTAGATGAGCACATATGTTATGCTTTGTGCTCATGGTCCATCTATCAGCCATGTTGCTGCAACACAAGTAACACATATGTTAGATTTATGCATAACATAAGATGGTTTGAACTTAATCTGTTTTGATCATACTGGTTCAGTCATGCGACTGAACCATACGACTGAGTTTTAGTCGTACGATTGAGTTCAGTTGTCCGATTGAGCCTGTGGCTGAGTTCAGTCGTGCGATCGAGCCTGCGACTGAGCTTAGTCGTATGCTACACTATGCGGTTGAGTCAGTCGTGCGACTGAACCCATACACATAATTCATACATGCGATTGAGTCGTTCTCCTGGCTCAATCGTGCGACTGAAGTTCATTAGCATGACCATTCATATCCTACACTGCTGAACACCCCAGATATGAATCTTTGTCAAAACTTTATATTAGACTTCGTGTTTACACTCATTATACTCGCAGAGACTCGAAATAACACTTAATGTCCTTTAAATCAACATTTATATCCAGTTAAGTGGTCTATATTAGGGTTTAGTCTCGGTTCTAGGTTTTAGCCCAATCGGTCCTTAAAGATGCGATTCAAGTGTTCATTTGGATCGATTTCAGTCGCCCAGTACCTGTAGAGAGTAGAATACCGTTAGAATCACTAATCAGGCAGAAATCACAAGTAAATGAAATTTGGGCAGTGTATGTTTGTATGGGCAATTTCAAAGGACTTTGAAGAGTGGTAAGGGTTACGACCGACTGAACCCCTTATTTATATTGTTTTAAATTTTAGTCGTGCGACTGGACCCATGTTCATGCTCTAGTCGTGCGACTGGGCCCATACTCATGCTCCAGTCGTTTGACTGGGGTTCAGTCGTACGACTGGCTCATACTCCTTCATTCATTCATACGATTGGTTCAATCTTGTAGTCCAATCGCACGGTTGTCCATACTTATGGTCCAATCGTGTGACTGGCTCATACTTATGGTTCAATCGTGCGATTGGCTCATCCTTATGATTCAATTGTATGATTGGCTCATACTTATGGGCTTGAACTCTTTACACTTTCAACCACTTAAATTTGTAACCTTTGATATAACATTATGACCTTTTAACACCATTTAATCACCTCAAACGTGATCCTTTTAGTTTAAAAACCATTAATCACCTCAGACGTGATTGTTTTAATTTAAACTGATTGGTCACCTCAGACGTGACCCCTTTTAGTAAGTGATTCACGATTACATCTAGTTGTATAGTCCGACATCTACTAAAAGACTAGAAAATAGAGAATAACTTAGAAATTTAAAAGAAAACAAAACATATTATTTTGTTGTTTTGGGTTTGAGTAGAAAAGCTTCAAGTTAATTTGATCATTTCTGCAACGATTCATTATAGAATCATACAGGTATATCAGAATCATTTGGGAACCCCTTTTAATATGCACTTTGACGCTAGATTCTTGTTTTGTCAGAGAGTCAAGATCACTTTCAAGAAATCATACTAAGGCTATAATATGCACACACTGATTTTGACTGTCAAGAATTGCAGCCACGATGATTGTCAGTATATTTGTCCACTTAAATCCATACACAGATTTTTTACTTACATTGGTGATGAACTAGGTTAGATTATTTCAACAAGCATTTGTGGATCTCACACTTATATGGTAATCAACATTCCTCCGAGATTTTTTAGCAGTCTACGGGTATTGGACAAGAAGAAACTATTCTAAGAGCTTTCAAAGAGATGGCAAGCCTTAGGTCAGTGCCATCGCACAACAGAGAGGTGCAAACAACAATGAATTCTAGAATATTTAGGATATGTTTATCCTCAGTTCATTGCCACCGCACAGCAGAGAGGCACACACTCTATCTTCTTGTTAGAGCATTTATTTTTTTCTTTTGCACACAACGCACCAACGACATTAGTCATTAGCTTGATTGCCTTTAGCTGTTTTTCCATGTGCTTTGCTCATATTTATGGTCATCCGCACACATTTGTGGCGTTTATTTTGCTCGTCACCCCTTATTGGAAATGCGTTGATTGTGTTAACCATGGATAAGATGAGAACCCACAGCAAGTTGAACAATTTAGTTTGAATTTTAATTCACCAATAAAGTCTACTCATCTGTTGTATTGAGTCTATCGACATATCATATAGTGAACTAGCAACCTCTAGGTCTACTTTCTCTATGTTACCTCAGTAGCAAACCAGTTTTACTATCATTTTTCATTAGTTGTGCGACTTCTCAGACTTGTACTTTGAATTTCGCATTTTGAGAAAATTAGTTTTTGAAGTCCCAACCAATTTGTTCCCTGTGTACTATCATTTTCCATAAGCTTTGAATCAAAATCAAGATTTGATTTCACTTCTTTCAGCTAACCTACCCTCCCCCCTCGCTTTTTAAGTAAATAAATATTGAAATTAAATACTAACCTAAAACTATTCTCCCTCTAAAATACTAAAACCGAAAATCTTTTTGTGTTTTTGGATTTTAATTGACAGGAAAATAAAATAAAAGAAAATAAATAAAAAACTAAGAACCTAATTGTCGGGCTAAGAACTGTCTTCTTCTTAAATCACATCACAATATATTTTTCACACCATTAACCTCTAAAAGATATAAAAACCTAGGTTTGTCGAATGCTTTTGTGTAGAGGTCGGCGTATTGAAAATCAGTATTAATTTTAACAACATCGATTAATTGATTTTCAAAATAATCACATATAAAGTGATATTTATACCGATGTGTTTAGTCTTAGGATGTTGGACCGGATTTTTGGTTACAGCAATTGCAGCAGAATTATTAACAAAAATAGGGGTGTTAGAAAATTGCAAACCATAGTCGCTCATTTTCTGTTGAATCAAAATGATCTGCGAGCAGCAACTTGCAGCAACAACATATTCAGCTTCACATGTTGACAGAGAAACTGATGTCTGATTCTTACACTGCCTAGTGACTAACCATCTACCAAAGAGCTGACATCCCTCTGATGTTGATTTGTGATTCATTTTGCAACCACCATAATCTGAGTCACTATACGCTATAAGCTCAAAGTCATCATCATGTGGATACCACAACCCGAGTGTTGGAGTACCCTTTAGATAATGAAAAATCCTTTTCACCCCGATGAGATGATTTACTTTTGGTTTCGCCTGATATCTGGAGCAAAGACATGTGGCGTACATGATATCAGGACGTGAGGATGTGAGATACATAAGAGATCCAACCATTCCTCTGTACATGTGGGATCAACCAGATCACCATTTTCGTCGGGTGCCATGTCATGGTTTGTCGCAAGTGGAGTTCCAGCTGCCGAAGCATTCTTTATGTCGAATCGACTAAGGATATCTCCTACATATTTGGTCTGATGCAGGAAGATTTGCTTTTGTGTCTGATCCACCTGTAAGCCAAGAAAGAACTTCATCTCCCCCATGACACTCATCTCAAACTCTGCTTTCATTACAGATTCGAATTCTTTACATAGTTCTTCGTTTTTGGAACCGAAGATTATGTCATCCACATAAATCTGTACCAGCAGTAAATCTCCATCTTTTTCATTGATGAACAATGTACAGTCAATAACTCCTCTGCGAAAATCATTTTTCACAAGATGAGTTGAGAGTTTCTCATACCAGGATCTAGGGGCTTGATGGAGCCTGTAAAGAGCCTTGTCCAGCTTGTAAACTCTATCCCGATGATAAGGATCCTCAATTCCTTCGGGTTGACTGACATAGACCGTCTCACGAATTTCACCATGAAGGAATGCACTCTTCACATCTAGCTGATAAACTTTAATCTTCATGTAGGATGCATAGGCTAGAAATATACGTATTGCTTCCATCCTTTCCACCGGTGCAAACAATTCATTGTAATCTATGCCTTCGACTTGTTGAAACCCTTGAACTACAAGTCGACCTTATTCCTGATTATGACCCCTTGGTCGTCTTTCTTGCACTTCAGCACCCATTTAGTACCAATCACCTTAGCACCTTTTGCTTTGTCCACAAGGGTCCATACTCCTAACTTCTTGAACTGTAGGAGTTCTTCTTGTATTGCACTGACCCATGCCTTATCGTTTAAGGCTTCACTCATATATTTTGGCTCGAATTGAGACACAAAACATCGATATGCGCCATCGTGAAGACATCCTTTTTCCATGAATGAGGCATAATCTACTGAGTATAGTTGATTTCTTGTCTATACTCCCGATCTAACATCCCCAATGACATTGTACAAAGGAGGATAATCATTAAGTTGAGATCCTAGAGTGGTGGGAACAACTACTTCATTATCCAGATTGTGAAACCCAGGTTCAGTATCTGTAGCTGTTGGAGTATGAGGCTTCGAAGTGTCAGAGGCATCAGGATTTGATGCTTGTGTACTTTCATTTGTGGAACCTGTTCCTCCTATTCCATATTTGCAGTCTCAACTGCTTCATCATCAGAGGAAGAATCACTTACTTCAAGGTCTCCCCTGACGGGCTAGAAGTATCATCTAATAGACCAGTTGAGGTCGATTCTGGTGGATGAGAGTTTAGGACATCGTACATCATCCTAGCAGAAAGCTTGTCATCAGTATGAGAAGGTGGCAGATTGAAGGATTTAAAGAATCCATAGTAGTCGAAGAAGAATGAGGGTCCTTTCCCAGTAGGGGTGGTGTATCTTTGAACGTCAACATTGCACCACACTTCTACCTGACCCGTTGAGTTGTTGTAAACTATCTTGTCTGGTATGCTGTATCCGAGAAAGATACCTTCTTCTGCCTTCTCACTGAACTTCCCAGTCTAAGTTTTCTTCAACAACATACAAGGTGCACCAAACGGTTCTAGATACTTCATGTTGGGTTTACGTCGCTGGAGCAGCTCATAACATGTTTTCCCATGTCGTTTGACCACTAGGACTCGATTGAGCGTGTAACAAGCATTAGCTACTACTTCATTCTAGAATTGAATAGGCAGTTTCAAGTCGGCTAGCATTGTCTTGGCAGTCTTTATCAAGCTGGGATTCTTCCTTTCTGCAACATCGTTCATCTGTGGAGTGTAGACAGAGGTGAATTGATGAACAATTCCTCTCTCTCTATAGTAAGCCTCCATCCACTGATTCTTGAACTCTGAGCCATTGTCTGATCGAATCTGCCTTACTTTCAGCTTGTAGAGTGATTCCAATGTAGTTACCAGATGTTTGAATGATTCAAAGGTTTCTGATTTGGCTTTCAGAAAATCACCTAAGAGAATCTTGAGTAATCATCTGTTACTACACAGCAATACAGATCACTAGCAATGCTCTTTGTGCTGACAGGGCCAAACAGATCCATATGTAGAAGCTCGAGAGGCAAATCAATAGAATTAACTTTCTTTTCCTTGTGAGCTTTCTTGGTCTGTTTCCCTTTCTTACATGCTACATAAAAATCCGAAAGATGGAAATTCTTGACAGTTACTCCATTCACTAAATCATTCTGAACCAAATGATTCGTCTTCCTAGGATTGATGTGTCTCATTCTCCTATGCCATGAGATTGAGTCCCTCTCAGTTGCCTTTGACAAAAAAACATTGAATAGTATGGTCAGTTGTGGAGGCTTTTGAAAGATCCAAGACATACAAATCGTTATATCTTGAAGCTGACATAAGAACTTTATCCACCTCAACCACATAGTCCTTCTTTAACATGTATCACTTCTTGTTGTCAAATACAACTTTGAATCCTTCATCACAGATCTGCGAGACTGAAAGCAAGTTGTTCTGTAGTTGTTGAACGTAGTTGACCTTGTCAAACTTTACTTTCTCGTTTCCCACTTCGTCTTGAGCAGTGATGTAGCCTCCCTTGCTCCCAGCAAATGAAACATGTCCCCCTTTAATTTGTTTGACGTTGAAAAGGATGGACGAGTTCCCTATCATATGCCTAGAAGCCCCACTATCAATGATCCACGTATTAGTGATAGCGTTATAGCGGACACCCTACACATTCAAAGAAACTTATTAGTTCAGATTTGGGACCCAAGCCTTAACTGGCTTGGGTGACCTAGAGGAATCACACATCATAAACTCAACCCATTTTCCTTTCGAGGATGAGGGCACATCCTTCTTCTTCTTGTCCTCACTATCAGACACGTTACTTGATTTTTCTTTCCATAAGCCAGTTTTGTGTAAGTCTTGTTTGTGGTAAACGGACGACTGACTTATGGTATGAACTTAAGGTTCACTAACACTCTTAGGTGGAGTGTTAGATCTTACTTTAGGAAAACTTGGTTTTGCATCATAAAGTTCAATTTTCTTTCTAGGCATCTGATAATAAGAACATTTAGAAGAAATATGTCCTCATTTTTCCACAACTATAGCAAGATCTCGCTTCTACAGATTTAAGAAAGCTTTTATGTGATGTTGAGTTTGATGAAGGTGTGAAGTCTGTCTGGTTGGGTTTTGTCACTTCACTTTTAGATGTTTCATCCTTATTAACAAAGTTAATTGTTTTAACATTTTGAACATCTTTAACTTGTATTTTATTTGGACTTTGATGATTAACACATTTTGGTTAACTGGTTCAGTCATTTTGGGTTCTGAAATAGACTTTGGTGAACCTGACCTTACATTAAACCTTTTAAATTCATCATCCAACTTCTCAAATGGCATTTTTTCTTTTGATTTCAAAGTATACTCCTTTTGTTTAGTGCCATATTTCACCGGCTTACCCGTATAATCAGGATCACTAACTAGAGGAGTGGACACAAATGATCCTTAACACTGTTGTTATTGATAGGTCTACATTGTGTATTCAAAAGGATTTCATGTGATGGTGGAACTACTTTGTAACCCAAACCTTTGCCATTGTTTCATTTTTCACTAAGTTTTGAACTATGTGAGAAGAACTAGCCTAACTATGCAGTTTTTGTTTTAAAGAATTAACCTCGACTTCCAAAACTGCTTTCTCCTTTTTGGTTTCTTCTAAAGAATTTAAATAAAACTTTATATATTTAGATTGATTTAAGGCAACAACCTCGGTTTCCCTTAGTTGTTTACCCAAAAGTTCTATCTTTTCTTTAAAACTACACTCATTTTGTTTTAATATACGATTAGCTTCAGTGCAGATTTGCAAGTCATTTACTAAGTTATCATTGTGTTCTAATAACCTAGTAAATTTTAGATCAATGCTTTCCCTAAAATTTTCATATTCAGAGCAAGCATGTTTTGCAAATAATTGATCTAAAGAACTTACCTGTGAGGAGTTAGTTGAATGAGCCATCAAAGTAGAGTTTGTCTCTTCTGTTGCTAGAGATTCTGAACTTGTTGCTCTGAGCTCTTCCTCACCAAGTGATTTACCAATTTCACAGCTTCTTCGGTATCCAACATCACTTGCTCAGCAGCAATCTCACCTTCACTAGCAGACCCATCATCCAATGCTTCGACAAAGGCAATATTTGATTTTTCAGGAGAAACAATCGGAAGGACCAGTCTTGTCCTTCATCTCCTTGAGAAGTTAGTGCCTTTGTCTCTTTACTTGAAGAACTAGTTCCAACCATGACTTTGTCTTGACAGTTAAAGGTAGGAAATGGGTTACCATTTCCAGTTTTCTTGGGCTTCACACATTCACGTTTAAAATGCCCTTTTTCACCACAGTTGAAGGAGGTGACTTTGGTTTTTTCGAAACCAAAAGTTGTATCTTTCGTGGCTACTAGATTCTGTCCCGTCTTCTTGACAAACTTTTTAGCTCTTCTAACTACACTTGCTAGAGCCCACATGATGTTCGTTCTTTCTAATTCGTTCTCATCAACTTGCTCGTAGTCTTCATCTACAAGGTGACAATTTCCAATCTTCCCAGCAACTAAACCATCATAGGATTGAACCACTGCTGCTAGAAGATCCATATGTTCCTTTGCAATTTCCACTGTTATATTACCGAGATTCTCGGTATTCAACTTCGTAGTATTGGCTTCAAGCACTATGTATTGGGTCCCTAATGACCCAGATGTTTCTAGTCCTGAAGCAGTGGTTTGAGAAGGAGCTGAGGAGCTAGACATGAATGCGGTTTGTAATGGTGCTCCTAAACCAATTGGAGTGGGAACAGAGTTTTAAAGCGAAGGATTTCGAATGTAGGATCCTTTCTTCAACTTGTACTTCATTCTTAGTTCTTCCTCTCTTAACTTCAGGATGAAGTCATTTATGTCTAATGTTGCAAAATGTCGTTCTGTCTCAGGTTAGACACAAATGAGTCCCGTTTCTCAGGCAAACCATCAGCAAAGCTTGAAACTTTGTCTTCCATTGAGGTGGTTACTTCATGAGTGTGCAGCTCACTCATTAGATGATAGAATCTGTCAATAATATCATCTAAGCTCTCATTCCCTATCGAAGAGAAGTTATCGAACTCCTTCTTGAGAGCCTTAGCCTTTAGTGTCTTTAACATCGCGTTTCCATCATACCTCTTCTCCAGGGCCTCCCATAGCTTTTTGGACTGCGTGTTCTCAGAAAACTAATGAAAGATGTCTTTCGGTATTGATTGAGTCAACAGGGCATAAACTTTCTTCTCAGTATTGAAGAGTATCTTTTGTGCCTCGCTCATTCCACCAAAGTCAACTTGACTCCATTTGAACTGACGGGTACCGTGTAACCAGTCTCTACGGATGTCCAAAGATTGGGATCAACTCCATTTAGGTAAATCTCAAACCGCTGTTTCCACTGAGGATATTCATCTAATGTCAACAACTTTGGCGGTTTATTGTGATTACCAATCTCATTCTCTAGAAGCACTAGGTTCTGGATGTGTGAGTCCTTTCCTGCAGTAAATGCGACAAACTGATCTTCTATTTCTATAAACTTGGTACTTAAAGAATAGGATAGTTTCAATCGTGTGAATGGACAATGAGTGTGGATCACTCATGCGAATGAACTATGAGTATGGTTCACTCGTGCGAATGAGGAGTGCGAATGAATTCAATCGTGCAATTGGGTTCAGTCGTGCGTATGAACAGGGCAATTGGAAGCCAATGACTGGAGTTGTTCAGTCGTGCGGATGAGCTATGCGACTAAGTTCAATCGTGCAAATGGAGTGAACGAATGAGTTCAATCATATGAATGAGCTAGTCGTGCGACTAAAGGCTGTTGTTTTTTCAAAATCGGAGATTTTGACACTTTGACACAAAATACGATTTTTCTAAGAACCCTAATCTGCCGTATAGTAAAAAATCATAACTTTAACGCCCGAAAATATCGAAAACACCTGTTGAAGCAAACGTGGTGACTCTTTTGTTTAAAATGTAGGTTTTTGACACCAAACCTAATTGAATCAAACACAAAATCAAGAACCTGGCTCTGATATCAGTTGTTAGGACCGTGTACGTACGGAGTACTAACTGATTCTGCGTTTATACCGGATCAAATAGTGCATAATCCTATTTGATTGGCGATCCAATCAGTGAGAACGATTACCCGATCGATATAAGATTGAACTAAACGTTAAGAATGAGTAGGAATCGATCAGGAACGAACTATGAACTTGGACAGGCTGTTGTGGACGTTCTGGACGACAAGGGTTTATGTGTATGCTTAATATCTCTCGATGTGTTCTGTTTTTCTACAAATTAAGTGGTATTTATAGGTTACTAGTTTCCATTCGTACGACTAAACTATTAGCATGGTTCAGTCGTGCTACTGAATCATGCGATTAATCCATACGCACAACTGAAGGTTCAGTTGTGCCACCGAGTCAATCTTATGTCTCAATCATACAACTGATCCAGTCTGTTGGTTTTGTCGTGCAACTGGTCCATAAGCCTGATGTATTCATGCGTATGGTCCATAAGTATGGGCATTAGCATGAATACTCATCCGAATAGGTTGAACACATTACTCAATCATTATTGACTTAGAATTATGTACAACAACCTCAAACCTATATAATAAGTTCATACATATGAATCAAAGATAAGTAAACATAAAATCATAAATCATATTTCATTACTTGGTCAAATTACACAAATGTAAGAAATGAAAGACTTTTACATTCAAGCACATAAACTAGGTACACATGTATCTACAATATATATATATATATATATATAAGGGAGGGATCAATGAAAACCATATTTATAATTAAAAACCATAAAAACCAAAGGTTACATATATGTAAGTACATATTAGAAAGTGTACAACTAAGAGTTACATACATGTATGAGTTATGTATATGTAAGTACGTGTTACCAAGTGTACAACTAAGAGTTACGTACATGTTGCTCCTACAAGTTACGTATATGTAAGTAATTTCGTCATCATCGACGTTACTTGGAGTTTATATTAAATATATATAATGACCTTGAAAAATATGGTTGAATTTTACTTAAATATACTTTACACAATTAGAAAGTTGAATTAATTATAATTATAAGATTGGGTAGTGGTGGTTTTCACGGTTTTTAATTATAAACATGGTTTCTATTTTAACCCTCCCCTATATATATATAATATATATATATATATATATATATAGAGGTATATATATATATATACCTATATATGTATATACCTATATATACATAAATATATATATATATAATATATATATATATATATATATATATATGTATATATATACGTATATACCTCTATATATATATGTATATATATGGTTACATCTCAAGTCTAAGATGAGAGAAAACAAAGATAATACGTGACATGGTTTATCATCCTACATTTTGGAATTTTGGAAGACGATGAGAAGTATGTTGGTCGGGAAGATGATGAATGTGAATATGATAAAGAAGTTGGAGATAGAGGTTAGAGATAGTTGTAGGGAGGTGTCGATAGAAGAAGTGACGATGACAACTATAGAGATGTGTTGTCCTAACCGTTTTTTTTAACAACTAACTAATGCATTTTTAAATCTCTTCCTAAATTTGCACTAATGTTTATCCCTCAACCACTTTTAATATTGTTAGGCTACTAGCCGTTTAATTCTCAATAATGTGGGGTATGATTTAACGATGATTTAAATAATAATAATAATAATAATATCACGTCTATATCATAAAGTTTATACAAGTGTCTTTTCTAGCTGTAAATTTTTTTATCAGTTTTGAACCCTTTTTAACAACAATTTTTTTTACTCTTAATACCATCTAATCAACTTGTACTAGTAAGAATTTAAACCTTGTTTTTTATGGGGGTAATCATCCATGCTATTAGGTCAATAGACTACTGACTCAGTCACAGAATTTAAACATATTTCAAAAAAAAGTATTTAATATTTTTTTTTGATAACCTATATTGTAACATATTTACCAACCATATATAGCCTAAAAGATATCAAGTGTGTAAGTTGAGGATAAATGACTATTAGAACAAATCTACATCGTTAATCTTTTATTAATAGTTTTATATTTTTCAAATTTAATGTTGCTAACATATACGTATGTGTAGGTTATGTACAGAAATAGTTCTCAAACTAAACTGTACACACATGTTTAGATTTTTTAACTTCTACCTACACACGTATGAATACATACATAATTGAGTGATACAATCTTAAATTTAGAAGATATGAGTGAGAAACAAAAATAATTATATTTATAACGCTTTCTTTTATTTTTATAATTTTTAAAATTTTTAAAAATTTTAAGAAATGATGATAGCTTTTCTCCTATTACTTTGTAGGGGTGAGAAATAAAACCAAAATAACCGATGCAACCGAAACGATAAAACCGAAACCGCTAGAACACCGACGGTTTGGTTTGATGATTTTTTAAAAACCGAATTTTTCGGTTCGGTTTTGGTTTTGCTTGTAACAAAAACCGAAAAACCAAACCGAAACCATATTATTAAACTTGTAAATTTAGAGGTGTAATCATATGTTTAAATAATATATAGATTATCTAGAGATCAATAAAATAATGTAAGACCAAAGTATTTTGCTTAAATTTATTACTTTAAAATATTTTTTTTCTAAAACTTGAAGCACAAATGGTAAAACCAAAGAAAACCAAAAACCAAACCGAAACCGAAGTTAAAGCCGAAAACCGAAAACCAAAAACCAAAAACCGAAAAAACCAAAACCGAATGGTTTTAAAAACCTAGAAACCGAAACATCGACTTTTAATTTCGATTTTAAACCAAAACCGATCCAAACTAACCATGCACAACCCTATTACTTTGTGTTTTTCTTGCATATCCCATCAAGTGCATTTGATCAACCAAAGATTATGAGTGGGTTATTTGTAATGAACAACCATTTTATTGTAACTATCTCTTAATTTATTTCACAACAAATTTTATTATCAGAAAAATAATCGTCATACACACACTATAGGATTTGAACTCACAATAATCGTTTAGCATCAAACTATCCCTAAAAATAATAATAATTTATATTAAACAACTATCTTTTACAAAATAATTAGATAATATTCGAATATAAGTCCATATCAATGCAGAGAACAAGACTACTATGAGGTTGTATACAAATTATGAAAGGACAAAATAAAATTGGACGGACTTGGCCAAGAGATGGAGTTTACCACAATTCATAAGCTTCAATTGGTAATTACAACGCTAATTGTCTCATTACAACAATATATCAATTTGTTGTTGTGTTTAAATCATAGATTAAGCGTTGTCAACAAGGGTTGAAACTTGATTTAAATACGTCAGATACAAAACATACAAATATTATCGATTTCTTAGAGGTGTAAAACGTGTGAATTGTAGGAGTTTGATAACAAATGATTATGTTTATATAAAACGTGCGAATTGCATGAGTTGGATAACTTGTCAAGACATTTTTATCGATTTCTTTAGAAATTAACTAATATTTGATTAATATATTTTAAACAGAATAACCAAGCAAGTCTTAACATATAAATTTTAAATAAGATTTTTACTTGCTTGTTCAATTAGGTACTTTTTATCTTAGCTATATTTTTATGGGTGTTTAACGTGTTATATACATACTACAACCTTAAATTGAAAATGAGCTCATATTAACAAGATCTATTTTTCGGTCATTTTGTAAGGAAAAAAAATCAAGACGTCATATGAGTTGTGTAAAATAAGTTATAAAAATAAAACAAAGAAAAGGAATTTGGTTTTTTGGCTTACCTACCAATTTTGGTGAACGTTTGCTTGTCGTGCTTAAGATACTTGGATTAAAAATATAATATTAATTAATATCCATGAAAGTGACGATATTTTCTTGAAATGTTGTTTGATAAATTCTAGAATTTTGTAAAAGTTTTAGAATTTTTAAATATGTTTTAATTTTAATTCATTAGTTGAATAGTTAGCTATCAACCTTGAATTATAGTCTATCATCTCCGACCGGAACATATTAGATGACCCTTTCATAATTAGTGACATGATCTTTTTTGGTTATAGAAACATAAATCCCAAGCATTACTTCTCAAAAGTTAATTTCAATTTTTTTTCTTTTAATAATTTAAGTACGGTTCTTTATCAATGCACTTTTCTAATTTTGTGGACTATTAAATCCATGGTATTCTATCATGTGCTCGAAGTTCAATCCTAATGAATTACTCCCAAACTTTGAGTTCCAATGCAATCGAGGGTGCGGCAAGAATACCCTTTGTCGCCCTTTTCTTTACAATTACGATGCAAACATCTACAGGAATGCTTAATCGAGGCTGCTCTATGAGAGTTTTTCATTACTTGCTCACTACTAATAGCCAGTCGATCCTCTCACATCTCTTGTATGATATCATGCAATCTTAATTGAGGAATGATCGATTATAAATGTAATGAACATTCTTAGTAATATGATCATTCCTAGATTACTATGATGGCATGATGCTTTTATCAAGTTTCATAGTTGAAGATAAATTTTCATAAGTCTGATTTATTTTGGTATTGGTGGAGACATAATGGAAGTAGACTGAGCTACAAGACTCGTGGATGCAAAACACAATGTCTACTATTCATATACTTGGGTCTTAAATGCTTGAATTAGCCAAATCTATAATTGAAGGCTAGAAACGAGACTTTTGAATCGTGGTTGTCATTATAAAACACTCTTTAACTTTATTAATTAGAGGTAGTCTTATCTTGCTCAAGTTTGAATTTGATAGGTTACTAATATACTATTTCTTTTTATATAAAGCCTCTGTTAAATTTATGAAGTGTAAGCAAAAGGTTCCTATGGGAAAGTAACATTGATAAAAACAAGATATATTATGGTGGCTTAAGAGCAAGTCGTTGCTCCAAAATCAATAAAGAGACTAGGTGTATGTGCAATTAAAGACATTGACCTCACATTGCTCTTTATATGGAGGTGGCACCTAAAGACTGATGAGGTTATCGATCTATGACGAAAAGTAATGCTTTTTATTAATCATGACTCTAGACGATTGTTGATTTCCCCAAACGATGACATAACACTCATTCATTTTAACATTTACTTGACAAACGAGATAAAGGAACATGTCAAGACACTCGATTTTAGATTGAGACCTCGACTACCCATATACATTTGCAGGGACTGTTTCTAGCTTTACTCCAACTAGAGTCAGCCAAGGATTTAAAGCTAACTAGTGCTTAAAGATGTAAGATAAGACTGATATAACATTGGAGATGAAAGCCTGATCCAATTGATTTTCATGAGATTCATGAACTCATGGATATTGTAAATAGGATTCAAATCACATTGGTCGTGTCTTGGTAATGTAAATGGTGCATTCATGCTGAAGTCAGTACAAACAAAACTCACCAACCTTGACAGTCTTACCGATCATAATGTCTTCGTAATGTAAATGGTGCCTTCACGCTAAAGTCAGTCCAAACAAAACTCGCCAACCTTGTTGGTCTTACCGATCATAATGTTTTGAATGGATCAAATGGAACACATAAAATGTTAATATATGTCGGTTGCATATCCAAGATTCTTTTTGCGTATAGGAATTTTTATATAGGTCGTTTGTATATTACTAAATTGAAAAATTTTCATTTGTATATCATTAAATATTAAAATTTTAAGTTTTGGTCCATTCAGGCCTGCTCACACAATAATATATAAAATGAAATTGAATCTTAAATACATATTAAAATTTATATTAAAAGTACGTCAATCGTCATATAAACCAATAATAAATTAAAATAGTGTTATAGCTGCTTTCTACTAAGCTTAATTTTTTTAATCTTGTCATTACACTAACTAGTGAAATATGCCTAAGCTTAATTGGTCGAATAACTAGGGTATTTCGGTTGTTGTTTCATAGTTTGTAAAATCTCGTATTTTTGTTAAGTAAAAGTTAATTTCGTTTATTCTTATAAGGATCATTGTTGTCATTTATGAAACTTATGAATTATTCATGCTTATTTCTTTGTTGTCTTTAATTTTTATTATACAAAAGTACTAATCAAACTAAAATTTATAATAATAATAACACTACTAATAATAAGAACAATAATAATAATAGTAATAATATTAGTAATATAATAATAAATTAAAATAATAATAACAATAATAATAACTAAAGATAATAGTAATAATAATAATATTAATAATAATAATAACAATAGTAATAATATGTTAATAATAATAACAACAGTAACAATAATAATAATAGTAATAATAATAATAATAATTGTAATAATAATTAAAAAGATAATAATTATAATAATAATAATATTACTAATAATTGTAATTTGTAAAAAATATGAAACTTAAAGATGTTAAATTAAAACTAATTAAGTTAGGGGTTGGTTTTGCCATTTTGGAAACATCAAAAGAAAGTTTTTAACATAAAATAACAAAAATCAAAACTACGAGGCCAAAGTTGTAATTAACCAAAACCTTGTTTCACTTTTCCCCTTTGCCTGCTTTTCCGGCAGCCGAAAGGCATAGCTCCGACGCGGCGCCGGTGAGGCCAAAACCGCATCAATTGCACACGAATTCAACCCAAATTAATGCTAGATGACTTGGGAAGACGTTTCGAACTCGAACCCATGACAAATTGTACCATTTCATTCGAAATTAAAGGGGATTGAACCGAAATCGACAACCCAATCGATTCATAACCGTTCAACGTATAGTTGTGTTGGATAATCGAATTAAACGACTAAAAACGTCCGGGTAATCATTTACAAACTTAATACATCGTTTAATTGAGTTAAACAATTAATTAAGTACACGATTGTAACTGAACACGTCGAATTAAACCCAAAGCTCATTCGACATATTAACGCACAAATCGTACCTATATAACAGAGGGGTATCAACTCCTTCAATTCCTCTAAACTCCTTATACCCTCAATTACTTGAAAAATCCAACCCAAAATCGAAATTGAGACCCTTGTTCTTCGCGAGCGAACCAAGACAAAACCCGAGCACAAACACTTCAATTCGATTGTAATCAATTAAACTCATGATTATGTTCGTCTAAGCATGGGGAACAAAAGCCCCATGGTTAATTTGGTTAACAACATCGACTTGATGCCCAATTTGATTCAGGAACAATCTAGGGTTCTTGGATTTGGGGGCACTTTATTAGCTTAGTTTAAAAGAGTTTAGAACTAGGATATACCATGGTTGTGGCCCTGGTTTACTGGTTACACACTCACTTGCAAACCTTGAGGTCTTGGGTTCGAACCCGGGCATTCTCAAACATTTTTAAGGCCTTTTCAGCCTTAATTAAATTATGGAATAATTTTAATATATAAAATTATTTTTTATAAACTTCTTATATTTTTCAAAGTCAACAAATATTTTCTGTAATTTTACTAAGTTTAATTAATAAATTTCTTTTTAATAATACATTTTAACAAAGATCGTTTTTAAATAAGTCTTATAAAATGGATTTTAAACATATAAAGAATACATTTTTGTATTTAAAGTACTTGTAAAAATGCCCAAATACCCAAATTGAACTCTAGTCCTCGTTAATTCATTAAAGCTTATTATTAAATTTAAATCTTGTAAATATATATATTTAGATGCCTTGTGACGAGTCACGTTGGAACGACGCCTATTGCTATTCTTATTAATCATCATCCTTATACTTATTTTGCCATATGAGTTTCCTTGCCCCTGTTTACATTATTCTACACCACTTTAGGGTGAAACATATTAATCTTATTAACATACACTTGTAAACGTTTAAATCTTGTAAAGCACTTGCAATTCATACTTTTATTTGTCATGGTTATTTGTGTAATCGTAAGTCTTATATGAGATACATATTTTGTTTACAATCATTAATTATTGCTACACTGACGATGTCTTAGATCTTTGAGTCTGACAAGCCTGTTTGGTGCTAAAGCATATGTATTGCCGCTCCTAATGATGCATGACTTGTTCATCATAGGAACCAAATACACTTAGCCAATCATATAAACTTGTAATTAAGTCGAGCTTTGATTGTAGATATATGTGTTCTATAAAATTGCTTAACTCATAACCTATGACATGAATTGCTACTTGTAACCTTTGATATATTATGTATATAAAACCCTTGAAAACTCACCAACTTTATAGTTGACCCGTTATTTTTAACATGATTCAAGAAACGCGTAAGTTTGAGGTCAACTTTTGAAGTTTGCTTAAATCTAGGATTTGGACCTAGAATAACGAATAAAGAGCTTTATATTACTTTTGTTTTATGTTTGACTTATTTCATGTTGAAACTTATAGTTGTATTTGCCTTTGAAACTTATAATAATATTATTCATTTAAAAATAGCGTTATGTGGTTGTGAACAATATTAACTCTCACATCTTGTTGATTCTACAGTCAAGGTTGGGGTGTGACAGATTGGTATCAGAGCCCATAACTATAGGGATTTAGGTTATTAGAAATGATGACCTAGACTATAGTTTATCCATGAACCTCATAGAATAATATTTATATTCTTGTAAAAGTATATTGTTTGCATGCTACATAATGCTATCTCTTCTTATGTGCAACTTGATGCCTTAGCATAGGATTACCTTGTAAATACTTAAATTTTGTTACTTGTCTCCCCTAAACTTATCTTCGACTCTTTGATTCTCCCCAACAAATGAAACTTCTAAACTTATTCTCGATGAGATGTGGAATCTACACTTAGTATCGTGGTTTAATTCCTTAGACTCTATGTCTAATCTATGAAAATCTCATCAATGGTTTGATTTCATGAACCTAAGAAATTTGTGTGATTCATAGACATCCGTATCCTGGTTTTCTTGGCAAAAGGCCTTTAGGCTAAGGTAAGCATTTCGCATAAATCCTACAGGACAAGTTATGCTTACCTGGGGATTTCTGGGATGGGTGATAAACTATGGTCAACATACACAAGTTTCCAAGGCAAATTGGTCGAATTACCTTGACGTGTCAACGTTCCAAATGGTAATGCGTTACCAAATGGAACCATTCCATGTGCCTTACAACTATTGGCTTACTCTTGTTTAAATTACTATCCTTTGTTATTCTCATTCCCGTGTCTAACTCATTTTGTATGTCCAACATGTCTCATCACCATGGAAAGCGTGGAAGTTCCGATCGTAAGCTAGCCGCCATGATTGCTAGACAAATGGCTGCCATCATTCCGACCATGGTTGCTGAACTCAATAGTACCTTGATGACCAATTCAAGAAACAATGGACATGGTCAAGGGGAAAACAACGTGAATCAAGGGAACAATAACCAAACCTGTACCTTCAAGCACTTTAGTTCTTGCAAGCCACTAGTTATAGTGGCAAAGAAGGAGCCACTAGTCTTCTTGAGTGGTTCGAGAGCATGGAGAATACCTTCGTCATTTGTGAGTGTCCCGAGACACTCAAAGTTCGTTATGCCACTAGTATGTTCCAACAAATGGCACTTACCTAGTGGAATAACGAGAAGAGAAATTGAGGAGTTGATGCTGTGTTGGCACTTACTTGGGATGAGTTCAAGAACATCGCCATCGTGAAGTTCTGCCCGAGGAGTGAACTACAAATCTGGAGAAGGAATTCTGGAACTTGAAGCAAGATGGTGGTGACCATTTGGCCTACTCAACTAGGCATCATGAGTTAAGTATACTGTTGCCTCATATGGTCGACACTATCCCTCGCAACATCAAGAAGTTCATCAAGGTGTACCACCCCAATTCAAGATGCTGTGGTGGGTAGCCAACCCACAACCTTGGAAAAAGCCATCACTATCACAACTCAACTCACAGAGAATCATATATGAGCGGGCACCATGTCTGTTGACAGGATCAGTGATCTCAAGTTTGATGGATTAGAGTGTAACGCAATGGAATAAGAACAAGAATTAGACAAATTATAGCAAGAATTTGATATTCGTATGCATTAAGAACAAATACGGTTGTAACGAGAGAATATTTTTTTGTGAAAAGGAATGTTTCAATAATATCAAATGTTTCTGCTCAATCATTCACAGATTACAATTAGGTTGACACTCCTTATATAGAGTGCAATCACTGCTGATATCACGGGATAGTGACATCTGGCAGATTTATTACAAAAATAACTAAAACTTAACAAAGTACTGAAATGTTCACAACTACTGAGAACATATCAGAGTGCTAAGTATAAAACATAAAACTACTGATACGAAACTACTGAAACTACAACGACTGAAGAACAAGCTCTTCAGTCGTTTTACAAAACTACTGAAAAGAAAAACATAAAACTACTGAAAGAAAACCGTCATAACTACTGAAGAAGACCTCTTCAGCTGTTGTGACAACGTTGATACTTGGTCTTCAGCACTTGTGTCTTCAGACTTTTTCTTCAGCACTTGTGGCTTCAGACTTTGTCTTCAACACTTGTGTCTTCAGACTTTGTCTTCAGCACTTGTGTCTTCAGACTTTGTCTTCAGCACTTGTGTCTTCAGACTTTGTCTTCAGCACTTGTGTCTTTAGACTTTGTCTTCAGCACTTGTGTTCAGACTTTATCTTCAGCACTTGTCTTCAGACTTTGTCTTCAGCACTTGTCTTCAGACTTTGTCTTCAGCTGTTGTGGACTTCAGCAGTTGTTGTGACGTCTGTGGGACTTAAGGTTTTTCTGATCCGGCTCATTGGTTCTTTTGGTCCAACAAACTCCCCCTGAACCAATGCAACCAAAACCTTAACTTTATTGAGGTCCCACTTATTGTTGGCGATAAGATTGGTCTTTTTCCTTCTTGATCAGCTAAGAAGATGACCCAATTAAGCACTGGCTTGGGAATAGATTTCAGAAATTTGGTTGGCATAGTATGGATAAGAGCCCTGACTTTGGGGAACTAGACACAGGGCTGTGGTCCTATCCATGAAATCTACTTCCCATGTATAAGCCTGTAGGATTCTCTGGTGTATGCTCTGAGAAACATAATTTGTTCTTCCATGGTAAGATTTTCAGCTCCACCATCAAACAGTCCTTCACGCCCATACAGCTCTGAAATGTACTTAGCCTGTTTGCCATTTTTGAGCTCAACTGTTGTAATCTGTCTGTATGCAAACTCATCTGGGTGAGTACCTTCAAGTAACAGACTGAGCTCATTTTGTTTGAAGTTCTCAAGCCTCTTGTAGACTAACCCCTTTTAATTACTCTGTTCTCTAACATCTTTTGGGGTGGCTGTTTAGTTTCATAGGCCTTCTTGAAATCTTCTACAATTTCCCAGGGTGATACTACAAGGACCACTGTGATCTCTTCATCTATGATCCTTTTTACTTGGCCCTTGTATCTCGAAGGAATGTCTTTCTTCACAATTCTGTGAGCCACCCTAGGATCAGGCCATATTCTCACCTTTTCCTTTTGATATTGAAATGTGTTAGCAAGGGTGTACAATCTCAGAGCTTCTTTCTTCATACTGATTATTGATGAAGAAGCAGCATAGGTTTTGTCTATGCTTTTCAGCATCTCATCATCATGAAGCTTTTGCTGCTGTTCTTCTTCTATCTTTACTCTCACAGCTTCCATCTGTGAGGTGGGAGTGATGGGCATAGGTTTGGCTTTAGGAAAAGTTAGGACTGTGGAAAGAGGCAGCCTATCTTCTTCCTCATCATCCTCTTCTTCTTCTTCTTCTAGCCTCAACACCCTTCTCTTCTTCTTCTTGGGTGCATCATCGGCTGTTGGTTTTGAGGGTAAAGGAATTGGTTTAGTGGGTTGTGGTAGTGGTGGTTTGAAGTGGGAGGTTTTGCAGGTTGTTCTAGCATTCTTGTAGTGAGTGAGGCTTTTGAGTGTTTTGCTAGTTCCTTTCTGTTCCCAGCACCTGCCTCATTTAGTGCTTCAATCACCAATCCCTTAGTGTATGCTTCAGACGAACAGATCTTGGTGGTTATTGCCAAGATACTATCCCTGGTCCATGACTTAATCTCGATCAATGATCTCCCAAGGTACTTTGCAATGAATCTGATCATGATCTCTAGTCTTTCTCTTTCTAATGCATCATAACTTGCCCATCTTGAGTTAATTTCTTCAACTTCAAGTCTCCTAATCTCTGAGTCAAGCTGTGCAGTATCGAACCCCTGTCTATACAGTTGATCAATAATGGAGTCCATTGATTTACTGTGTGTAGCATCCGCCATTTTGATCATCTCATCGAGTTCGAGTTCTTTTTCTTTTCCTTCAACCTTCCTCTTCTTATATGTGACATGAAAGTCTTTGTGACTTTCACCACTTGATCAATGTCAGCTCCCTTCACAAACTCCTCTTCCTTCTCAGTCTCCTTTTTCTTCCTCTCTATGCTCTTCATCTTTGCTTTCACTGACTGACTCTCCCCCTTTTTGGTTGCATTGGTTGCAAGGGTTTGAGTAGCAGAAAACCTTGTGCTCACAATCTCCTCCACTAGGGGTTGTATGATTGAGGGAAGCCTCTCATCCATGGTTTTGATAACAATGTCTGTGATTATTGGGGTGATGAGAGGTAGGGATTGCTGAAAGATAGCAGTTGTTTGCTCAGAGGGGTTCTGTCCCTGAGAAGCAGTGCCAGAAATAGAAGCTGGTGGCTCGGAAGTTTTGAGTGGCTGAGTGTGTGGGAGACCTTCAGGTGAAGGTGCCATCTGTGGGTTTATGTTGGTGGCAGATGGACTTGCTTTTTGAGAGAATTGGTCAAGTAGTTTTTGTAGTCTACTGACTTCTTCCTCAAGAATTGTGTTCTGGGCCAGAACATCATAAAAGAAGCCCAGGTCATCATCAGCAGATGCTGAATCACCTGACCTCCTGCTTGTAGCAGGATGTACATGCACTGGGTGTAGACCAGTTTTAGCATGTGCCCCTTTTTCTTGAACTAGGGACTTCCAGCCTCAGGACGATGTCCTTCATTAGATGTTGCCTCTGGTGAGGTCTTAGCTATGTTACCAGCCTCAGTCTGATCATGTGTTGATTCAGAAGAGGTGGCAGCCGCACCAGATGTTCGTATCTGCATATCCACACTAGGAGATAGAACATTTAAACCCTGGTGTTGTGGGCTGTTAGAAGCATGTTGATCCTCTTCCTCAATTGCTGTGGTTTTCCCCTTGTTGGTGTTTGTTGGGGAGGAGGAGAGGCATGCAGCTGAGTCAGCACGTTTGCAATAATGAGAGTAGGACTTTGTGGGGCGGTTGCAGTGGGAGATGGGGTAAAAGCAGTATGCACCTGGGGAGAATGGTGCTCTTCAATGGCAATCTCCTCAAATGAGGAAGATCCCAGATTAGTAGGTACCCCTTCTTTGGTTGCTGCAGGCTCCTTTTGAGACGAATCCTGAGCGGCTGTGGCTGGTGAAGTCCTTGTATCCACTAGGGGTTATAACCAGTGGATATAGCCTGCGTTTGTGTTGCAGGGGCATCCTCAGGGGACTCATTTCCCTGAGTAGCCTTTTTTGACTTCTTTTTAGTGGTTTGGTGGGGACTTTGGATTTGGAGGTGGTGGCTGTGGGTTCCAGCTGCGTGGGTTTGCGCAGCTTGGCAGCCATTTTTAGTGATTGGTCAGAGTTGTGCCGGGAGTATACTTCAGGCAATACAGCCGTAGCAGGGACTCCCAGGCCAACAAGTCCGTCAGCTTGAAGTGGTTTTCAATTATGGCTATTATGACCCAGGATATAATATCCAACGATTAGCAAGTTGTTTTTGGGCCATATCCTCGAGCTCTAAAAATAGTATTTCAGAAAAATTTAAAGGTTGTTGCTCAAGGATGAAGTACATTACCTGTTGCCACCTTGTGGACATTTGATCCTATGATGAAGTCTTGGGGGCAAGGCAGACATTTACCATGTGAAAGATGAGACGTTCGGCATCCTAGAAAAGTTTCTTCAATATGGTAGATGCACTCAGGTACCCTGGTATCCATGGTGGGCAAATGATTGATCTAGTGTGCCTTTGGATAACCAGTTGGGAAAGTGGCATCATCCAGATTGAGGGTTTGGCGAAGAATGTCTGGAGTAATGACCACTTTTTGATGATGAACAAACGATTGAAGAGACTCTGTGTCATTCTCCTCAGAGACAAGAGTGACGTTTGTCCAGAATTGGTTAAGAGATTCGGCATATATGGTGGGATTTAACAAAAAAGCCGTTTTGTAAGGTGACTGAACCATTAAATCAATGGCGTTGTGAAACTTGGTCCAGTATGGCGATTTTGTGAGATGTGCGACACAGTTGTGTCGTGGTTTTAGTTGCATGGTCGCCATTGTGAAGAGAGGTTACAGAGTTTTTGAATGTTAGGTTTGAGAAGAGAAGAAAGTAAAAACTCTGAAGGTGGGATAAGGTATTTAAAGGATAGGGTTAGAAAACGACTGAAGGTTTTGGTGTTAGTCATCAGTTGTTGAAACTACTGATGACGTGGTATTAACTTTCAGAGGTTTGGAATGACTGACCGTATTGGTGTGATCAGCAGTTGTTATAAAACAACTGAAGACTTGGTTTTAACCGTCAGACGTTGAAACAGCTGAAGTCTCAGATTTAGTCATCAGTAGTTATAAAACTACTGAAGACAGTTTTGACTTCAGGTGATGAAACAACTGAGTACTTGGTAATAGTCATCAGGAGTTGGGAAACTACTGAAGACTTTGGTTTTACCATCAGTTGTTGTAAACAACTAAAGACTTGGTGTTAGTCATCAGTAGTTGTGAAACTACTAAAGACATGGTTTTGCTTCAGTTGTTTAGAATGAAACAACAGTTGGGAAACTACTGAAGAGAAAAAGACTCATCAGTAGTTGTCGTCAATTCATTGCTTTTCAGCTGTTTCATACTGTCCTCAACACGTACTCATCAGACGTTTTCATCTGTTTTCAGATGTTTCATAGGACATCAGTACGTATTTGTATTTCTGACATCAGTAGTTGTAGCTACATCAGCTGTTATAACTACATAAATTGATTTATCAAATAAAGTACTTGAGTACTGAGAAGTTAAGCTCTAGTAGTTTAAAGAAAACTTCCGGAGGGAAAATAACTTCAGTACTTATATATATGATAATAATAAACTAATGATCATCAGTACTTGTGAGCTGAAATCATCAGTAGTTGTCACTTATTCTAGCTGCAGCATACCAAGCCTTAACACTAGGTTTTGGAAAGTTGTGATATCCAAGGGCTTAGTGAAAATGTCTGCAAGCTCATCAGCACTAGGAACAAATTTTGGATCAATCAGACCTTTTTCAAAACAATCTCTAATAAAATGGTGTCTGATTTCAATATGTTTAGTCCTAGAGTGCTGGACAGGATTCTTGACAATACAAAGAGCTGAAGAGCTGTCCATTAACAATGGGGTCTTAGTCTCTGTTATGCCATAATCCAATAATTGGTTTTGAAGCCAGAGTACCTGAGATGTACAGCTTGCAGCAGTAATGTACTCTGCTTCAACAGTTGATGTAGCAACTGAGGTCTGCTTCTTACTCTGCCAATAAATCAAGCAGTTGCCTAAGAATTGGCATCCTCCAGAAGTGGACTTTCTTGTCAACTTACACCCTGCATAGTCACTGTCAGAAAAAGCAACTAATTTACCAGAATGTCTAGTAGAATACCATAAACCTAGAGATGGAGTGCCTTGCAGATATCTAAAGATCCTCTTGACTGCAATCAAATGAGACTCCTTAGGTGCAGCCTGAAATCTAGCACAAACACATGTAGCAAACATAATATCTGGTCTAGAAGCTGTTAAGTACATCAAGGACCCAATCATACATGTGTAAAGTGTTTCATCAACCACTTTACCTTTCTGATCTGTATCCAGTTGTGTGGTGTTGCACATGGGAGTAGAACAGGGCTTACACTTTTGTAAATCAAGGAAAGATCTTTTGTGTATTTAGACTGATGATTGAAAATTCCATCAGCCTTTTGTTTGATTTGCAAACCCAGAACGAACTGTAATTCTCCCATGGCACTCATTTCAAACTTCTGTTGCATCAACTTTGTAAAGGCATCACACAACTGTGGATCAGAGGATGCAAAAATAATATCATCTACATAAATTTGAACAAGTAGATTATGCTGCCCAGCTTTCTTAATGAATAAAGTCTTATCTATGGAGCCTCTAGTGAAATTATTTTCCAGAAGAAAGTTTGATAATGTCTCATACCAGGCTCTAGGAGCTTGTTTCAACCCATAGAGAGCCTTATCAAGCTTATACACCCAATTAGGATGTTTATTGTCCTCAAAACCTGGTGGCTGACATACGTAACCTCTTCTTTAATTTTCCCATACAAAAATGCACTTTTGATATCCATTTGAAAAACTTTAAGGTTGTGATAAGCAGCATAAGCTAAAAACAATCGAATTGCTTCCATGGCTACAGGGGCAAAGGTTTCATTATAATCAATACCTTCCTCTTGTGAAAACCCCTATACAACCAGTCTGGCCTTGTTCTTAACAATAAGCCCATTTTAATCAGTTTTGTTCCTAAACACCCATTTAGTGCCTATTGCACACTTACCTGGAGGTAGAGGAACCAGTTCCCACACTTGCTGCTTTTTGAACTGAAGAAGCTCAAGCTGCATTGCTTCAACCCAGCCATTGTCTCAAAGTGAAACATGATAATTCGTTGGCTCTAGCTGACTGATGAAGAGAGCATAGAAGCAGAAATTTGACAATTGACTTCTTGTTGAAACGCCAGCATTGATATCACCAATGATTTGAGACATAGGGTGATTCTTCAGATCTTGGTACACAATAAGATCTGTGCAAGTGTTTGTAGTAGTCTCAGCAGCAACAGATGGTGATGGTGAAGCATTTCCTTGAAACCAATCAGTAGATGGTAATTCAAAGGAAGTTGAAGTTGTAGAAATCTCATCAGCATTTGTTGTGGATTGTGCTACTAAAGCTACATGAACATCAGGTCTAGCTGAATCAGGCAGTTGATCACTAAACTTGAAAAGGTGATTACTGATATCATCATCATCATCAGTAACACCAGATGGATGACTAGCTACAGAAGGTGATGGATTCATATGATCTGCAACAGCAGGTGGTTGATAAGGAACATATTGTAGAATGTCCATATCAAACAACTCCACAGGGTTTTGTGGAATTGTATCCTTAGGGGATTCATTGAACTTCACATGCAAGGTTTCTTCAACTATCTTTGTCCGACAGTTGAATACTCTATAAGCCTTGCAAGTGGATGAATACCCAACAAAATACCCTACATCCACCTTAGAATCAACTTTTGGAGTTGATCCTTTGTGTTGAGAATGTAACAGGGACACCCAAATGCTCTAAAGAATGAAATCAAGGGGGCCAAATGATGAAGAACTTCATATGGAGTCTTTATCAACCTCTGATTTATTAGAACTCTATTCTGTACATAACAAGCTGTATTGACAGCTTCAGCCAAAAAGTCAGTGGCAGACCAGAATCAGCCAACATGGACCTTGCAGCTTCAATGAGGGTCCTGTTCTTTCTCTCCACTACTCCATTTTGCTCTGGAGTCCTTGGGATGCTATACTGCCTCTTGATTCCCTTTGACAAGTAAAACTCATCAAGAGTGTGGTTTCTGAATTCAGTACCATTGTCACTCCTCACACACTTAACTGGTAGGGAATACTGCTTCTCAACATGTAACACAAAGTTCATAATGGACTGAGCAGCCTCATCCTTTGAATGCAAGAAGAAGGTCTATACATATCTAGAGTAATCATCCACAATTACCAGACAGTATTTCTTCTTTGCCATACTCATTACCTTCACAAGACCAAAAAGATCCATGTGTAGTAGTTGTAAGCAGGCATTAGACTTGGATTCTTCTATGGTTGGGAATGAAACTTTATGTTGTTTCCCTTTTAAGCATGTAGTGCAGATTTCATCACAATTGAACTCCTTTATTGGAAGACCTCTCACTAAACTCTTGTGGATCAGCCGATTCATGTTTTTTAGATTAACATGACCCAGCCTTCTATGCCATAGTTTAGATTCTTGGAGAGAGGCCTTGGAGAACAAGCATGGATGGCCTCTTAACTCAATTTTCTTTGACAGATCCAAGGAATATACTCTTCCTATCCTGTTGGCCTTCAGGAGAGTATTATCATCCAGTACTTTGTCAATCAGGCTCAGAACCTTGGAAGACAGAATCCTATAGTTCTGGCTTGTGAAAAGAGCAACATGTCCTTTGTCACACATCTGACTGACACTCAACAGATTGTATTTGAGATTCTCCACATGGTTGACATCATCAAATCTAATATCTCCATTAGACACAAATCCCTTTCCAATGATGTAACCTTTAGCGTCATTTCCAAATGAGACAAATCCCTTCTTTCCCTGAGAGTAATCATGAAGAAGAGAGCTGCTCCCAGTCATGTGCATGGATCCTCCACTGTCCACATACCAGATGCTTCTTTGGCATGCTAAAGAACCCTGCACAATCATAAGAAACTAGTTAGCTTTGGAGACCCAAACCTTTTTGGTTTTGGGACTGACTTTATCAACAGATTTAACCATAGCTGGTTTCTCATGATTAACAGCTGATGAAGATGGAGATGGTGCTGAAATAGATTTGGACCTGGAATTCCTCTCCAGTGGTTTGGTCACAGTGGCTTCAAGTTGGTTAACTCTCCCCAACAGATGCCGAACCATCATAACAAGCTGTGTCTGATTTGAAGCTCGAGCTTTCAGTTCATTTGACACTCCAGAGCTTGTTTTTGATGAGTTCCTGTGACCCACCATTTCCTCCTTCTTAGATTTCACAGACTTAGTCTTATGTTTATCATGCGGAACAATATCAGTTGTCTTCTGATAAACCGTATCCTTCTTAGTGGATTTGGATAAGGCCTTGGGTTTATCAGGTTGAGATGATTATGGTACAAACTTGGTCTTAAACTCAGTTTTCATTTTATTTATTTCTAGTTTAATGAGCTCATCCCTTTGGAGCTTTAAACCCTTTTTGTACCAACATTCATCAGATAGATGATTGAATTTACCACAAATTTCACATGGTTTATTCTTCATCTTGGACATCTTTACTGCTGAAGTGGAAACTACTGAAGGTGTGATCTTCAGTACTTTCCTCCTATTAGTACTAGGTACTAAAGGATTTGTAACAGCTGAAGACTGGTAATTCAACTGTTTTCCATCCGTCCTAATAGACTGTTTGATGGATTCCTCAGCAGTTGTTAGTCCTTGTATTTCAACTGATTTGAAATGCTTTTCAGATGTTGGGTCTCTTTCAGTACTTGGGGTACATTGAGGAACAACATCTGAAGTACTCAGCTTCATATGAGTCTCAGTAGTTAGACCATCAGTCAATTTATTTGTTGAGATCTTAACACTGGTTTCATTCTCTGATCTTAGATTATCATTGGGCAAGGATTTCTCTATTATTTGCCAAGACCTCATCTGTTCCTCCAAATTGTTCTTTCAAGGCATTCCAGAGGTCATGGGCAGTTTCATAATGCATTAGCCCAGAATAGATTTCATTGGGCAGTGCCATGGCTAGAATTCCATGGGCTTTTGCATCAATCTCAAACAATTTCTTATCCTCATCTGAGTATTGCTCCCTCCTCTTCGGAACCATTTGATTGGTTTCCGGGTTATTCACCATAGGCTTGTGTGGACCATGTACCACTGATGTCCAACAACCTGAGCTGTTAACAGACAGGTGATGGAGCATTCGTCGTTGCCATATGTTGTACTCATTCCTAACCAGCATCGGAGGCTTGGTTGAGGAACCAGTATTATGAGGATCATTGAAGGAGTAGTCATTTTAGGTCCAAATACAATTTAATTCAAGCTTTTAAAAGATTTTACACAGACCACAACAAACTCAATGAAAACTAAGAATAAATCTCAGGATGAATGACCAAAAACACAGAAAATTCAATCTCTATAACCGTTTCTCGCAAAAATGCTAATTCAATCATACTTGGATCTTGGATAGCAGTTTCAATGATCAATAATTAGATCGATCAATGATTAACCAGCTCTGATACCATTTGACAGGATCAGTGATCTTAAGTTTGATGCATTAGAGCGTAACGCAGCGGAATAAGAACAAGAATTAGACAAATTATAGCAAGAATTTGATATTTGTATGCATTAAGAACAAATATGGTTGTAACGAGAGAATATATTTCTGTGAAAAGGAATGTTTCAATAATATCAAATGTTTCTGCTCAATCATTCACAGATTACAATTAGGTTGACACTCCTTATATAGAGTGCAATCACTGCTGATATCACGGATAGTGACATCTGGCAGGTTTATTACAAAAATAACTAAAACTTAACAAACTACTGAAATGTTCACAACTACTGAGAACATATCAGAGTGCTAAGTATAAAACATAAAACTACTGATACGAAACTACTGAAACTACAACGACTGAAGAACAAGCTCTTCAGTCGTTTTAACAAACTACTGAAAAGAAAAACATAAAACTACTGAAAGAAAACCGTCACAACTACTGAAGAAGACCTCTTCAACTGTTGTGACAACGTCTGATACTTGGTCTTCAGCACTTGTGTCTTCAGACTTTGTCTTCAGCACTTGTGTCTTCAGACTTTGTCTTCGGCACTTGTGTCTTCAGACTTTGTCTTCAGCACTTGTGTCTTCAGACTTTGTCTTCAGCACTTGTGTCTTCAGACTTTGTCTTCAGCACTTGTGTCTTCAGACTTTGTCTTCAGCACTTGTGTTCAGACTTTGTCTGCAACACTTGTCTTCAGACTTTGTCTTCAGCACTTGTCTTCAGACTTTGTCTTCAGCTGTTGTGGACTTCAGCAGTTGTTGTGACGTTTGTGGGACTTAAGGTTTTTCTGATCCGGCTCATTAGTTCTTTTGGTCCAACATCTGTGAAGGAAGGGTGCAAAGAAGGTGGAAAAGACGACTACCGAGGTTGTTAAAGAGACCAAAGTCGAACCATCTTAAAACAACAACAACAACAACAACAAGCGCAAGTTCTCACCGGTGCGCAACTATGTTGTGGCTGCACCCAAACAACCCCAAAGACAACTTGTACCTAAGGCTACACCTATGGCTCAAGTACCTATGGCTAAGGCCTATGATGGACCTCAACCTATGTGCAACACCTATAGATACCATCATCTGTGGAACGTCCCATGCCGCATCTGTAACTTATGCGGAAAATATGGTCACTTGGTGGCGACTTTTCATCGTGCACCTAATAACGCCGTGATGGTCATGAACCGTGTTTGCTACCACTTTGGGGAAACTGGTCATTTTCGCCCACAATGCCCTCGTCTTGTGGGTAATGTTCTACAAGCCCAGGGACGTGCTTTCAACATTGATGTGGTGAATGGTATGTTAACTTAACCTTAACTTTTATGACCTAAGTCTTTTCATGCATTACCTGTATCGTTAAACACCTTTAAAATTGAATAGGTATGTTCCTTATTAATAATACTTATGCATACGTTCTATTTGATTCTAGAGCCGATAAGAGTTTCGTTTTGTTAGAGTTTGAACCCATTCTTGCTAATCCACATACGAAACTAGAAAGACCTCTCACCGTTGAAGTCGCCGATGGAGAACCGATCAATATTGATATCGTTATTTTCGTTTGTATTTTGAGTCTCGCGACACATGAATTCCTCATAGATCTTATTCCTATGAAACTTGGAAACTTTGATGTCATCATTGGTATGGATTGGTTAGCCAAACACCATGTCGAGATCATTTGTTTTGAGAAGTGCACTCATATACCGTACCTTCTAGGGATAGAAAGTGCCTAAGTAAGAACTATATGGCTTTCTTTGCTTACGTGGTCCACACAAAAGTCAAAGGAAAGGATCTTAAGGCTGTCCCGATTGTACTTCCTGAAGTATTTCCCAATGACCTTAGTGGTTTACCTTCCATGCGTGAAGTCGAGTTTAAAATCGATTTGATTCTGGGAGCAAACCCCGTGGCTAAGTCACCATATCGACTTACACCATCAGAAATGCAAGAGCTATCTAGTCAACTCTAAGAACTATCCGATAAGGGCTTCATTCGTCCTAGCTCTTTGCCTTGGGGTGCACGTGTTCTGTTCGTGAAGAAGAAAGATGGGTCGTTTCGTATGTGCATCGACTATCGTGAACTTAACAAACTTACTATCAAGAACCGCTATCCTTTTCCTCGTATTGATGACTTGTTTGATCAACTTCAAGGAGCTTTTGTATTCTGAAGATTGATCTACGTTTTGGATATCATCAATTACGAGTCTATGATGATGATATCCAAAAGACCGCATTCCGTACTCGATATGGGCACTATGAGTTCATGGTCATGCCTTTTGGTTTAACAAATGCTCCTACTGTCTTCATGGATCTCATGAACCAAGTATACAAGCCTTATCTAGGCAAGTTTGTGATCGTCTTCATTGATGACATACTTATCTATTCCAAGTCCCACACCGATCATGAGCTACATCTGCGACAAGTGTTTGAGTTGTTGAAGAAAGAACAACTATACGCGAAATTCTCGAAATATGAATTTTGGTTCGAGGAAGTTCAATTTCTAGGACATGTGGTGAATAGCCAAGGAATTCACGTTAACCCTGCAAAGGTAGAAGCTGTGAAGAATTGGTGTGTTCCACAACTCCAACCGAAGTTTGTTCTTTTCTTGGTCTTGCTGGTTATTACCGGCGATTCATTGCAAACTTTTCGAGAATCGTGAAGCCACTCACATCTTTGACACAATAGAATAAACCACTCGAGTGGGGGTCCGAGCAAGAAGAAGCTTTTGAAGGGTGAAAGCACAAGTTGTGCAATGCTCCTATCTTGACCCTACCCGATGGAAACGATGATTTCACTGTGTATTGTGATGCATCCAAACAAGGCCTTGGTTGTTTTCTCATGCAACGAGGAAAGGTCATAGCTTATGCATCGAGACAATTGAAGGTCCACGAGGTGAATTACACAACACATGATCTCGAGCTTAGTGCTGTTGTTTTCGCTTTGAAAATTTGGAGACATTACCTTTATGGTACACAATGCATAGTCTACACCGATCACAAAAGCCTTCAACATCTTTTTAATCAAAAAGATCTCAATATGAGACAACATCGTTGGGTTGAGTTGATTAGTGACTACGACTGTGACATTCGTTACCATCCTGGTAAAGCCAATGTTGTTTTTGTGTCTGAGCAAGCCCTTGGTTGTTTTCTCATGCAACGAGAAAAGGTTATAGCTTATGCATCGAGACAATTGAAGGACCACGAGGTGAATTACACAACACACTATGTCGAGCTTAATGCTGTTGTTTTTGCTTTGAAAATTTGGAGACATTACCTTTATGGTACACAATGCATAGTCTACACCGATCACAAAAGCTTTCAACACGTTTTTCATAAAAAAGATCTCAATATGAGACAATATCGTTGGGTTGAGTTGATTAGTGACTACGATAGTGACATTCGTTACCATCCTGGTAAAGCCAATGTTGTGTCCGATGCACTAAGTCGAAAGGTTCATAACAAGACGGTCTCATTCCAAGAAATTCGCGATCGAAGACAATGGTTTGACACTTTGGGAGAGTTCGATATTGAGATCCGACTAGATGTCAACAAGGCTATCGTACTGCTACAAAACTTGAGAATAGATAGTGACATTGAGTCTAGTATCCTAGAGGCTCAACAAACGGTTCAACAAGAAGGAAGAATGAAGGATGAACTAGAGCATAATCTTCTAACTCAATTGGAAACGAAACCTAATGGGTTGATGTATTTCACGAATCAAATTTGGGTTCCAAATCATGATAACCTTCGTACCTTTATCATGAATGGAGCTCATCAAACTCGTTATTCTATTCATCCAGGCTCCGATAAGATGTACGTGGACCTGCGTGGTAAATATTGGTGGCCTGGAATGAAGAAAAACATAGCGACTTATGTAGCTAAGTGCCTCACGTAAGGTTAAAGCCGAACATCAACGTCCAAGTGGATTACTTGAGCAACCTGAGATTACTATGTGGAAGTGGGAACACATATCCATGGACTTCATAACTAACACATACGTGACACTCACAAGACATCAAGGTTGGCTCGTATATACATTGATGAAATTGTAAGTTGTTATGGGGTACCTCTGCACATCATATCCGACCTAGACGCTTGTTTCACTTCGTACTTTGGGTCGTCTATGCAAGAACTCTTGGGTACTCAATTGGATCTAAGGACGGCTTACCATCATCAAACTGATGGTCAAACCGAGCGAACGATCCAAACCTTGGAGGATTTGCTACGCCTTTGTGTCCTTGACTTTGGTGGTGACTGGGATATGCATTTACCACTCGCGGAGTTTTCGTATGACAATAGTTATCACTCGAGTATCAAGATGGCGCCATTCGAAGCACTTTATGGTCGTATATGTCGTTCACCGATCTGTTGGACTGACATTGGTGAGAACTTCATCACTGGTCATGAACTTATACAAGAAATGACCGATAAAGTTTCTATAATTCGCAAGAACCTTGAAGTGGTAAGAAGTCGACAAAAGAGCTATGCCGACAAACGACATAAGCCATTGGAATTTCAAGTTGGAGATATGGTTCTTCTAAAGGTCTCACTGTGAAAATGTGTGATCCGCTTTGGAAAGAAGGGTAAACTGGCTCCAAGATTTGTAGGACCTTTCAAGATCGTGAAAAGGATTGAGAAAGTGGCTTATAAACTAGAATTATCTTCTGACCTTAGTGGAGTTCATCTAGTGTTCCACGTCTCAAATTTGAGAAATTGCTTGGCTGATGAAAGTCTGCATGTTTCATTGGAAGACATCCAGATCGATGAGTCATTGCACTTTGTTGAGAAACCTGTTGAAATTAAGGATCTCATTATGAAAAAGACCAAAACCACAACTACCCCAATTGTCAAGGTTTGTTGGGAGAATAAGCGTGGAGCTGAGTTTATTTGGAAACTTGAGGAGCATATGTAGAAGAAGTACCCATTTTTGGTTAGCATAGTTTCATCTTTTCATAATTTCGGGACGAAATTCTTATAATTGGGGAGATTGTAACATCTCGTATTTTTTTTAACTAAAAATTAATTTCGTTTATTCTTATAAGGGTCATTGTTGTTATTTATAAAACTTATGAATTATTTATGCTTATTTCTTAGTTGTCTTTAATTTTTATTATACAAAAGTAATAATCAAACTAAAAACTATAATAACAATAACACTATTATAGTAACAACAATAATAATAGTAATAATATTAGTAATAATAATAATAAATTAAAATAATAATAACTAAAGATAATAGTAATAATAAAAAATAACAATAGTAATAATAATGTTAATAATAATAACAATAGTAACAATAATTAATAATAGTGTTAATAATAATAATAATAATAATTGTAATAATAATGACAAAGATAATAATTATAATAATAATAATACTACTAATAATTACAATTTGTAAAAAAATATGAAACTTAAAGATGTTAAATTAAAACTAATTAAGTTAGGGGGGTGGTTTTGCCATTTTGGAAACATCAAAAGAAAGTTTTTAACATAAATATCAAAAATCAAAACTACAAGGGCCAAATTTGTAATTAACCAAAACCTTGTTTCCCTTTTCCCCCTTTGCCCGCTTTTTCGGCCGCCAGCCGACATAGCTCCGACGCGACGCTGGTGAGGCCAAAACCGGATCAATTGCACACGAATTCGACCCAATTAATGCTAGATGACTCGGGAAGACGTTTCAAACTAGAACACATGATAAATTGTAACATTTCATTCGGAAATAAAGGGGATTGAACCGAAATCAACAATCCGATCAATTCATAACCGTTCAACATATAGTTTGTGTTGGATAATCGAATTAAACGACTAGAAAGCTTCAGGTAATCATTTACAAACTTAATACATCATTTAATTTGAGTTAAACAATCAATTAATTAAGCGATTGTGTAACACCCGGTTATTTTATTTATTTTGAAGCAGACGGAAGAAAAAAAATAAAGTCCAAAGTCGAGGGACCAAACTTGCCAACGAGAGAGAGTTGGGTGAGTGGGGGTATTTAAAGAGAGAGAGTTGAAGCAGACGAAAATCGTCGTGTAGCGGGTCCAAACGAAGCTCTACTTCTCGGTGTGGTTTGTCTGAGTTCTAGGACTCCTCTTTTAAACGTTTTTGGTCGATTTTAGGGTTGGAACACATCTAAAAACCCATTTTCGTATGTGTTTGTTTGACCCGTTTGTATGTGTTTGCGTGTGATGCGTTTAGAGTTTATTTCCAGGCTTGTGCGTGCTTGAATGATGTTGTGGTATGTATTCCTGAGGTTTAGAATGGTTGATTTGTACTTAGAATGGGTTTGGATGAGCTTGGAGGTCGAAAATGGTAGATTAGGTTCAGGATGAACTGCATTCTGCATCAGCTAGGGCTAGGCGACCGAATGGAGGCCATACGGCCAATTGAGGTGCGATTGAGGTTCATTCGCACGACTGGGGGTTCATTCGCATGACTTAGAGTTCATTCGCATGACTTAGAGTTCATTCGCATGACTGAGGGTTCATTCGAACAACTTAGAGTTCATTCGCACGACTTAGAGTTCATTCGCACGACTGAGAGCCTATTTGCATAAATGCTCATCCGCATTAGTTTCATCTGCACAAGGGTTCATCCGCCTTAGGTCCATTCGTATGGGACTCATCCGCATTGAGTCCATCCGCATTAGTTATTCAATCGCATACTATCCATTCGCATAATGTTCAGTCGCCTGAAAGGCCATGCGACTGAAGAGTGCCCATACGCTCAAGTAGGGCTTGTGCACTCGGGGAAAGCATAGTTTATTTACTGACTTTCAGGGGAAAGTGCAGATGTAAGTTTTGATATAGAAGATTCCCGGGAGTTCATATAAGTTGACTTTTGAGGCCTTAGAGGTTATAGCGGGCATGTTGACGATGATGTATGATGTTGCATGTTTATGCATGATGGATGTTATGTATGTATGATGTTGCCCTATATGATGATGATGACTGCGTATGTTATGTTTCTTGTTATGACATATGTTTATCTTTCTTGTGCTTTGCGTTGAATGTTAATGAATAAAATGAAAGTATTATTTAATGTAAAGTGAAAGATAATGAAAGAGGAACATGAAGGATGAATGCATGCATTAATAAAGAATGAAAGTAAAGAAAGTCTTGCAAGCAAATGTATGGAAGGGACACGCCATTAAAAGGTGTTAGCCCAAACGTGTGTGGGTTCGCTACCCCGGGAGGATGCATATTGGGGTCTTTCTTTGTGATCGACCATTTGTATAGAACCTCTACTGCTTACCCCGGTACTGCGGCACCATGTATAGCTGTCTATTTATAGACTTGGCCCAGTAGCCATATAGCTTTGGGTGTAGCACATGGTATTGGTATGGAAGATATGAAAAGTGAAAGAAAGAACGAATAATGAAGATAATAATGATATTATCTATGTGTACGTATGATGTATGAACACATAAAAGTAAAGGACGGTTTTAACGAAAGATAAAGTATATTTTATTATAAAACTAGAACTCACTCAGCAACGCTGACTTTTATGTGTTTCTAGTTGGCAGGTAATGATTGCTCAGGATGGCACGGGGCGGCTACTCAACTCTTTTGGATGGCATCTATTTTTGTGATGTAATGCAACATGTATTTTGTAACTTGTAAACGATGTATTATTTTTCAAAAGGTATTATATTGAAATGGAGTGTTTTGTTTAAATGTTCCGATGCAACGTTTGTATGTAATATGATGAAAATATATGTTTTATGTGTAATGGTTTACCAACTGTAAGCGTCCCGGGAACGAGGCCTTACAACTTGGTATCAGAGCCAAAGTTTAAGTGAAATGGGTAAATTTTCAAAATAAACTTAACTTAAACTGAGAATGGGACGGAAGGGGAAGGGATGCCAATCTGAGTAGCTGCGTGCCATCAGGTATTTTCGTAATGTTAACCGGTATTATGTGCACATGTTGTGTGGTTTATGTGTTGTTTGTAGATTTAAATACTGATGTAGTCAAGATAGGTAATGCTTGGGGTGTGAAGAGTAAAATAAGTGGCTAATCACAACTGGCCACTATAATTAGGGACTTACTATACTTGACATAAACTGAGCTATTCCCTTGAATGACCGTGTTGGTGTTTGAATCTTTCAGTGTGCGTGTGAATAGCTGGTGGTAGATCTTCGAAAGCTCACAGGGTGGAGGTCGTGGTGCTGAACTGCGACCCAAGAGGGTAAGACCCAGAGTTGAAAAGGTGGTTCCTGAAGAACCCGAGACCCCTCATCCGGAGGGTGGTGATGAGAGTGCAAACCTAAGGGCCTCGGTAAAAGAGGTAGTGGTTGAAGTAGTCCATCAGGTCATGCAGACGATCTTACCGTCTGTAGTGATCGAAGTTATCAAGGTGGTATGGGAAGGGGAGAGGAAAGAGAGAAGTAGACCTACGGGCGAAAAAAGACAGCCCGAGACTGAAATGGTTTTTTCTGACGACGAGGAAGAAGAGGAGGAAGAAGAGGAGGAAGAAGAGCCTGCACCGGAGGCGGCACGAGGCTGTAACTATGGGGCATTTATGAGATGCAAGCCGCCTACTTTTGATGGTAACGGCACTGCTGCTGCTGCTCACCGGTGGGTGAGGGAAATAGAGGTTGTTCTTAATATCAGCGAGTGCCGGGAGGACCAGAAGGTGAAGTTTTCTACCGACTCGTTTGTAGAGTCGGCTCTGTGTTTGTGGGACAATATTGTCCAAGCTGAGGGTAGTCGGGCGATAGGAAGGATGAGGTGGGAGGAGTTGAAGAAGATGGTGATTGAGGAGTTCTGTCCTCATAGAAAGATGGATAAGATAGAGAGAGAGTTCATCCAGCTGGGCGGGAACCATGACACACCAGCAGTACACCACCAAATTCAACTAAATGGCACGGCTAGTGCCGGATCAGGTGATGCCTCTGTCTCGAAAGATCAAGAGGTACATTCAGGGCTTGCTGGTGGATATTTGCAGGCATATGATCGCCGCCCGGCCAGGCACGTTTAGGTCGGCGGTCGATTTGGCAGGGAAATTATATGATGAATGGGAGGTGGTGACTGAAGTGAGCAAGAAGGGTGGTGGCGATCGGAACTGGAACTGGAAAAGGTTTGGTTGGGGTGATGCCTCAACGAGTAACAAAAAGGCATGGGTGGATGACCGCCGTGTGGCCACATCGAGTGCGGGGTCAAAGAGTGTGGCAAGTGTGGAAGGGAGCATGCGGGAGAATGTAGGTTGGGATTGAACGTGTGCTTCAAATGTGGGAAGACGGGGCACATCGCAAAGGATTGCCGTGTGGGCAGATGTTTCAACTGTGGGGAGAGTGGTCAAATAAGTAAAGACTGTAAGAAGCCGAGGGCTGAGCGTTCCCGGGTAAAGAAGACGGGAAGTAAAGGACCAAGGGCGAGCACCAGGGTATTCACTATGACACAGGAGGAGGCGAGGACGGACCCTGACATTGTGTCCGGTACGTTTCTAGTGAACCAAACTTTAGCTTCTATGTTATTTGATTTGGGTGCTAGTAAAAGTTTGATTTCTAATGCTTTCAGTGTTAAGCTGCCTGTTAGTAGTAGACGTGTTAATGCGCCCTTTGATGTAGAAACTGCTATAGGTAAGTCTACCAGGATTTCCGAGATGATAGAGGGTTGTGATGTGGAACTTGAGGGTCATAAGTTTCCTATTAGACCGTTCGTGATGATCTTAGGTGGTTTCGATTTGGTTCTTGGGATGATTGGTTAGCAGACTTCGAGGCGAACATTGTGTGTCGCAAGAATATGATTAGTCTGACAGCGCCTGACGGGAGTTCGGTAACTGTTTATAGGGATCGGGTCACGACGATCCCAAAAGTAATCTCAATGATGGTGGTGGGAAAGTGTATGAGGCGTGGATGTAGGGCCTACTTGGCTTATGTAAAGATGTGGATATGCCAACACCACAACTATCTGATGTACCGCTTGTGTGTGACTTTCCAAACGTGTTCCCAGAAGACCTACCAGGAGTGCCACCTGATAGGGAGATCGAGTTCCAGATTGATCTGATACCGGGTGCCCAACGGAAATGAAAAAGTTGATGGAGCTGTTGCAAGAGTTGCTTAATAAGGGGTTCATCAGACCTAGTATCTCTCCTTGGGGTGCTCCGATCCTGTTTGTGAAGAAGAAAGACGGTAGTATGAGGATGCGTATTGACTACCGTGAGCTGAACAAGTTGACGGTGAAGAACCGATGCCCCTTACCGAGAATAGATGATTTGTTCGATCAGCTTCAAGGTGCCAGTTGGTTTTCAAGGATAGACCTTCGATCTGGCTATCATCAGCTGAAGGTGAAAGAGCAGGATGTTCCTAAAACAGCTTTCCGCACACGTTATGGTCACTATGAGTTTCTTGTCATGTCTTTTGGTTTGACCAATGCGCCAGCTGCTTTTATGGATTTGATGAATCGAGTATGTCGGTCGATGTTGGATAAATCAATGGTCATGTTTATTGATGATATCCTGATTTATTTTAAAGAATGAAGAGAAACATGCCAGTCACATTCGAGAGGTTCTGGAGACGCTGAGAAAGGAGAATTTTTACGCCAAGTTCTCCAAGTGCGCGTTTTGTGTTGACCAAAAGAACCAATGAGCCTGATCAGAAAAACCTCTAAGTCCCACAGACATCACAACAACTGCTGAAGACTTGATTAGCTGTTTGACAAAGTCTGAAGATTTCAACAGCTGAAGAACTAAAGTACTGAAGACTTCAAAAGCTGAAGACCAAAGTCTGAAGATCAACAGCTGAAGACTAAGTACTGAAGACTTCAACAGCTGAAGACTAAAGTACTGAAGACTTCAACAGCTGAAGACCAAATTCTGAAGATCAACAGCTGAAGAACAAAGTACTGAAGATCAATAGCTGAAGTACAAAGACTGAAGACATTAGCTGATGACAACAGCTGAAGTTCAAGTACAAGTACTGAAGCCTCAGAGTTTGTTACAACAGCTGAAGAAGCATTCTTCAGTTGTTGTGATGGTTTCCTTTCAGTAGTTTTCTTTTTGTTTCAGTATTTGTAAAATGACTGAAGAGCATGTTCTTCAGTCGTTGTAGTTTCAGTAGTTTTCTTTTCAGTAGTTGTAGTGATAGTTAACACTTAGCATTTTTTGTAAGAAGATGTCAGCTGTTTGACATCTTTAGTAGTTGTGTTAACTATGAGTAGTTTGAATAAATTCTGTTAGATGTCACTATCAAGTGACATCAGCAGACGTCATATCTCCTATATAAGAGGTGTAGACCTAATTTATTTGTGACATTCTGTTACCACGAAAGCAAATATTGAATGAAATATATTTGCAGAATTCTTTCTGTCTATAACCGTTTGTTCTTACCTTGAATATCTTTTGTGTTCTTGTGAATTAGCTAATTCATTGTTTGATTTCCGCTGCTATACTCTCTAACCAATCAAACATAGATCGCTGATCCTAACATTTTGGTTATGCGAGGTTCAATTCTTGGGTCATGTGGTGAATCCTGACAGGATTATGGTGGACCCGGCAAAGGTGGAGGCAGTGATGCAATGGAAGTCTCCAAAGACGCCCATCTGAGATTTGTAGCTTCTTGGGTTTGGAGGGCAACTATAGAAGATTTATCCAAGACTTCTCTAAGATTGCTTCTCCACTAACTAAGTTGACCTGGAAGGATATGAAGTTTATATGGGGTCAATCTCAAAAGAAGGCATTCGAAGAATTGAAGGCGAGGTTGACTCAAGCTCCTGTTCTGTCATTACCCGATGGAAGTGAAGATCTGGTGGTTTATTCTGATGCTTCCTACTCGGGGTTGGGGTGTGTATTAATGCAGAGAGGGAAGGTGATAGCCTATGCATCCTAATAGTTTAAGGTTCATGAGGTCAATTATCCTACTCATGACTTGGAGCTTGTAGTTGTGGTCTTCGCACTAAAAATTTGGAGGCACTATCTTTATGGGACGAAGTGCACTATTTTCACTGACCACAAGAGCTTGAAGTACTTCTTTGAGCAGAAAGATCTTAACATGAGGCAGAGACGATGGTTGGAGCTTATAAAGGACTACGATTGTGAGATCCATTACCATCCGGGCAAAGCCAATGTGGTGGCGGACGCCCTTAGTCAAAAAGAGAGGCCCAAGCCGATTCGGGTGAAAGCCTATTAGTTGATCATGACCTCAGATGTGATGAAGCAAGTCAAAGAGTTTCAATACGAGGCACTGAAAGAAGATCATCTTAACTCTTAAACAATGAGAGGTCTGGTTGGGGAATTGGGTGAAAACACACTTGGTGTTAAAACCTGATTTGGACGGGTGTGGATTCCTCGTTTTGGGGATCTACGGGTGAAGATATTAGATGAAGCTCACAAGACTTGATACTCCATTCATCCAGGTGGCACAAAGATGTATCAAGACATGAAGAAGGATTATTGGTGGCCGGGTATGAAACGGGACGTAGTGGAGTATGTGAGTAAATGCCTTACTTGTCTACAGGTGAAGGCCGAGCATCAGAAGCCGTATGGGAAGATCCAACCTTTGGATATACCGGAATGGAAGTGGGAGCACATCACCATGGATTTCATTACGAAGCTGCTGCGTACTCCGAAAGGGTATGATGCTATATGGGTGATTGTTGACCGCTTGACGAAGAGTGCTCACTTCCTACCGATCCGCGAGACATATTCATCCGAGAGGTTGGCGGATCTTTTCATTAAGGAGATTGTAACTCGTCATGGTGTACCGGTGTCCATTGTGTCTGATCTCGACACCCGGTTTACATCTAAATTCTAGAAGAAATTCCATGACGCGATGGGAACGAGGTTACATATCAGTACGACTTATCATCCCCAGACTGATGGTCAGTTAGAGAGGAACATACAGACATTGGAAGACATGCTTCGGGCATGTGTTATCGATTTTGGGGGAAGTTGGGATGACCACTTACCGTTAGCTGAGTTCTCATATAACAATAGTTATCATGCCAGTATTCGTATGCCTCCTTATGAGATGCTATATGGTAGGAGATGCAGAACACCCGTCTGTTGGGGTGATATTGGTCAGAAAGAGTTAGGAAGCATTGAGGTAATCGAGGCTACGACTAAGAAGCTTGAAAAGATCAAGGCCTTCATGAAGGCAGCCAAAGATAGACAGAAGTCGTATGCTGATAAACGACGCACCCCGATTGAGTTCCAGGTGGGTGACCGGGTTATGTTAAAGGTCTCACCTTGGGAGGGTATTATCCAATTCAGAAAGTAGGGCAAGTTGAGCCCGTGGTACATAGGCCCTTTCCGAATCATTGCTCGAGTAGGAGAGGTGGCCTATAATTAGAGTTACCAGATGAGTTAAGTGAAATTCACCCGACATCCCATGTATCTCATCTAAGGAAGTGCTTGGCGGATGAAGACATGATTGTTCCACTGGAGGATATCAAAGTAGACGACGACTCAATTACATGGAGCAACCAGTGGCAATCATCGATCGAAAAGAGAAGAGACTGAGAAATAAAGTGGTTCCTCTTGTGCGTGTATAGTGGAAGCACGGGAAGGGATCCGAGTCTACGTGGGAGACTGAAGAAGAAAAGAGCAGCATTACCCATGTGTGTTCGAGGAATAACAGGTTTCGGGGACGAAACGTATTTGAGGGGGGTGGACTTGTAACACCCGGTTATTTATTTATTTTGAAGCCGACAAAAGAAGAAAAAAAATAAAGTCCAAAGTCGAGGGACTAAACTCGCCAACGAGAGAAAGTTGGGTGAGTGGGGGTATTTAAAGGGAGAGCGCAGCCCTACCCTCTCGCCACACCCAAAATTCTGCAATTTAGAGAGAAAGAAGAGAGAAAAGAGAGAAAAGAAGAGAAAGGCTTGATTCGCGTGGGTTTGAGCTTGAAAATCATGGTGTAGCGGGTCCAAACGAAGCTCTACTTCTCGGTGTGCTTTGTGTGAGTTCTAGGACCCCTCTTTTAAATGTTATTGGTCGATTTTAGGGCTGGAACACATCTGAAAACCCATTTTGTATGTGTATGTGTTTGACCCGTTTGTTTGTGTTTCCGTGTGATGCGTTTGGAGTTTGTTTCCGGGCTTGTGCGTGCTTGAATGATGTTGTGGTATGCATTCCTAAGGTTTAGGATGGTTGATTTGGACTTAGAATGGGTTTGGATGAGCTTGGAGGTCGAAAATGGCAGATTGGGTTCGGGATGAACTGCATTCTGCATCAGCTAGGGCTAGGCGATCGAATGGAGGCCATACGGCCGATTGAGGTGTGATTGAGGTTCATTCGCACGACTAAGGGTTCATTCACATGACTTAGAGTTCATTCGCACGACTTAGAGTTCATAAGCACGACTTAGAGTTCATTCGCACGACTGAGGGCCCATTCGCATAAATGCTCATCCGCATTAGTTTCATCCGCACAAGGGTTCATCCGCATTAGGTCCATTCGCATAGGACTCATCCACATTGATTCCATCCGCATTAGGTTCATTCGCATAGGTATTCAATCACATACTATCCATTCGCATCATATTCAGTCGCCTGAAAGGCCATGCGACTGAAGGATGCCCATACGCCTAAGTAGGGCTTGTGCACTCGGGGAAAACATAGTTTATTTACTGACTTTCGAGGGAAAGTGCAGATGTAAGTTTTGATATAGAAGATTCCGGGGAGTTCATATAAGTTGACTTTTGAGGCCTTAGAGGTTATAGCGGGCATATTAATGATGATGTATGATGTTGTATGTTTATGCATGATGTATGTTATGTATGTATGATGTTGTCTTGTATGATGATGATGACTGTGTATGTTATGTTCCTTGTTATGACGTATGTTTATCTTTCTTGTGGCTTTGCGTTGAATGTTGATGAATGAAATGAAAGTATTATGTAACGTAAAGTGAAAGATAATAAAAGATGAACATGAAGGATGAATCCATGCATTAATAAAGAATGAAAGTATAGAAAGTCTTGCAAGCAAATGTGTGGAAGGGACACGCCATTAAAAGGTGTTAGCCCAATGGTGTGCGGGTTCACTACCCCGGGAGGATGCATATTGGGGTCTTTCTTTGTGATCGACCATTTGTATAGAACCTCTACCGCTTACCCCGGTACTGCGACACCATGTATAGCTGTCTATTTATAGACTTCGGCCCAGTAGCCATATAGCTTGGGGTGTAGCACATTGTACTGGTACGGAGATATGAAAAGTGAAAGAAAGAACGAATAATGAAGATAATAATGATATTATCTATGTGTACGCATGATGTATGAACGCATAAAAGTAAAGGACGGTTTTAACAAAAGATAAAATATGTTTTATTATAAAATTAGAACTCACTCAGCAACGCTGACTTTTATATGTTTCCAGTTGGCAGGTAATGATTGCTGAGGATGGCACGGGGCGGCTACTCAACTCTTTTGGATGGCATCCATTATTATAATGCTTTTGTGATGTAATGCAACATGTATTTTGTAACTTGTAAACGATGTATTATTTTGCAAAAGCTATTATATTGAAATGGAGTGTTTTGTTTAAATGTTCCGCTGCAACGTTTTTATGTAATATGATGAAAATATATGTTTTATGTATAATGTTTTTACCAGCTATAAGCGTCTCGGGAATGGGGCCTTACAGATTGTAACCGAACACATCGAATGAAAACCAAAGCTCATTCGACATATTAACGCAATAATCGTACCTATATATAATAGAGGGGTATCATCACCTTCAATTCCTTTAAACTCCATATACCCTCAATTGCTTGAAAAATCCAACCCAAAATCAAAATTGAGAGCCCTTTTATTCGCGAGCTAACCGAGACAAAACCCGAGCACAAACACTTCAATTTGATCGTAATCAAGTAAGTTAAACGCATGATTATGTTCGTGTAAGCATAGGGAACAAAAGTCCTATGGTTAGTTTGGTTAACAACATCGAATTGATATCCAATTTGATTCAGGAACAATCTAGGTTCTTGGATTTGGGGCACTTTATTAGCTTAGTTTAAAAGAATTTAGAACCGGGATATACCATGGCTGCAGCCCTGGTCTACTGGTTACACACTCACTTGCAAACCATGAGGTTTCGGGTTCAAATCTGGGCACCCTCAAACATTTTTAAGGCCTTTTCAGCGTTAATTAAATTATAGAAAATTTTTAATAAATAAAAATTATTTATATAAACTTCTTATATTTGTAAAAGTCACCAATATATCTGTAATTTTTCTAAGTTTAATTAAATAAATATCTTTTTAATAAAATATTTTAACAAAGATCATTTTTGAATAATTCTTATAAAATAGATTTTAAATAATAATTAATAAATTATTGTTGGTCTAAATGTTTCTTTTCACTTACTATTGTTTGAATCATGATTATTTCAAATAATTACTCAAATATTATATTTAAACGTTTATAATTATTATAAACGATTCAATTTCCCTTTCTCTATATTTAGACATATAAAGAATATATTTTTGTATTTAAAGTACTTGTAAAAATGCTCAAATACCCAAATTGAACTCTAGTTCTCGTTAATTCATTAAAGCTTATTATTAAATTTAAATCTTGTAAATATATATATTTAGGTGCCTTGTGACGATTCACGTTGGAACGACGCATATTGTTATTCTTATTAATCGTCTTCCTAATACTTATTTTGCCATGTGAGTTTCGTTGCCCCCTTTTACATTATTTCACACCGTTTTGGGGTGAAATATATTAATCTTATCAACATACACTTGTAAACTTTTAAATCTTGTAAAGCACTTGCAATTCATAATTTTATTTGTCATGGTTACTTGTGTTATTGTAAGTCTTATATGAGATACATATTTTGTTTACAATCATTAACTATTGCTAGCCTGGTGGCGTCTTAGATCTTTGGGCCTGACAAGACTATTTGGTGCTAAAGCCGATGTATTGTCGGCTCCTAATGACGTATGACTTGTTCGTCATGGGAACCAAATATGCTTAGCCAATCATATAAAATTGTAATTAAGTCGAGGTTTGATTGTAGCTATATGTGTTCTATAAACTTGCTTAACTCATGATCTATGGCATGAATTGCTACTTCTAACCTTTAATATATTATATATATAAAACCCTTGTAAACTCACCAACTTTACAGTTGACCCGTTATATTTAACATGTTTCAGGAAACGTGCAAGTTTGAGGTCAACTTTTCAAGTTTGCTTAAATGTAGGATTTGAACCTAAAATAATGAATAAAGAGCTTTTGATTACTTTTGTTTTATGTTTGACTTATTTCATGTTGAAACTTATGGTTATATATTGTAAGGATTCCTGAAGTCTGATGCAACCCAAAACTGCCTAAGTGTTTCAGCAACATGCACTAAGTACTGAAGTGAAGAATGCTTCGGAAGAATTACACAAAGCATTAGAAAATACTCTAAGTGTAATATCTTCCGAAGCCAAGACCAATATCTTCCGAAGCCTAACATGAAGTCTTCCGAAGCTTGAAGAGACAAAGTCTTCCGAAGCTTCAACCTATGAAGACAGATTTCTTCCGAAGACTTTTAGTACACATGCTTTATCTGATGTACTGTTCCATAAAGCACCTTTTCCGCTACGTCTCTGATAAGTCACCAACTTACAAGAGTTGGTGAAAAGGTCCATGCTTTTGGTAACTGTACATTGAGGTCTTGAGTCTGAAACTTTCCACTTTATGTACTTTATCCTTTTTATAATGTATAAGGATGTGAGCTATGGCATGTCATAGTCACAAGGTCAAAAGGCAGATATGCCTTTTGATCCTACAATTGATTTTGTTAGTGTCTAGTCAATTGTATCCAGCTGGCTTTCATAGTATAGCCGGCTGTAGGTTGTAGTATAAGTATTCCAAGTTCTTGTATCTTTCTGTATGCTTTGTAACACTTGTAAAAGAACTTGAGAAAGCAATATACTGCTACCTTGAAAAATATACTCTCTTGTTCTGTCTTGCTTTACTTGTGTTCTCTGCATCACCTTTGGTTACCCAGTTCACTGTTTGATTAACGTTTAGTTAATCTCCTCATTGTGTTGTTGTGTTACATATGGATCTCTTTGGCCCCACCAGTGTAATGAGTTTAGGAAGGACCTTATACTGTCTAGTGATCACAGATGATTTTACAAGATTCACTTGGGTTTCTTTCTTAGAACTAAAGATGAGACTCCTGAGATTCTAAAGAATTTCATCTTAAAGATTGAGAATCAATGTGATCACAAGGTCAAAACCATAAGATGTGATCAAGGAACTGAATTCAAAAACCAAATCCTTGATACATTTTGTGATGAAAAGGTATTACAAGACAATACAGTGCTCCCAGGACTCCTCAGCAAAACGGAGTTGCTGAGAGGAGAAACAGGACACTTATTGAAGCTGCAAGAACTATGTTGTCTGACTCTAAACTGCCTATCACCTTCTGGGCAGAGGCGGTTAATACTGCCTGCTATGTGCAAAACAGAGTCTTAGTAGTAAGACACATGGTAAGACTCCTTATGAACTTTGGCACAAGAGGAAACCTTTCATTGGCTTTCTCAGGTCATTTGGATGTCCCTGCACCATCTTGAATACCAAAGATCAAGTTGCCAAGTTTGCTGAGAAATCAGACGATGGACACTTCATTGGATACTCTTCTCAAGCTAAAGCTTATAGAGTATACAATCTCAGAACTAGAATCATTGAGGAGTCAGCCAATGTGACTTTCAATGAGCACACTCCCAGTGTGGCTGGTTCTGGTCCGGATTGGCTATTTGATCTTGATTTAGTTACCAACTATTTTAATAAATCTTGTGAGCATGTTTCAGGATCTGCAGAAAATTTAAATACAGGTGATCCTGATCCAAGATTTGAGCTTGGAAGACCTTCAGCTCTAGTTGGAACCACTTCAGCAAATGAGATTTCTATCAGCACAACAATGACAAATCCAGCTGATACATCTGGCATGCCTTCAAATTCCAGTTCAGAGGCCTCTCAACCAGATAAAGACACCTCAATTGCAGAAGATAACAATGGTGATGGTGAAAGTGATCAAGAATCTCTTGATGCTAATAACCATACCATAGATGATAACATCAATGATGTCACACACTCATTGGATCAAGTTAATCTTGATAAGTGTGATAATGTGGAGGATCAATCTTCAAGACCAGATCTAAATTTCTCAAATTGGATCTATCTCAGCAACTTGCTGTGATCCCTCAGCTAAGGATCCACAAGTCTCATCCTACTACAAACATCATTGGAGATGTTATCTCCGGGGTAAAGACAAGAGGGCAAACCCATGAAGCAAATGTTTGTCTTCACTCTTGTTTTCTATCCCAGTTAGAGCCAAAGAAAGTTGAGGAGGCTCTAAAGGATGGAAGTTGGGTTGAAGCTATGCAACAAGAGCTGCTTCAATTCAAAAGACAGAAAGTTTGGAACCTTTGTCCTCTTCCTCATGGGAAGACTACCATTGGAACAAATGGGTTTTTTAGGAATAAAACGGATGATAGAGGAATCATCATCAAGAACAAGGCTAGACTAGTTGTTCAAGGATACACACAAGAAGAAGGATTGACTACACTGATGTCTTTGCTCCTGTAGCTAGACTAGAAGCTGTTAGGATATTCCTGGCATTTGCTGCATCCAAGAACTTCAAGGTCTACCAACTTGATGTAAGTGTGCTTTCTTATATGGAGTGATTGATGAGGAGGTTTATGTCAAACAACCACCTGGTTTTGTAGATCCTGATCATCCTGATTATGTCTGCAAGCTTGACAAAGCTCTCTATGGGCTGCATCAGGCACCCAGGAAGTGGTATGAGACACTGTCTGAGTATCTCTGTAAACATGGTTACAGGAGAGGTACTATAGATGGAACTCTCTTCATCAAAGGACAAGGAAACGACATTCTGCTAGTTCAAGTATATGTGGATGACATCTTTGGCTCAACCAATTCAAGGCTCTGCAAAGACTTTGAAAAGCTGATGAAAGATAGATTTGAAATGAGTTCAATGGGAGAACTTAATTTCTTTCTGGGAATTCAAGTGAAGCAGGTTGAAGATGGCATTTTCATAAGTCAGTCAAAGTATATTCAAGATATACTCAAGAGGTTCAACATGACTGATTGTAAGACTGCTAAGACACCCATAGCCAGAAACCACTCTCTTGGTCCAGATCTTGAGGGGGAGTGTGTAGATGAGCACTTATACAGGGCTATGATTGGGTCTCTTATGTATCTTACAGCTAGCAGGCCTGATATCATGTTTGCTACATATTTGTGCAAGATATCAAGCTAATCCTAAGATGTCTCACTTAATCACTGTGAAAAGGATTTTAAGATACCTCAAAGGTGCTTCAACACTTGGTTTATGGTATCCAAAGAATTCTAACTTCAATCTGTATGCCTATACAGACAGTGATTATGGTGGTTGCAACATGACTGCAAAGTCTACATCTGGGGGATGTCAATTCCTTGGTGGAAGGGTTGTCTCATGGCAATGCAAGAAACAAACCTGTGTGTCTGCATCAACTGCTGAGGCTGAATACATTGCTGCTGCAAGCTGCTGTGCTCAAGTGCTTTGGATTCAAAATCAGATGCTAGACTACGGATTTAACTTCAAAGAGACTCCTATCCACATAGACAACAACAGTGCTATCTCTATCACTGAGAACCCTGTGCAGCACTCAAGGACCAAACACATCAACATCAGGTATCATTTAATAAGAGATAACTATGAAAAGGGGTTAATTAAACTAGTCAAAGTTCACACAGATGAACAATATGCTGATCTGTTCACAAAAGCTTTTGATGAACAGAGATTTAAATATCTGATATCAGCTATTGGGATGATTAACTTTGAGTAGATTTTTTAAAAACTAATTCTAATTATTTCTTCTTAAAATATGTGTGTCCTAAGTTGTCTAGTTCATCACTTTCATAAGCTCATGTTTTCTTTGAATGAAAAACTCTTTTTGAAGACTTTCCTTGGATTCTTGAAAATTTTCTGACACTTCGGAAGATAACATTTTACCTTCGGAAGAAAAATATGTCTTCAAAATAAATGACTGTCTAAGAAATTTTACCTTCGGAAGAAGTCAAACTTTATCTTCCGAAGCTTAAAATTCTCAACTTAGACACTTATTCATTTTTAAGGACTTTTTCCTCCGAAGCAAAAATTACTTTCGGAAGCTTTGTTCATTCTTATACAAAGCATCCAAAGTTTATTTCTCTTCCGAAGCATAAATCTTTAAGACTCTCAGGAAAATTCTTCCGAAGTCACTTTAGCTTCGGAAGCTTTTTCAATCAAACTTCCGAAGACAAATTACTTTCGGAAGCTTTTCGAATTCCAAGAAAACTACTTTTTGAGCAAAAAGGTAAACTACTTTTTCAGAGGTGGGACCGACATACGGATTTCAAAGTTTACTCTTTCATTAAACTTTATCTGAAATCCTTCTCTCTCATATAAACCCAACGGTTCCCCCCTCTTCTATCATCTGCTTTCTTCCATACCTAAAACCCAAAGCTTTCTCTCTGAAATTTACTTCCCATTCTTTTCTCTTCATCTCTGAGCTACCTCACAATGGCTGACCTTACACACAGAAATGATCATCACTTTGCCATGCAGCTACACAGACAACACAATCAGGTTGCTCTGTTATGCTCTGACAAAGATCCTCATTTCTCAGGTTTGCCGTTTCTTGTCTTTGTCTCACTACTTCACCTCCCTAACCATTGATCCTCCTCTATATGAGGATCATTTGCTTGAATTCTGGAAGACCTGCCAAGAGGTCATTATGGATGGGGAGAAGGCACTGTCTGCCACAGTGCAGGGGAGAACAATTTTCATCACTCCGGCCATCATCAACCGACATCTTCAGCTGGATGATGAAGCAGGTGAAGTGTTCTTTCCAAAAGAAGCGGTTAATCATTCCTTCGAGCAGATGGGCTATGAAGGAGATTTCTCTGTAAAGACCTTCAGGAAAGGGAAGGTCTCATCCCAGTGGAAATACCTGCTCCATGTGGTTATCCACAGCTTATCAAACAAGCATGGTGGATGGGACCAGATTCCTGAGGATCTCTCCTTTATAGTTCATGGGATGGTTCAGGGGGTCAAGTTCAGGTATTCACAATTTGTTTATACTAATTTACTTGCAAACTTAGACTCCTTAGAATATTACATGTTTCCTAGATATGTTCAACACATTCTTAACTGTGAACTGGGCTCACAGTTGAGGGAAACAGGCAATATTCTTAAACTGGGACAGATGAAGCCCGGCATCTTTAAAATTATGAAGAAGCCAACTGTAGGCTTCTCAGGGGTAGAAACAGCCCTAGTCCCAAAAATGTTAGAGCTCATTGCTCAAGGTGACAACATAGCGTCCAAGCTAGTGTTGAACCCACACCTACTGCTCTCCTACCCTCTTCACAACCTCCAATATTCATCACCTACAAAAGAAAATCCAACGAACCCCTGCTCAGGCTATTGAGTCTGTGCGCAGGCCCCCAAATACTCAACCTTACAGGAAGAAGTGGACTCCAGAGCTCCCACTTCTCCTGAGGAGCAAACCACTCCATTACTTTACCTATCAGGGCTGAGGTTCCTCAAGCTCAACCTGATGAGCTCATTAGCCCAACAACTGTAAGCCTTCACTCTGAGTCTCAACACTCAAGTGAACAACCTTCAGGGGACAGCTACCATCCCCAGCCTTTGGATCTAAACCAACCAATTCCCAACCTATCCTTTTACACTGATGAAGACTTAGGATTCAGTGAGTACATGAGTCTCTCTTCTCCTCCCCTACTCAAAGAGAGATGAGTACCTCTGACTCTCCTCAGTCTATCCCTCATCAGTCACCTATTACTGAGGTGGACACATCTGAACCTGTTCAGGATGTCCATATGGAAGAGGCTCTCACTTTTGAAAGTGATTACATCATTAAGACCTCAACCATGGCAACTCAGCCCATTGGCATCTTAACTGAGGTTGCCAGTGAGAGAGGAAAACCAGCAGCCAAGAAACTCAAGCTGGTGGTGAGAGAAGGGATTTTGGTCCAATCCTCTCATCCCCCAGTGATTCTTCTGATGAAGATGAGGGGAATTTGAGACTAAAGGTACAACAATTGTCACAAACATGCACCTATCTAGTCTCTAAGGTTAGTCACTTGGAATCTCAGGTGACTACCCTGCAAAACAGGGTCAATGATCAGCAACTCCAGATTTCATATCTGCAGGAAAAACTAGCTGAGAGACCTTTAAGGAGAGCTCAACCAGGAACACAAGAACCTGTGGGAGTGACTGATTTATCCTCCAGCTCACCTATGCAAGTGGGTGATGCTACCAAAAAGGGGGAGAAAGTTATCCAACCACAGAACCTGGGAGTTCTTCAAAGAGAATGGACATAGAGGACTCACCATCCTCACTTGCTGTTGTGCATTCTCAGCAACTTCCTCAAGTTCACATTAATGTGGACTCTATAGACTCTCTCATCAGGAGTCTCTTTGAGGAAGGTATACCAGGGCTGTCTCATCTCCACCACATGGAACTGGCAACTACATTATCAGATGGAGGTATGATGATGACAGAAGAGCCCTCATACTTCACAGAGTTCAAGGTCAACAAGAAGTCTTTCAGTTCCAAAGCCTGAGCTTCTATGAAGGACTGGATTGGTCAACATGCCACTTGTCAACCCAAGCAAATCTAGACAAGCTGACAGGCTGGCTCAAAGAATCCAAGACAGGATCCTTGCAGAGTTCTCTCTAAGAAGGAGACTTAGGCAATCAGGCAATGTCATCGGTCAACTGGATGCTGAGGTGGACCCTAAGATTAGTTTCATAGGGGAAACCTTGGCTGAAGGCCCAGTGGCAGAACCTGAGACCCCTGTCTCACCATCAACAACTGCTGCAGAGGTCCAAACTTCATCTGAGACACCTGCTGGTGAAGGTGTCTCTCAGCCTCTCTCTGGCCAGAGCATGGAAGCTACACCAAGCAATGAAGGCCAAGCCTCAATCCACCCTGAGTCACAAAGGTCTGTTGGTGACAAAGAGAAAAGGATAATGACTCCTGAGGAAATTGAGGAGGAAGAGAGAGAGAGAGGAAAAGGAGGCTAAGGGGAGAAAGTTCTTCTGGGTCATCAAAATTCATGCAAGCTGCAATCAGGGCTGCCCCCAGACCAAATACTCAAATGATGAACAAAGGGCAGTCAGGATTAATTATTTACTGACCAGGAACTATGATGTTGATGAAATCATCTCCCTCCCCTTAGAAGAGTTGAATGAACTGGCTGACATGGAAGTGTCAAGAGAGATAAAGGAGAAAGAGGATGCAAGGTTACTTCTCCAATTCAAAGAGGAGAGGAGACAGAAAAGACTTCACAAGCATACTCCCACTCTCTCTCCAGTTCAAGAAAGTCCTGCATAGGAAGATGTGGCTCCACAAGAACCTCAGGTAGATAAAGAAGAGGATAGAATCAAAATGATAAACTACCTGAGTGCCACAGGCTTCTATCAGGCAAACAATTCTTCCCTTGCCTATGACTTCATTGAGTTCGGAGTACTTAAAGCAACTTGAGCTTGAGTAGTCAAAGAAAGAAAAAAACCAAAAGGAAGCTAAGGGAAGAAGCTGCAAAGTCAAGAGCCATCATTCAAAAGAATGCAAAGAGTCTGCTGCAGAAAAGAATGATGAGCTTCTTGAAGTCATATGGATTCTCCGGAAGGAGACTTGGTCCCATGTCTCTATCTACAATGGATGAGCATATAAGGGTAATCAAGCAGAAGATTAAAAGTGGGGAACTCATTGATTTGCGCTCTCTTCCAAGTCAAGTCCACATGAAGTGGAGGTCAAGTTTGAACAACCAAGAGACACCTGAACCAGAACCTCCAGCTGAGCCTCAGCAAACTTCATCTTCTGATCCAAGACAGGGTCAAACTCCCTCTCCTTCTGAACCTGTGAGGGAGGAACACCCAACTGAGAGAAAGACACTGATGATCAACATGGTGCTGCAGGACCAGTCTCTCAGTTAAATACATTAAAGAGAAGAAGAAAAATGGCCTCTAAACCAAAGACTAAAAGAAGAAGCCAAAGTCATCTACCTCTACTCCCCAGGGTGAATCAGATCAACCTGAGGAAGTGCATGATGAGGCAGCCCAATCAACTCCTATGCAAGTGGCTCCTCTAGCAACCGAGACACCCATCTTATCCTGGACTTACTCTACCAATCCAGAAAGATGGAATGTTATCAGAGATCAAGGTGTTGAAAATGTCTACTCATGGCAAGACATAATCAACTTACCTCTGCATGATCTCTTTGAAATGAGAAGATACTATGAGAGTCTTGATGATCCTGACCATCAAATGAAGAAAGGGATGGTATTGATTATTTGAAGACTACAAACATTTAAAGATCTTCTAGGTGTTTTGGTAGCATCAGCTAGGGGGAGTTTGTAAGGATTCCTGAAGTCTGATGCAACCCAAAACTGCCTAAGTGTTTCAGCAACATGCACTAAGTACTGAAGTGAAGAATGCTTCGGAAGAATTACACAAAGCATTAGAAAATACTCTAAGTGTAATATCTTCCGAAGCCAAGACCAATATCTTCCGAAGCCTAACATGAAGTCTTCCGAAGCTTGAAGAGACAAAGTCTTCCGAAGCTTCAACCTATGAAGACAGATTTCTTCCGAAGACTTTTAGTACACATGCTTTATCTGATGTACTGTTCCATAAAGCACCTTTCCGCTGCGTCTCTGATAAGTCACCAACTTACAAGAGTTGTGAAAAGGTCCATGCTTTTGGTAACTGTACATTGAGGTCTTGAGTCTGAAACTTTCCACTTTATGTACTTATCCTTTTTATAATGTATAAGGATGTGAGCTGGCATGTCATAGTCACAAGGTCAAAAGGCAGATATGCCTTTTGATCCTACAATTGATTTTGTTAGTGAGTCAATTGTATCCAGCTGGCTTTCATAGTATAGCCGGCTGTAGGTTGTAGTATAAGTATTCCAAGTTCTTGTATCTTTCTGTATGCTTTGTAACACTTGTAAAAGAACTGAGAAAGCAATATACTGCTACCTTGAAAACTATACTCTCTTGTTCTGTCTCTTGCTTTACTTGTGTTCTCTGCATCACCTTTGGTTGTTACAGTTCACTGTTTGATTAACGTTTAGTTAATCTCCTAGTTGTGTTGTGTTGTAATTGTGTTCAAGCCCTTGAACGATCCTGCATATATGCCTTTGAAACTTATAATAATTATTTCATTTAAAGATAGCGTTATGTGGTTGTGAACAATATTACCCTCACGTCTGATAATTCCGCATTAAGGTGGGGGTGTGACAGATTGGTATTTTTTTTACAAAAATACGAAAACCACAAACATAATTTATATTTTTTTTGTTTTATAAATTTTTAAGGATATTTAATTATCTATTATATGTGTTGAACTTACAACATCAACGAAGATTGTTATGCATATGTGACACCATGTTGATGATGATAAATGTTATATATATGTAACTTATGTCTAACGTATATGTAAAACTATGTCATGATTTTAGTTTGACCCATACCCTATCTACACACACAACATAAATATATACCATATATATATATATAGAAGAATTCTATTGAGAACAATAAATATGTAAGAACAACTAAGAATCATATAAGCAATGGACATAACTTCTCGATAAAAATGGTAATACTAAAAGATGATGGTTTGATTCTATTTTTCATCATTTCTTTCATTATATCACTATCTCCTTAATTCTTTTAGAAAATTTATAAAATGTTCATATATGCAATATAATGTGGGTGCATATATGCACATTATCAAAAGACTGTAGATGTTGTTATTTTAGAAATTATCTAAAAAGTAGTAAAATTACAAGCATTTTGATATAATTATATAATAAATAATACAAGATTTAAAGTAGTTCTTTCTGGTTCTTTACAAAATAATGGTTCTCAATTATATATATGTATATATGTATATATATTATATTATATATATGTATATGTATATGTATATATACTATATATATATATATGTATGTATATATATATATAGATGTATATGTATATATACATATATATATATATATAATGTATGTATATATATATATGTATATATACATAATATGTATATATATATATATGTATGTATACATACATATATAATATATGTATATATATATATACTACATACATACATACAGGGGGAGAAACGGTGTTAACTCATCTTTATTGCGATAACCGTTAATCTTAATATAACAAAGATTTACATCATAATTATGTAGTGTGACTAATTTTACACTGAGTTACACCACTAATGTAATTATTTTCTCTTATTTTCAAATTGTTCCTCCCTTTTTTAAAAAAACTTTACCTTTTTTACATATTCTTAAATTTTTTATTGATGTTATTTTTCATACAAATTGCACCACTAAATAGGTCATTTTAATATCTTAATTCGAGTATAGTATTATTATAAAATTTTTAATTTTTATTAATATTAATTGTGAACCACTAATTTTACCTATAACTCTAACTTACAATGACAACATGGCCTGCCATGGATCACAAGTTAGGTTAATGAGTTATCGTAATAAACAATGGTTAAAATTTGTTCTCTAATTATATTTGCACGAAAGGATAAACCAAGATACTTGAATAGAAGTTCTTGATAATGCACTGCAACTTTTTTGCCCACATTTCCTGCAATGCAATAATACTAAATAACTTGTTTTTTTTAATTTACCTTTAACCCAAACATCATGTGAAATGTTTTAAGAAGTCTAGACGAGTTTGACACAATATCATCAGACCACTTAGCCACCATTAGAGCATCTTCAATTAATAAGTAGTATCATAAAAGTATACCACAACTAGGCATACGAATGCATGAAACAGTCCTCAATCCTTTGCATTTCGAATAATAGTATGAAATGCTTCCATTACAATAATAAAGAGGAAAGGAGATTACAATAATCCTTTGCATTGGAATTCCAAACTAGGTACCCGGTTATTAAAACCGAAGCCCCATGGAGTTCAAGCATCCATGAATCCAAACTATCTATCTATTTAGGAACTCTATTTGACCAAGAGTTTGAGTCTATAAAATTCAAGTCCATAGAGTCAAAGGCCTTGTTATAGTATAAAAATTAATAAAGCATGAACTTGGAGATAACTAGTCTTAGGAATTTACATTATAAAAGACGAGCTACATCCACTACTACTAGTACCTCTTGTGTGGAAAAATCTTAACCTCAACTTCATACAAAGGCATAATAATTTAAACCATCCAAGGTAGGAGTTCGAGCATCCATGAATGTCCCGTAAAGTCTTGTTTGAAAAAAATCCTAAAAGTTCTTAAAAAGCAAAATTTAAACCATCCAATGTAGGAGGTTTATCACTACTACTCTCCTAAACAACAATCTTAACCTCAACTTCATAAAAAGGCATAATAGTTAATGTTGCATTAGACTTTGAAATCCTGTTGACATTGTGGCAAACCATTAAGGGATGATGGCAATGATCATGGTGAAATTTTGCTTTTAAGAAACGTTGTGCCTCTTTTTTTTTTATCATCCTCAAATCATCACACTACTTCTCAATGATTAACAAACCATTAATCTAACTAGATAAAATATTCGAGTTAATTATACCTTATTAAAAGATTAGTTATCGTCTTCATCAATTGGGAAGGAACTACCGATCATTGTCAGATATATTGCATTCCACAAGATCATAACTCTTATTAAAGGTTTGCTTATATGCCTTCCATCCTTCCATATCCAAACAGAGAGATCTTTAATTACACTTCTAAATCAAAATGGTTGCATATCTTCATCACGTGATTAAGTTGCTCCTCCCCCTTCTTGTTTTATTTTATGATCTAATTTCTTATGCTAAGTTTGATTATCTTTAGTTTGATAAGAAACCTCATATTAGAAAGGCCCAAAACCACCACAGAATTGATGACATGCTTAGCAATCTCCTCCATCCTTGTTGTCGCAACCACGATGTGTAAAACTTAAATGGGGTAAGGCATAGTCTTACCAAAACTAAGGATGAGTAGTCAAGGAGGTCCTCGACCAAGCAGTGAGGAATCTCATACAAACCAAAATCAAATCCAGTTTACTGAGTTTTTTCAGTCAGTTGAAGCATATATATATATATATATATATATATATATATATATATATATATATATAAGGCCCCGTTCCCGGGACGCTTACAGCTGGCCAATCATTACACATAAAACATATATTTTTATTAACTTAAAGAAAACATCGCAGCGGAATCATTAAAACAGACATTTCATTTCATTATAATAAACGTTTTTGCAAAATAATACAACATCTATTACAAAATATCGTTTCTTCGCATTGTAATGCAAAAACATTTTACAAAAGAATTTCATCCCAAAAGAGCTGAGTAGCCGCCTCGTGCCATTCTTAACAACATTACCTGTCAACTGGAAACACATAAAAGTCAGCGTTGCTGAGTGAATTTTAGTTTTATAATAAAACATGCTTTATCTTTCATTTAAAACCGTTCTTTACTTTCATTCAAATCATACCTGACTTTAGAACGTGATCACACATCGTACGTACACATAGATAATAGTTATTATCTTCATCATCGTTCACTTCGTACATTTATTATCTTTCATTTCCATCTATGTCCTGTCATATGCTTAACCCCCCCTCTAGAGCACCAAACATCTCATCTAGGGTAAGCGACAAGAACCCCATACATATGGTCAATCACAAAGATTGAACCACTGTGTGCATCCTCATGGGGTATTCAACCCGCACACAGTTGAGCTGACAACCCCTCATTAGGCGTGAACCTCCATACATTTGCTTAATCACACGGATTAAGCCCCACTATGCATCCTCATGGGGTAGCTCACCCACACACGATTGACTTAACACTTCTCATTATGTGAACCTCCATACATTTGCTTGCAAGCCTTTCTTTCGTTCGTTCATTCGTTAATGCATGCACTCTTTCATTTCGTTCCCCTTTTCATTATCTTCCACTTTACGTTACATAATAATTTTCATTTCATTCATTAACATACAAAGTAAAGCCACGGGAAGAAAATCACACATAATAGGGAACATCAACAATAACATGCAAACATCACCATACATGGCACCATCATACATACATAACATACATCATACATACCATCATGCATAATGATCAATCATACATCCTCATCATGCTCATCATAACGTCTATGACCTCAAAAGTCAACTTGTACGAACCTCGGGAACCTCCCAAATCAAAACCTACATCTGCACCTTCCTCCGAAAGTCAGAAAACAAACTATGTTCTTTCGGGCATATGAGCCCTGTTTGGGTGTATAGACCCTATTCAGTCGCATGGCCTTCCATGCGTATGAGAACACTAAGGTGAATGGACACTATGGGCGAATGAACACTTAGGCGCATGGACTTCTAGTCACATAACCTTCAGTCGTATAGCTTTCATGCGTATGAACCTCAGTCACATGGCCTCCAGGCGCATGGACCTCAGTAGTATAACATCCAGGCGTATGACCTTTAGTCACATGACTTCCATGTGTATGAACCTCAGTCGCATGACACCCATGTGCATGGACTTCAGTCGCATGACCTTCATCCACATTTCCTCCGGTCGCATGATCGTCATGAGGATGACCCTTAGTCACATGCCTTGTAAGGCCCCGTCTCCGGGACGCTTACAGTTGGTCATTCATCGCGCATAAAACATATAATCACATTTGTCTTATGAAAATATTGCAGCGGAAACATTCCAAAATGACATCTCATTTCATTATAGAAACTTTTGCCAAATAATACATCATTATCCAGTTACAAAATACATGTTTGCATTACATCACAAAAGCATTTTAATTGGATGTCATCCCAAAAGAGCTAAGTAGCCTCGCAGTGCCATCATCAGCAATCACTACCTGCCAACTGGAAAACATATAAAAAAGTCAGCGTTGCTGAGTGAGTTCTAGTTTTTGTAATAAACGTACTTTAGTTTCATTAAAACCTTTCATTACAAGTGTATGTGATCATACATCATACGTACATACAGATAATATTATTATTATCTTTGTCATTCTTTTGTTCATACTTTCATTCGTTTGATATAACTTTACTTGCACATCGGATATCTCTCGTACCAATACCATATGCTACACCCCGAACAATTTAGCTACTGGGCCGAAGTCAATAAATGAACAGCTGAGCGTATGCCACAGTACTAGAGGTAAGCGGTAGAGGCACTACACGTTTGGTCGATCACAAAGAAGGACCCTGATATCCAATGCTTGCAAGACTTCTTTCATTCATTCATTAATGCATGCATTCATCATCATATTCCTCTTTCGTTCATTCATTAATGCATGCATTCATCGTCATGTTCTTCTTTCGTTATCTTTCACTTTATGTTACATAATATTTCGTTCATTCATTATCATAACACATAAAGCCACAGGAAAGATAAACATACATCATAATAAGGAACATAACATGCACAGTCATCACGTCATACAGAACAACATCATACATACATATATGCATATACATGCAACATCATCATCATGCCCTACATGCTCTTACAAGGACCTTTATGTCAACACTTACATCTGCACTTTCCCCCAAAAGTCAGAAGTCAAACTATAATTTCCTCGGGTGCAACAGCCCTATTCAGGCGTATGGACACCCTTCAGCCGCATGGCTTCCATGCGACTAAACACTATGCGAATTAACTAATGCGGATGGACACTTATGCGACTGGACCTCCAATCGTATGACCCCTATGCGACTGGCCTTTCAATCGTGCGAATGAACCTTCAATCGCGCGAATGGACCCCAATCGCACCCTATTCGGCCGTATGGCCTCCATTCGGCCTCCAGTCGGTCGCCTAGCCCTAGCTGATGCAGAATGTAGTTCATCCCGATTGCAGTCGAGGGTTTTCGGCTTCCAAACTCATCTAAACTCATTGTAAGCCCAAATCGACCATCCTAAATCTTAGGAATGCTTACCACAACACCATTCAAGCGCACACAAGCTCACAATCAAGACTCAAACGCATCATACGCAATACACCCCAAATGGGTCAAACACATACACATACAAAGACGGGTGTTTATGCTTTCCAGCCCCAAAAGCGGTTGAAAACAAGTAAAAGTGGGGTCCTAGAACTCACACAAATGAGCACAATGACAAGGGCTTCGGTTAGGCTTGCTACACGATGATTTTGGCTTCTCGAACCAACCCGAACCAACACTTTTCCTCTTTTCTTCCTTTCTCTCGTCTCCTTTTTTCTTTGGCTGATTTGTGAGTGTGTGGGGAGAGGGTAAGGGCTGACCTCTCCCTTATATACTCCCACTCACCCGACTTTCTTTTGTTGGCGAGTTTGGTCCCTCGACTTTAGACTTTATTTCTTTTTCTCCCTTCGTCGGCTTTAAAATAATAAATATCCGGGTGTTACATGCCTTTCGTCCATATGGCCTCTAGTCGCATGCCATTCGGAAGCATGGACCTCCAGTTGCATGAGCCCTAACTGATGCAGAATGCAGTCTTCCCCGAACCTAATCTGCAATTTTCGGCCTCCAAACCCTCTCAAACCTGTTCTAAGCTCAAATCAACCCTCCTAAACCTTAGAGGCACATACCACAACACCATTCAAGCACAACCAAGCCCGAAACCAAACCCCACCCGAATCACACACATACACATACACATACATACGGGTTTTACACCCAACACAACCAAAAATGATTTGCCATGTGTTCCAGCCCCAAAAACCGGGTGTTACAAGTCCACCCTCCTTAAATAGGTTTCGTCCCCGAAACCTGTTATTCCGCGAACAGACTTGGGTAATGCTGTCTCATCTCTTCTTCAGTCTCCCACATAGACTCAGATCCCTTTCTGTGCTTCCACTGTACGTGCACAAGTGGGACCACTTTATTCCTCAATCTCTTTTCTTTATGATCAATGATTGCCACTGGTTGCTCCACATAATTGAGCCGTTCATCTACCTCGATATCCTCCAGTGGAACAATCATATTCTCGCCTGCTAAACATTTCCTCAGATGAGATACATGGAATGTCAGGTGAATTCCATTTAACTCATCTGGTAACTCCAACCTATAGGCCACCTCTCCTACTCTAGCAATGATTCGGAAAGGCCCTATGTATCTCGGGCTCAACTTGACCCGCTTTCTGAACCGAATGATACCCTTCCAAGGTGAGACCTTCAACATAACATTGTCACCCACCTGGAACTCAATCGGTCAACGTCGTTTATTGACATACAACTTCTCTCTATCTTTGGTTGCCTTCATGAAGGCCTTGATCTTTTCAAGCTTCTCAATCGTAGGCTCGATCACCTCGACGCTTCCTAACTCTTTCTGACCAATATCACCCCAACAGACGGTATCCTGCATTTCCTACCATATAGCATCTCATAAGGGGGCATGCCAATGCTGGCATGATAACTGTTGTTATATGAGAACTCAGCTAACGGTAAGTGGTCATCCCAAATTCCTCCAAAATCAATGACGCATGCCCGAAGCATATCTTCCACCGTCTGAGTAGTCCTTTCCGCCTGACCATCCATCTAAGGATGATAAGCCGTGCTAATATGTAACCCCGTTCCCATCGCGTCGTGGAATTTCTTCCAAAATTTAGATGTAACCGGGTGTCACAATCAGACACAATAGACACCGGCACACCATGACGAGTTACAATTTACTTGATGAATAGGTCCGCCAACCTCTAGGATGAATATGTCTCGCGGATCGATAGGAAGTGAGCACTCTTCGTCAAGCGGTCAACTATCACCATATGGCATCATACCCTTTCGGGGTACGCGGTAGCTTCGTAATAAAATCCATGGTGATGTGCTCCCACTTCCACTCCGGTATATCCAAAGGTTGGATCTTCCCATATGGCTTTTGGTGCTCGGCCTTCACTTATAAACGAGTAAGGCATTTACTCACATACTCCATCACATCACGCTTCATACCCGGCCACCAATAATCTTTCTTCATGTCTTGGTACATCTTTGTAGCACCAGGATGAATAGAGTATTGAGTCTTATGAGCTTCGTTCATAATCTTCATGCGTAGATCCCCAAAATAAGGAATCCACATCCGTCTGAATCAGGTTCTAACATCGAGTGTGTTTTCACCCAATTTCGCAATCAGACCTCTCCTTCTTTCGGAGTTAAGATCATCTTCTTTGAGTGCCTCATCTTGGAATTCTTTGACTTGCTTCATCACATCGGAGGTCATGATCAACTGGTAAGCTTTCACCCGAATCGGTTCGGGTCTCTCTTTCCGGCTAAGGGCATCCGCCACCACGTTGGCTTTGCTGGATGGTAATGGATCTCGCAATCATAATCTTTTATGAGCTCCAGCCATCGTCTCTGCCTCATGTTCAAATCTTTCTGCTCGAAGAAATACTTTAAGCTCTTGCGATAGGTGAATATGGTGCACTTCGTCTCGTAAAGAAAGTGCCTCCAAATCTTTAACGCAAAGACCACGGCTGCTAGCTCCAAGTCATGAGTAGGATAATTGACCTCATGAACCTTCAACTGTCGAGATGCATAAGCTATAACCTTTCCTCTCTGCATTAACACACACCCCAACCCCAAGTAGGAAGCATCAGAATAAACCACCATATCTTCACTTCCATCGGGTAATGACATAAGAGGAGCTTGAGTCAACCTCGCCTTTAATTCTTCAAACGCCTTCTTTTGAGCTTGACCCCATACAAACTTCACATCTTTCCGGGTCAACTTGGTTAGTCGAGAAGCGATCATAGAGAAGTCTTGAATGAATCTCCTGTAGTAGCCCGCCAAACCCAAGAAACTACGAATCTCGGATGGCGTCTTTGGAGACTTCCATTGCATCACTGCCTCCACCTTTGCCGGGTCCACCATAATCCCCTCGGATTCACCACGTGACCCAAGAAATGAACTTCGCGCAACCAAAATACGCACTTGGAGAACTTGGCATATAACTTCTCCTTTGTCAATGTCTCCAAAACCTCCCGAATTTGACTGGCATGCTCTATCTCGCTTTTCGAATAAATTAGGATATCATAAATAAACACAATCATTGATTTATCCAACATCGGCCGACACACTCGATTCATTAGATCCATAAAAGCAGTTGGCGCATTGGTCAAACCAAAAGACATTACAAGATTCTCGTAATGTCCATAGCACGTGCGAAAAGCTGTTTTCGGAACATCCTGCTCCTTTACTTTCAACTGATGGTAACCAGATTGAAGGTCTATCCATGAAAACCAACTGGCACCTTCAAGTTGATCAAACAAATCATCAATCCTTGGTAACGGGTATCGGTTCTTTATCGTCAATTTATTCAGCTCACGGTAGTCAATACACATCCTCATGCTATCGTCTTTCTTCTTAACAAATAGGACTGTAGCACCCCAAGGGGAGATACTCGGTCTAATAAACCCCTTATCAAGCAGCTCTTGCAAATGCTCCATCAACTCTTTCATCTCAGTCGTAGCCAAATGATACGGTGCCTTGGCAACAGGTTGGGCACCCAGTATCAAGTCAATCTGGAACTCGATCTCACGGTCAGGTGGCACTCCTGGTAAGTCTTCTGGGAACACGTCTAAAAAGTCACACACACTGGTACTTCAGATAGTTGTGGTGTTGGTGTTCCCACGTCTTTTACATAGGCCAAGTAGGCACTAGATCCACGCCTCATGCACCTTCCCGCCACCGCCATTGAGATTACTTTCAGATCGTCAAGACCCGATCCCCATAAACCATTACCAAACTCCCGTCAGGCGTTGTCAAACGAATCATCTTCTTGTGACACACAATGTTCGCCTCGTAGTCCGCTAACCATCCATCCCAAGAACTACATCGAAACTACCTAAGATCGTCACAAAGGTTCTAACAGGAAATTTATGACCTTCTAATTCCACATCACAACCTTCTATCATCTCAGAAATCCTCATAGACTTACCTATGCCAGTTTCTACATCAAAGGGCGCATCAACACCCCTACTACTAATGGGTAGTTTAGCACAGAAAACAACATAAATAAAACTTTTACTGGCCCCAGAATCCTATAGATACATGTGTACCTAGTTTAGGAGCTCAAATGTAAAATGTCTTTCATGTCTTACATATATGTAACATAATGGGTATGAATGAAATGTAATGTGTTGATTATGCTTATAATGTTTATTGTGTGATAATGCATATTGAACTAACTGTATAAGTTTGTGGTTGTTTACATAGTTCTTAGTCAATAATGATGGAGAAACGTGCTTAAACTTAATCGTGTTAAGTTCTCATGCGAATGGACCATATGCATGAATACTTCATGCTAATGAACCAGTCGCACGACTGAACCAGGAGACTGGATCAGTCGTACGATTGTAACATGAGATTGACTCAGTCACATGACTGAATCTTCAGTCTTGCGGATGAACCAACTGCATGCTTCAGTCGCACGACTGAACCATGCAAATGGTTTAGTCGCATGAATGGAAAACCCTAACCTATAAATACCACTTAATTCATGGAAAAACGTAACAATTCAAATACCTACACACACAATCGTACCCTAGCCGTCCAAAGACCCAAGAAAACCTGTTCCAAGTTCATAGATCGCAGTAAATCATCTTACAATTGTTCTTAACGTTGTGATTCATTCTTAGATTGATTATACTTGCGTTCTCACTAATAGGATCGCCAATCAAACAGGATTCCACACTATTTGGTTTGGTATACACGTAAATCAGTTAGTACTCCATACTTAAACGGTCCTAACAAGTGGTATCAGAGCTTTGGCTCTTGATTTGCATGTGATTCAATCAATTCTGATATAAAAATCATGTTTTCACTAAAAAACTCAATCTTTTTATGTCAAACAATGTTTTCAACGTCTCTAGGCCAAAAATTTAACGTTTTTCGGCATACGGCAATTAGGGTTCGTGAAAATTCGTGTTTTTGCGTCAAAGTATTCAAAACCTTCCTTTTTGGAAAAACAGCAGCCTTCAGTTGCACGATTGACTCAATCGCACAACTGAACCCATTCGCACCACTCATACGCACGATTGGCTCAGTCGTTCATCTATTCGCATCTGAAGATCATTATTCGCATTGTTCATCCGCACCTGTCCAATGCCCGATTAGGCCATCTGCATTTGTTTAGTCGCACTATTGAACCATCCGCATTAGTTCAATTGCACGATTGAACCATCCGCATTGTTCAATCGCACGAATAGCCTATCGCATTCTTTCATTCACACAATTACAAAAGTTTTGTTCTAAAATCTAAAGTAAATAGAAATGGAAGACCAGTACTCAACGTCACCACAGGTAGGGATTCACGGATCCGATATTCTGTTGCTTCTGGAAAATGAAGTGGGGAATCATAACAAGCCACCTAAGCTCATAACGTTAGATGACTACCCATAATGGAAACAAAGGTTCGAGATATACCTAAATGGAGTAATCCTAATCTGTGGGAATCAATTGAGGCAGGGAATAGCATGCCGGTTGGTGCAGATGGAGTTAAACTTACCTTAGGCGGCATGACTGATAGCCAAAAGGTAAAGTACAATGCAGAGAAGAAGGTGTATGCTCTGTTAACACAGTCAATTCCTAGGGATATTCCATCAGTTTTCTGAGAACAAGCAAGCAAAGAAGCTATGAGATGCTCTGGAAAAGTGGTATGATAGGAATGCATCGTTAAAAGCTCTAAAGGCTAAGGCTTTGAAAAAGGAGTTCGATAACTTCTCATCAATAGGTAAGGAGAGTTTGGATGACGTTATAGACCGCTTCTACCACTTAATGAGTGAGCTGCACACTCATGGGGTTGTTACTTCCATGGAAGACAAGGTGTCAATTTCACATATGGATTGCCCGAAAAGTGGGTTTCATTTGTGTCAAACCTCAGACAGAATGATACGCTGGCGAAGTTGGATATCAATAATTTCATTCTGAACCTGAGAGAGGAAAAGTTGAGGATGAAGTACAGGTCTCAAAAATCATCATATGATCAGAACTCGTCCCTTTACAACTCAACTCCTCAAGCAAAAGCATCTGGAGCGCTACTTCAAACGGCATTCGTGTCGAGTTCAGCCGCTCCGTCTTATGCCACTACTTCAGGATCTGACACGTCAGGGTCGTCTTGTACCCAATATATAGCACCTGAAGCCAATGCAACAAAATTAAAGATCGAAAACCTTGTTAACATGATGTAGAGGTAGCAAAGGAGCATATGGATCTCTAGCAGCTGTCGTTCACTCCTATGACGGTCTAGTTGCAGGGAAGATAGGAAACTGCCATCTGGCAGATGAAGACTATGAGCAAGTAGACGAGACTGAGCTGGAAAGAATGGATATCATGTGGGCATTGGCAAGTGCTGTCCGAAGGGCAAAGAAGTTTGATAAGAAGACAGAACAGAACCTGATTGCCACAAAGGATACAACCTTTAGTTTTGACAAAACCAAAGTCTCCTGTTTTTAACTGTGGAGAAAAGGGGCACTTCAAATGTGAATATGTTAAGCCCAAGAAGACAGGTAATGGTAATCCATTCTCATCCTTCAATCGTCAAGATAAACCCACAAGTAGTCCTACATCGTCAAGCAAGGATCCTAAGGCCTTGACTGCTCAAGATGACGAAGGGCAAGATTGGACCTTTCGATTTGTATCTCCGGGAGAATCCAACATTGCTTGTGTTGAGGGTTTGGATGACGAATCCACAAGTGAAGGAGATATAGCAGTTGAACTCGTGATGTCAAATAATGAAGAAACTGCAAATGTGGTCGATCACCTGAATGAAGAAGGTTCAAGCACAAAATGTTTAGAATCACCAGCACCAGAAAGGTAAGACTCTGCTATGATGGCTGATTCAGCTGAATCTTCTCAGGTTTGTACCAAAGACAAATTTTTTGATAGTCATGCTTGTTTAAAATGTAATAAATTTAGAGAAAGCATAGACTCAAAATTTGCTAGGTTATTAGATCACAATGATAGCTTAGTAAATATTTACAACTGTGCACAGAAGCAAACAAAATTTAAAACAAAATGAGCATAGTTTAAAGAGAAAATAAAACTGTTGAATAAACAACTAAAGGAAACCAAAGTTGTGGCCTTTAACCAAGCGAATGACATTAAGTTCTATAAAACTCCCTAGAAGAAGCTAAGAAACGAAAAGCAGTTTTGGAAGTCAAGTAAATTCATTAAAACAAAAACTACACAGTTGGACTAGTTCCTCTCACATTGTCCAGCACTTAGTGAGAGAACGCAACAACAGGGAGGGTTTGGTTACAAAGTGGTTCCACCACCACATGAAACCTTGTTGGATGCTAAATGCAAACCAATAAATAACAACCCAATCAAGGATCATGTGGTGTCCACTCTTCTTGTAAGTGATCCAGATTTCACAAGATTGAATATGTCACTAAACAAAAGGAGACCACTTTAGAGTAAAAAAGGTAAAATACCTATTGTTAATTTGGATGAATAATTTGAGAAGGTTAAGGTAAATTCTGGTTCAAATACGTCTAATTTTGAACACAAAAAGACCAAACAAGTTAACCAAACACGTGCATCATGTCTAAGTCCAGATAAACAAAAGAGTAAAGATGTTAAAAAGGTTCAAACTATCAATTTTGTTAAACAAGATAAAACATCTAAACAAGAAGTGTCAAAACCCAAACAAATTAAAGTCACATGAGTGTCACACACTTCTCCTCAGAAACAGTTATACCAACATGTTGAAAGTAGATCATGCTACAACTATACAAAGTATGGACACATTGCATCTAATTATCCTTACTATCAGACACCAAGGATGAAAGTTGAACTTTATGATCCTAAATCCAGTTCTTCTAAAAGGAGTTCTATGACCCCACCAAGAAGAATTAGTGAACATAAAGTTCAAACCATAAGCCAATCGTCTATTTATCACAAACAGGCCTTACACAAAACTAACTTATGGAAAGAAAAATCTAGTTCAATGTCTGATAATGAGAAAAAGAAGACGAATGATCTTCCCTCACACTCAAATGGACAGTGGGTGGAATTTATGATGTGTGATGCCTCTGGGTCACCCAAGCCAGTTAAGGCTTGGGTCCCTAACCTCAACTAATGATTTCCTTTGAATGTGCAGGGTGTTCGCTATAGTGTTGCCACAAATACCTGGATCGTAGATAGTGGAGCATCTAGGCACATGACTGGGAACCTGGCTCTCTTGTCAAACGTCAAACAAATAAAAGGAGGTCATGTTTCATTTGCTGGAAACAAAGGAGGTTACATCACCGCTCAAGGGGAAGTGGGAAAACAGAAAGTAAAGTTTGATAAGGTAAAAACTATGTTCAACAACTTCCAATAATTTGCTTTCTGTATCCCAAATCTGTGATAAAGGCTTTAAGGTTGTATTCGACAACAAAAAGTGCTATGTTCTGAAAAAGGACTATGTGATCCTAGAGGACCAAGTCTTAATGTCAGCTTTTAGATATAATGATCTTTATGTCTTGGATCTATCAAAGGCCTCCACAATGGATCAACAAGTTTAATGCTTCCTGTCAAAGGCTATAGAGAAGGCTTCGATCTCCTGGCATAGGAGAATGGGACACATCAATTCATGGAAGATAAACCACTTGATCCAGAATGATCTAGTGCAAGGAGTAAACATCAAAAACTTCCAATTACCGGATTTTTGTGTCACCTGCAGAAAGGAAAATAGACTAAGAAGTCTCATATTTAAGGCCCCGTTGCCGGGACGCTTACAGCTGGGTTCTCATCGCACCTAAAACGTATAATTGCATTTGTATTTCATAAATCGCAAGGAAAACTAAAACAATCTTTCATTTCCATGTAAAGCTTTTGCAAGTTAATACAACATTCATTACAAAATAGCTTGTTCGCATTACAATGCAAAAACATTAATCAAAAGAATGCCATCCCAAAAGAGCTGAGTAGCTTCACGGTATGCCATCCTCAGCAAACATTACCTGCCAACTGGAAAACATATAAAAAGTCAGCGTTGCTGAGTGAGTTCTAGTTTTATTGCAAAACATACTTTACTTTCATATAAAACCATTCGTTACCTTTACATGATCACACATCGTACATACACATAGATAATATCATTATTATCTTCTTCATTCTTCATTCGTTCATCGTTCTTTATGACTTTACTTGCGCATCGGACATCATCCGTACCAATACCATGTGCTACACCCTGGTTAGTCGTACCGGGCCGAAGTCAATAAATGAACAGCTAAACTTATGCCACGGTACTAGGAGTAACCATCAGTCTTAGCTACTGGGCCGAAGTCAATAAATGAACAACTAAACGTATGCCACAGTACTAGGGGTGAGCGGTAGAGGTTTACATTAAGGGTCAATCACAAAGAAGGACCCGTTATCCGATGCGTGCAAGACGTTTCATTTGTTCATTAATGCATGCATTCATCATCATGTTCCTCTTTCATTATCTTTCACTTTACGTTACATAATACTTCATTCATTCCTCATAATAAGAAAATCCATAGGAAAGATATTATACATCATACTAAGGAACATTAACATGCATTCACATACATATACAGGGCAACATCATACATACATAACATGCAACTCATCATCTCTATGCCCTACATGCTTCTATGGCCATATCTGCTATCTTACATGCTCTTACGGGAAACCTTTATGTCAAGACTTACATCTGCACTTTCCCCCGAAAGCCAGAAGTCTAGTACACTTCTTCGGGTGCAACAGCCCTAATTGTACGTATGGACACCCTCCAGTCGCATGGCCTTCATGTGATCGGCCCTTCCTTCGGGTGACTGGACCTTCATTCGGGTGACTGGACCTTCATTCGGGAGACTTGACCTTCATTCGGGTGACTGGACATTCATTCAGGTGACTGGACCTTCATTCGGGTGACTGGACCTTCATTCGGGTGACTGGACCTTCATTCAGGTGACTGGACCTTCATTCGGGTGACTGAACCTTCATTCGGGTGACTGGACCTTCATTCAGGTGACTGGACCTTCATTCAGGTGACTGGACCTTCATTCGGGTGACTGGACCTTCATTCGGGTGACTGGACCTTCATTCGGGTGACTGGACCTTCATTCGGGTGACTGGACCTTCATTCGGGTGACTGGACCTTCATTCGGGTGACTGGACCTTCATTCGGGTGACTGGACCTTCATTCTCCCTCCATTCGGGTGACTGGCCTCCAGTCTCCCTCCATTCGGGTGACTGGCCTCAAGTCTCCCTCCATTCGGGTGACTGGCCTCCAGTCTCCCTCCATTCGGGTGACTGGCCTCCAGTCTCCCTCCATTCGGGTGACTGGCCTCCAGTCTCCCTCCATTCGGCTGAATGGCCTTAGCTGATGCAGAATGCAGTTCATCACGACTGCAACCGAGGTTTTCGGCCTCCAAACTCATCTAACCCATTTTAAGCCTAAATCGACCATCCTAGAACTTAGGAATGCATACCATAACACCATACAAGCACACACACGCCCGGAAACATACACGAAACGCATCACACACATCACACCCAAATGGGTCAAACACATACACATACAAAAACGGGTTTTTATGCTTTCCAGCCCCAAAATCGGTTTGAAAACAAGTAAAAGTGGGGTTTTAGAACTCACACAAACGAGCACAACGTTAAGGGCTTCAATTTGGCTTGCTTCATGACGATTTTGGCGACCCGAACCGGCACTTTTCCTCTTTTCTCTTCTTTCTCTCTTCTCTCTTTATGAAGTCTGAAATGTGAGTGTGGGGGAGAGGGTAAGGGCTGCCTCTCCCTTATATACTCCCCCTCACCCAACTTTCTTTCGTGGGCGAGTTTGGTCCCTCGACTTTGGACTTTATTTTTTTTCTTTCTTCACCGGCTTCAAAAAAATAATATCCGGGTGTTACAAGTCCACCCCCCTTAAAAGGTTTCGTCCCCGAAACCTGTTATTCGTCGAACAAACGTGGATAATGTTGTCTCATTTCTTCCTCAGTCTCCCACGTTGACTCGGATCCCTTCCTGTGCTTCCACTGTACACGCACAAGAGGAACCACTTTATTTGCAGCCTCTTTTCTTTACGATCGATGATTGCCACTGGTTGCTCCACATAATTGAGCCTTTCATCTATTTCAATGTCCTCCAGTGGAACAATCATGTCTTCATCGGCTATACACTTTCTCAGATGAGATACATGAAATGTCGGGTGAATTCCATTTAACTCATCCGGTAACTCCAGTCTATAGGCCACCTCTCCTACTCGAGCAATGATCCGGAAGAGGGCTATATATCTTGGGCTCAACTTGCCCCGCTTTCTGAATCTGATAATACCCTTCCAAGGTGAGACCTTCAACATAACCCGGTCACCCACCTGGAACTCAATTGGCTACGTAGCTTATCGGCATACGACTTCTGTCTATCTTTGGCTGCCTTCATGAAGGTTTAATCTTTTCAAGCTTCTCTGTCGTAGCCTCGATTACCTCGACGCTCCCCAATTCCTTCTGACCAATATCACCCCAGCAAACGGGTGTTCTGCATCTCCTACCGTATAGCATCTCATATGGTGGCATACCAATGCTGGCATGATAGCTGTTGTTGTATGAGAATTCGGCTAACGGTAAGTGGTCATCCCAACTTCCACCAAAATCGATCACACATGCCCGGAGCATGTCTTCTAGTGTCTGAATGGTTCTTTCTGACTGACCATCGGTTTGGGGATGATAAGCCGTGCTAATATGTAACCTCGTCCCCATAGCGTCGTGGAATTTCTTCCAAAATTTAGATGTAAACCGAGTGTCGCGATCGGACACAATAGACACCGGCACACCATGACGAGCTACAATTTCCTTGATGAACAGATCAGCCAACCTCTCAGATGAATACGTCTCGCGGATCGGTAGAAAATGAGCACTCTTCGTCAGACAATCAACTATCACCCATATGGCATCATACCCCTTCGGGGTACGCGGCAGCTTTGTAATGAAGTCCATGGTGATGTGCTCCCACTTCCATTCCGGTATATCCAAAGGTTGGATCTTCCCATACGGCTTTTGATGCTCTGCCTTCACTTGTAAGCAAGTAAGGCACTTACTCACATACTCCACGATGTCACGCTTCATACCCGGCCACCAATAATCTTTCTTCATGTCATGGTACATTTTCGTGGCACCAGGATGAATGGAGTATCGAGTCTTGTGGGCTTCATCCATTATCTTCACCCGTAGATCCCCAAAACGAGGAATCCACACACGACCGAATCGAGTCTAACACCAAGTGTGGTTTCACCTAATTCCCCAACCAAACCTCTCATTCTTTCCGAGTTAAGGTGATCTTCTTTCAATGCCTCATCTTGAAACTCCTTGATTTGCTTCATCACATCAGAGGTCATGATTAGTTGATAAGCTTTCACCCGAATCGGTTCGGGCCTTTCCTTTCGACTATGGGCATCCGCCACCACATTAGCTTTGCCCGGATGGTAATGGATCTCGCAATCATAATCCTTTATAAGCTCCAACCATCGCCTCTGCCTCATGTTCAGGTCTTTTTGCTCGAAGAAGTACTTAAGACTCTTGTGGTCAGTGAATATGGTGCACTTCGTCCCGTAGAGATAGTGCCTCCAAATCTTTAACGCAAAGACCACGGCTGCTAGCTCCAAGTCATGAGTGGGATAATTAACCTCATGAACTTTCAACTGTCGAGATGCGTAGGCTATAACCTTCCCTCTCTGCATTAACACACACCCCAACCCTAAGTAGGAAGCATCAGAATAAACCACCAGATCTTCGCTTCCATCGGGTAATGACAGAACAGGAGCTTGAGTCAGTCTTCCCTTCAGCTCTTCGAACGCCTTCTCTTGAGCTTGACCCCATACAAATTTCACATCCTTTCGGGTCAACTTAGTTAGTGGAGAAGCAATCTTAGAGAAGTCTTGGATGAATCTTCTATAGTAGCCCGCCAAGCCCAAGAAACTACGGATCTCGGATGGCGTCTTTGGTGACCTCCATTGCATAACCGCCTCCACCTTCGTCGAGTCCACCATAATCCCGTCAGGATTCACCACATGACCCAAAAACTGAACTTCGCGCAACCAAAACGCGCACTTGGAGAATTTAGCATACAATTTATCCCTTCTTAACGTCTCTAGAACCTCTCGAATGTGACCGGCATGCTCAATCTCGCTCTTCGAATAAATCAGATATCATCAATAAACACAATCACTGATTTATCCAACATAGGCCGACACACATGGTTCATCAGATCCATAAAAGCAGCTGGCGCGTTGGTCAAACCAAAGGACATGACACGAAACTCGTAATGACCATAGCGTGTGCGGAAAGCTGTTTTAGGGATATCTTGTTCCTTTACCTTCAACTGATGATAGCCAGACCGCAGATCTATTCTTGAAAACCAACTGGCACCCTGAAGCTGATCAAACAAATCATCTATTCTCGGTAAGGGGTATCGGTTCTTCACTGTCAACTTGTTCAGCTCGCGGTAGTCAATGCACATCCTCATACTATCATCCTTCTTCTTTACAAACAGGACCGGAGCACCCCAAGGAGAGATACTCGGTCTAATGAACCCCTTATCAAGCAACTCTTGCAACTGTTCCATCAACTCTTTCATCTCCGTCGGAGCTAACCGATATGGTGCCTTGGCAACAGGTTGGGCACCCGGTATCAGATCAATCTGAAATTCAATTTCTCTGTTAGGTGGTACCCCTGGTAAATCTTCTGGGAATACGTCTGGAAAGTCACACACAACCGGTACATCAGACAGTTGTGGTGTTAGTGCATCTACATCCTTTACATAAGCCAAGTAGGCGCTACATCCACGCCTCATACACTTTCCCGCCACCGCCATTGAGATCACCTTCGGGATCGTAGTAACCCGATCACCATAAACCGTTACCAAACTTCCATCAGGCACTGTCACCGAATCATCTTCTTGTGACACACAATGTTCGCCTCGAAGTCCGCCAACCAATCCATCCCAAGAACCAAATCAAAACCACCCAAGGTCATCACGAACGGTCTAACAGGAAACTTGTGACCTTCTAACTCCACCTCACAGTTTTCTATCATCTCTGAAATCCTGGTAGACTTACCTATGGCAGTTTCTACATCAAGGGCGCATCAACACGCCTACTACTAACAGGCAGCTTAGCACAGAAAGCAACAGAATAAAACTCCTACTAGCACCAGAATCAAATAGCACAGAAGCTAAAGTTTGTTCACCAAAACGTACCGGACACGACATCAGGGTCTGTCCTAGCTTCCTCCTGTGTCATAGTGAATGCCCTGGCGCTCGCCCTCGGTCCTTCACTTCCCGTCTTCCTCACCCCTGAACCCTCAGTCCTCTCGGTTCTTACAATCTCTGCTCATATGACCAGTTTCCCCACAGTTAAAACATTTGCCAACAGGCAATCCTTCACCATATGCCCTGTCTTCCCACACTTGAAGCACACGTTCAAACCCAGCCTACATTCTCCCGCATGCTCCTTTCCACACTTACCACACCTCCTTGATCCCACTCCCGATGTGGCCACGCGGCGGTCGTCCACCGTGCCTTTTTGTTACCCGTCGAGGCATCACCCCGACCAAACCTCCTCCCATTCCAGTTCCGATCACCACCACCCTTCTTACTCGCTTCAGTCACCACCACCTCCCGCTCGTCATACAGCCTCCCTGCCAAATCAACCGCCGACCTAAACGTGCTTGGTCGGCGGCGATCATATGCCGGCGAACATCCACCGGTAAACCCTGAATATACCTCTTGATTTTCCGAGACAGAGGCGTCACCTGATCAGGCACGAGTCGTGCCATTTCATTAAACTTGGTGGTATATGCTGGTGTGTCATGGTCCCAGCCTCCAACTGCAGAAACTCCCTTTCCAACTTATCCATTTTGCTGTGAGGACAGAACTCCTCAATCACCATCTTCTTCAACTCAGGCCATTTCATTCTCCCGATTGCCTGATTACCCTCTGCTTGGACAATGTTGTCCCACCAACATAGTGCCGAGTCCACAAATAAATGAGTGGCAAACTTCACCTTTTGATCTTCCCGACACTCGCTGATGTCGAGAACGGCCTCCATCTCTCTCACCCATCGGTGAGCAGCGGTAACATCGCCATTACCGTCAAAAGTAGGGGGATTGCATCTCATAAATGCCCCGTAGTTACATCCTCGCACTGCCTCTGGCACAGGCTCTTCTTCTTCCTCTTCATTATCAGACAGGACCGTTTCAGGCTCTGGGTGTTCCCGTTCTCCAGAGGATCTGTTTCTTTCTTTTCTTTCCCCTTCTCGTACAGCCTTAATAACTTCAGTCACCACAGACGGTAAGATTGTCTGCATGACCTGATGGACTTCTTCTACAACAGCCTCCTTTACTAAGGCTCTCAGATTGGCGCTTTCGTCGCCACCCTCCGGATGGGGGGTCTCTGGTTCTTCATGAACCACCCTCTCAACTCTGGGTTTCCCTCTCTTGGGTCGCGGTTCAGCACCGTGACCTCCAAACTCATCTAAACCCATTTTAAGCCTAAATCGACCATCCTAAACCTTAGGAACGCATACCATAACACCATACAAGCACACACATGCCTGGAAACATACACGAAACGCATCACACACATCACACCCAAATGGGTCAAACACATACACATACAAAAACGGGTTTTTATGCTTCCCAGCCCCAAAATCGTTTGAAAACAAGTAAAAGTGGGGTTTTAGAACTCAGACAACGAGCACAACGTTAAGGGCTTCAATTTGGCTTGCTTTACGACGATTTTGGCGACCCGAACCGACACTTTTCCTCTTTTTCTCTTCTTTCTCTCTTCTTCTCTTTATGAAGTCTGAAATGTGAGTGTGGGGGAGAGGATAAGGGCTGCCCTCTCCCTTATATACTCCCCCTCACCCGACTTTCTTTCGTGGGCGAGTTTGGTCCCTCGACTTTGGACTTTATTTTCTTTTCTTTCTTCACCGGCTTCAAAAAAATAAATATCCGGGTGTTACACATAAGGAAAAGAAAGTTCATTCCATAGAACTACCTCTTGAGCTTCTTCACATGGATCTGTTTGGTCCAGTCAGTACAAGGAGCATTACCAGCGACTTATAGTATTATGTAGTTACAGATGACTACTCAATATTCTCTTGAGTAATGTTTCTAAATTCCAAATCTGAAGCATTTGAGTCATTCAAAGAATTAGTAACTACTTTGGAGTCCCTCTACAAGCTGAAAGTAAGACAACTACGCTCAGAAAATGGCACCAAGTTCAAGAACCAATAGATGGAGGAATTCTGCAAAGAAAAGGGAATTATGCACCAGTTCACTTCTGCCTACACTCCACAAATGAACAGAGTTTCTAAGAGAAAGAATCACAGCTTGATAGAGACAGCACGGACAGTGCTAGCAGACTCAAAACTACCCATCCAATTTTGGAATGAGGTAGTTGCCGATGCATGTTACACTTTAAATCGAGTCTTGGTGGTAAAACGTCATGGTAAGACGTGTTACGAGTTACTTCAACGACGTAACCCAAATCTAGAGTACCTCGAACCGTTTGGTGCACCCTGCCCCATTTTGAAGAAAACTCAGGAAGGCAAGTTCAGCGAGAAGGCTGAAGAAGGAATTTTTCTAGGATACAACATACCAAATAAGAGAGTTTACAACAACTCAACGGGTCAAGTAGAAGTGTGGTGTAACATGGACGTTCAGAGATACACCACCCCCCAGCTGGAAAAGGACCCATATTCCTTTTCGATTATGATGGATTCTTTAAGTCCTTCAACATCCCTCTCTCCACTCCTGAAGATGAGTTAGCAACCAAGATGATGTATGATGTCTTAAACACACCGCCCCTAGACTCAACAACATCTGGTTCACAAGTCCAGTCTTCTAGTAACTCAGGGGGAGCACTGGAGGTAAGTGACTCCTCTTTGGATGATGAAGAAGTGGAAAATATTCAGGTGGATCAGGAGGAACAGGTTCCTACTACTACAAGTACACACACATCAGATGTTGATGCCTCTGACACTACGGAACCCCATACTCCCACTGCCTCAGATACAGAACATGTGGTTCACAATCTGGATGATGAGGTAGTTGTGCCCACCACTCCTGGATCTCGCCTAAAAGTTTATCATCCTCTGGACAATGTCATAGGGGATGTACAATCGGGAGTACAGACAAGAAATCAGCTATATTCAGTTGATTATGCCTCAGTCATGGGAAAAGGCTACCTTCACGACGGTGCTTATCGATGTTTTGTGTATCAGTTTGAGCCAAAATATATAAGTGACGCCTTAAATTATGAGGCTTGGGTGAGTGCCATGCAAGAAGAACTTCTTCAATTCAAGAAGTTAGGAGTGTGGACTTTGGTGGATAGACCTAAAGGTGCTAAGGTCATTGGCACTAAATGGTTTTAAAATGCAAGAAGGATGACCAAGGGGTCATTATCAGAAACAAGGCTCGACTAGTAGTTCAAGGATTTTGACAAGTCGAGGAGATTGCTTACAATGAGTCTTTGCACCAGTGGCAAGAATGGAATCCACTCGTATCTTCCTAGCCTATGCATCGTATATGAAGATTAAAGTCTATCAGCTTGATGTGAAGAGTGCATTTCTTCATGGTGAAATATGAGAGACAGTGTATGTTAGTCAACCCGAAGGATTTGAGGATCCATATCATTGGGACAGAGTTTACAAGCTAGACAAGGCTCTATACGGGCTTCATCAAGCCCCCAAAACATGGTATGAGAAGCTCTCGACTCATCTGTGAAACACGGGTTTCGAAGAGGAGTGATTGATTGTACCTTGTTTATCAAAGAAAAGGATGGTGACTTATGCTTGTACAGATCTATGTTGATGACATAATATCGGGTCCAAAAACGAAGAATTATGTAAAGAATTTGAAGCAGTAATGAAGGCAAAATTTGAGATGAGTGCCATGGGAGAAATGAAGTTTTTTCTCGGGTTACAGGTGGATCAGACACCTCAGAGAATTTTCCTACATCAAACCAAGTATGTAGACGATATTCTCAATCGCTTCGATATGGAGAATGCTTCCGCAGCCGGGACTCCACTGGCAACAAACCACGATGGGGCACCCGACGAAAGTGGCGATCTGGTTGATGCCACCATGTACCGAGGAATGATCGGCTCTCTCATGTACCTCACCGCCTCACGACCGGATATCATGTACGCGACACGTCTATGCTCCAGATATTAGGTGAAACCAAAGGTCAACCATCTCATCGGCATTAAAAGGATATTTCATTATCTGAAGGGTGCCCCAACACTCGGGTTGTTGTATCATCATGATGATGATTTCGAGCTTACAGCGTATATTGACTCGGATTACGGCGGTTGCAAAATGAACTGCTAGTCAACATCAGCGGGATGTCAATTCTTTGGGAGAAGATTAGTCACCTGGTAGTGTAAGAAGCATACATCAGTTGCGTTGTCAACTTGTGAAGCTGAATATGTTGCTGCTGCAAGTTGCTGTTCACAGATCATCTGGATTCAACAGCAAATGCGGGATTACGGTTTGCAATTTTCTAACACTCCCATTTATGTTGATAACTCTGCTGCTATTGCCATCACTAAAAATCCGGTCCAACATCCTAAAACCAAACACATCAGAATTAAATATCACTTTATACGTGATTGTTTTGAAAAGCATTTGATCGATGTTGTTAAAATAAATACGGATTTTCAAAGCGCTGATCTCTACACAAAAGCCTTTGATAAACCACGTTTTCTATATATGTTAGAGGTCAATGGCGTTATAAAGAAAAGTGATGTAATTCCAGAAGATGAAACTGTGTAGTCCGACATCTTTGTTTTTTATTTCCTTTTTATTTTCTTTATATTTTTTAACTTCCTATCGTATAAAATTCAAAAACTCCAAAACTTTTTTGGTTTTAGAATTTTAGAGGGTGAATAGTAAGTTAGTATTAAATTTAGTTGTTTTAATTTCAGTACATAAAAAATGAGGTAGGAGGACAGTCTAGCTAAAAGTAATGAGATCGTATCTGTGATACTGATTCAATAACTATGGAAAATGATAGTACACAGGAACAAATAGTTTGAGACTTAAAGAAGAAATTGTTTAAAATGCAAAATTCAAAGTATAAGTCTAAGAAGTCTAAGCAACAATAAAAGGAAAAATGATAGTAAAACTAGCGTCTACTAAGGTAACACGGAGAAAGTAGACCTAAAGGTTGCTAGACTATTTGATGATGTATCGGTAAAGTCAACACAATAGATAAATAGACCTCGTTGGTGATTTCAAGTTCAAACTAAGTGGTTCAACAAGTTGTGGGTTATCATCTTATTCCTGGTTAACACAATCAACAAAGTTCCAATAATGGGTGACGAGAAAAATAAACGCCACAAATGTGTGTGGATGACCATAAAATAAGCAAAGCACATGAAAAATGCAAAAAGCAATCAAGCTAATAACCTATGTTGTTGGTGCGATCTGTGCAAAAAGAATAAAATTTCTCAAACAAGAAGATAGGTTGTGTGCCTCTCTGCTATGGTGGCACTAACTTGAGGATAAGCATAACCTAAATATTCTAGAATTCATTGTGTTTGCGCCTCTCTGTTGTGCAGTGGCACTGACCTGAGGCTTTGCAACTCTTTGAAAGCTCTAAATAGTTTCTTTTTTAATACTACATGTAGACCGCTCAAAAATCTCATGAGGAATGTTGATTACCATATAAGCGTGGGATCCAAAAATGCTTGTTAAAATTTAAACCTTAAATCATCACCAATCTGTGTCAAAAGTCTGTGTATGGATTTAAGAGGACAATTATACTGACAATCATCGTGGCTGCAACTCTTGAAAGTCAAAACCACTGTGTGCATCTTGTGGCACTAGTATAATTTTCTAGACTTGCAAATGACTCTCGATGAAAACAAGAATCTAGCATCAAAAGGTTTTGGTAGCATGTCCCGAATGATTTGATTTACCTGTATGATTCCATAATGAATCGTTCCACTCATGGTCAAAATAACTTGAACCTGTCTGTTCGAGAAATAAATCTGTTAGATATCTATCTTAGGATTTCCACCTCACACAAAAATTACAAAAATCTGTTTTAGTTTTGTCCTTTAGTTCTAGTTGTTTCGTTTGTTCAATTTTTGTCAGTTTAGTTGTTAAACGTTGGACTATGCATTGGAATTCTGTATGGGATTCATCACTAAAAGGGTCACGTCTGAGGTGACCAAACGGGTTTTCAAATGTTAAAAGGATCACGTTTGAGGTGATCAAAAGTTCTCGAAGTTAAAATGGTCATGTCTGTGATGATCGAATGCTCGAAATGTTTTATCAATAGTTAAAAGGGTTAAGAGTCAAATGGTCACGAAGTCAAAATCATAAGTTTGCAAACCCATTCGCACGACTGGACCATGAGTATGGACCAGCCGTACGATTGGACCCTATGTATGAGCCCATTCGCACGACTGGACCATGAATATGGACCAACCGTACGATTGGACTATACGTATGATCCCAATTGCACGACTAAACCACACGCATGGCCTAAACGTGCCATTGGACAATTAGCATGAGTAAACTCACACGATTGGTTCACAAAATGAACCAATCGCATGAATGGAGGTGACCAAATGACATAATCGCACGACTGACATCTAGTCGCATGACTGAAGGAGACCGACTGCGTCAGTCGCACGACTAATACTCAGTCGCACAAATCAAGTATGCGACTGGGTTCAGTCGCATGACTGGAAGAAACCTAGTATAAAAGGAGGGGGAGTCGGTCGCAGTCATTCATCGCTCCCAAATCGCCCTCAAATCGCACGACTATACCGTTACTCTGCCCGATTTTCATTTGACCATTCTAGACCACTGATTGTTGTGTACTGACGATTTCTAGTGATTATACAGGTAATGCGCAATGGAATCCACTCAAATGTCCATCAATTTGTGCCCTAATGATCGAATTTAAGCCCTAAACAGAACCGAGACTTAGTTTGCCTAAGAAACCAATAAAACTAAGTACATTGTTCAATTAAAGGTTATTAGGTGTTATATTGGTCATTTGCGAGACTAATGAGCCAAACCCCAACGTCTAACATTAAGTTTTGCTCAAAATTTGAATTTGAATTGAACAAACAGTATGTCATGCGAATCGACACCCTGATGAACTTCAATCACACGACTTAGCTGGGCGAATGGCTTAATCGCACGACTAAACCATGTGCATGAGTTCAGTCGCACGACTGGTGTAAACGCATGGGATAGCATACGACTAAGCCCAGTCGCATGCTCAGTCGTACATATAAGTTCAATTGCACGATCAGATCTCAGTCACACAGTCCATTCGCATGACAGAACAGAAGATATCAAGTGAAATGAATCAAATTGTCACTCACTGACACACTAACGTTTATTTGCATTGTGTAACAGATGACGATGTTGGCCCATGAGCACTAAGCACAACATTTGTGCATATCTGGATTTAACCTCACGGAATGCGGCTGATTTCTCGGGCATTATTACATTCTTACGGAGATCGAGGATCTTCCGTGCTATATCGACTCCATGCACGCCGTACCGATCAGTTCAGCAGGCTTTCTGGGAAAGCGCGGTTGTCGACAGATCCTCAGAGCCCCACTGTATCTGGAGCTCCATTTTCGGTCAGGATATAGAGATCACTGAGGATGATCTGAGGACAGTCTTAGAGTTTGGGGACGATGTTGACTGCGCAACACGACTACACCCACTAACGGTACGAGGCTGTTTTCTGCGGGCCAAGTACTTGGGGGATATCACCGCAGGTGTGCTCAACAAGAGCAACCTGTGCCCCCAATTTACGTACTTGGCCCATGTGCTGCTTAAGGGCATTGCCTCCAGGAAGGGAGGCTTCGATGAGCTATCTGATCAGATTCAGAACGCCTACGTGGCGTTGGTGCTGAACCATCCGTTCAGCTTCTCCAGGATGATCTTCACCTACCTAGTGGAGAACATCAAGGCGAAGGGCAAGGATGGATTTTGCATGTACCCTCGCTTTATGCAGATGATCATTGACCAAAAGCTCCTTCTCTACCAAAGGAGAAGGAGGATGTCGTGGTGCTCGAGGTGATGGATGATACCACCTTGGGCAGGATGAAGGTGTACAGGGGGAAGCAGGTGAAACCCCCTGTCAGGCGGCTGTTTGGGCATCTGGCCATGACGACTATATGGTTCCGTCACGAAGGAAGTGGCGCCATGATTACAGCGACTCCGACACGGAGCAGATTGTTCTCCCTGCTGATGCTTCTGATGATGATGACTGTGGTAATGGTTGACACACTGGCCCCACTCCATCTAGGGCCACCACTACAGATGTTATACCTCCACCACCCACTCATGGCGAAGCTGATACAGCTGTTTTCCATCAGGGTTTTTGTCCTCGTCAGGAGGAAGAGGAGGAGGGTGAGGAGAAATTGACTCGTACGGTGGGTAGCAAGGTGGTTGCCACCGAACGAGGGATTCAGGCGGTTGGTGGATGCCCGGGCGAGTCTGGGGAGACTATGACCGATCCTACCTACACCCCAACTCAGTCCAGCATCCCAGGGGGCGCATCCTCCTCGAGGGGTTCGAGGAAAAGAAGGATGGCTCAGCCCCACGGGATAAAGCCCAAGAGACGGAGGTACACGTTGATCACTGCCTCTTCCCCTACTGCCACCACAGCTGCCACCACCACCACTACCTCACCCACCACCACTACTACCTCACCCACCACCACTACTACTACACCACCCACCATTACTACCACACCTCCAGCTACCACTACCTTAGCCACCACCACTACTACCACTCCACCTATTCACATACCACCACCCATATTCACCACTTACACCACTACCACCACTAGCCACCAAGTCGGATCATCTCTGCCCCACATTGGGGTAGAGGAACAGCTGTCAGCACTCAACAGAATGGTGCTGAAGCTGTTGGTAGCTGATGAAGAGAGAGCTACGCAACTACGTCAGCTTGTGGAGCTTAATGCTACCCAAGCTCAGCAGATATCTCAGCAGGCTCAGCAGATCACCCAACTCAAGGAGCTTAATGACCAATCAGCTAAAAGGATTGGAGAGTTAGAGACGACAAGCAAGACCATCATGCTCAGGCTCAAAGGCACTAAAGATGAGCCTCTCAAGATTAGAGAGGGAGATGATGATAATGATGAGGATGAGGATGATGAGGATGAGGATGATGAGGATGATGATGAGGATGAGACAGACGAAGGAGGTGATAATGGAGCAGGAGAGAAAGAGGGAGGAGATGATAAGGAAGGAGGCAATACTGCTGCATCAGATGCCACACAAACCAGAGAAAGACGCTCCAGTATATGTTGAATGACTTCTAATCAACATTCAACTAAAGAGCTATCAATCAACTGATGTTGATCAACACTGAACTCCAAAAGATGTTGATCAATTGTTATACAAGATAAAGCTATCTATAACGATGACAACTATGTTCAGTCTTTTGGAGACAACATAGTACTGAAAGTGCCTAACTCTTATGTGTTGATTGTCTGTTTTGTTGTACACTCTGAACATATAATAGTTTATTCTTATTGTTTAGATTTTATAATATAAAGTCCTTAAACTTGTATAATAAAGGCAAACTTTTCAAGGCATTTGTTTGTCCGCCAATTATATCATTTGCACTCAATCAAGTGAATACTTTGAAAGAACAACTTGTGTATTTTATCTTTACTTAAAGTATTTGTGATTTGTTAGTAAGTAGTTAACATAGATTTTGCATTTGTTAGCTACTTATCATAAAAAGAAGTTTTTGTTAATCTACAAACCCATCCGACCCAACAACAAACAATATATTTTCAAATTCACAATATAGTTTGTTACCATGTCTTCTCCATTCCACTTCATAGTGTTAGAAAACCATTCTTTCCATAAAAATTTCTTTACTGCTTTAGCTTCTTTCATATGCATGGCAAATTTTATGAATACTTGGAGACTCCCCTATAGCTTACACTAGTAACTCCATCGACTTTACCATACTGATCGTCGGTGAATCTTTCCATCTCTTCTGGAGATCTAATCTAATATGTGAAATATGGATACAAGTCTCCTTTACCTTACCTACCAAGACATCCTTGAAGGACAATGCATCCACCGCCTTCATGTTGAAATTATTCATATTTACTTGATACTCCTTGAAGGTTGACGAAGGACTATTAATTTTTTTCATGGGAGCATCATTCTGTTTTGCATATTTTGCTACACTAAACATGAATTTTAGCCTATCATATCATACTTAATATTATTAAGTTTTAACACCATCCCATCCATATCATTAATAGCCCTAAATTGTACAAATCTAAAATGTTCCCTCCAATTTTCTTTTTCTTTACAACATATGTTGGATATTAGACGTCTGATCATTCAAATATCAACGTTTATATAAAAGTATGATTTAAAGAGTTACACTTGGGATAATTACAAGATAATATCGTCTAATTGTTAAAAGCAAAATAAAATGGTGTTTGGTTGTGTAGTCAAATAATCATGGGTTATATATTTGATGAAATAACTAATAAAAGGGGATTAAAATTTTAATGATTAATGATTAAACATTTATAGATGTATTTAATTAAATATTAATTAATATACTTGATGTGTTGTAAAACACATCCATTTTAATTCACATGTTCGGGTCAATTTTGTTTAACTTTTAGTTAGATTTGTTAGATTTTACTTATCGTTCGTTATTTTTGTGTTTCAATAGGTGCTTAAAATGATGAAAACGTGTGGGAAACGAAGAAAAGAGCCAAACATTAGGGAAAAACCAACATTTAGAATTTTTTTAGTGATAAAATTAAAATCTCTGGAAAATCTCATCTATGCGATACGCACAGCAGGAGAACCTCTCCTGCACGTATCGTAAATCATATATTAGGGTTTTGGGAAAATTTTTTATCTATGTGTTACGCACAGCAAGAGGGCCTCTCTTGCGCGTATCGCATGGATGGTGTTTTCCGGAAAATTTTACAAAATTGTATTTAAACAACTTTTCTCAACCCAAACAAGGAATTCGACCGTCAGCAGTTTCAAGAGCATTCTCAAGGACGAATTGAAGATTTTAGAAGGATTTGAAGCCAAGGATTCAAGCTAGGGTCATAGGAACAATTACAAACGTTTGATCACGGGTTTTACCTTCGTAAATTTGTTTATCTTGACATTGTTTTGAACATGTTGATCTTGTTTTCATTGTTCAAGATGATGTTTCTAATGAATATGAGTAGCTAAGATCATAATACTATCTAAGTTGATGGTTAGTGTGTGTTAACTTGAATGGATTTTGGTTGTTGAAAGATTTTTGTGGTTAATGCTTGGAAATAAGCGGTTCGAAAGAAGCTTTCTCTAAGTTAGCTAATTGCATTGCTTTTTGTGTCCAATAGATTGAATAAAGGTTGCTCGTTTCATTACCAATAAATTGTGTTAGTTAGATCAAAAGATTAGCTATCAACCGGGTACATAAGTGTTGTAAAAGAGACTTAGCGGTAATTTGACTAATCGGTCGTTTCACTCATCTTCTAGATTCTCTTTTTGGTCACATTTGGAGAATGATCTAGGATCCATTAAGTTTCTTAGAGGGTTTGAAGTTCGAGGGTCACAACTAGGATCCATTAAATATCTTTCTCATTCTTGATTTTCTAAGAGTTCTAATTTTGTCATGTTCTAGTTGGTAAGTCAATTGTTTAAATAATTAAATAAAAGTAGATTTTATTTTTTTAGGTTCTGTTTATATATAAAAAAAGAAAATCTTTCCCCCTCATTATTAAATCAATTTTGTTTTGTACTTTTTAAATCTAGTTTATTCTATAATAGTGTATCTAGGGTTTGATTTTAGTCTTCCTTAGTCGGCTCTACGTTCGATTAGGTTCACTTGTCTGCTAGTAGCCTCGGTCTAGGTTGTCTTGGGTTAATTTGAGTTTCTAGATTGAGTCTAATTACGTTGTTTTGATAGAATTCTTTGTGAGCGTCAATACCATAAGGTTATTGATAATTAAAGGTTAGTTATTAAAGGTTATTAAGTGTTAATTAACCAGGGACCTAAAACATTAATGATAGGGATTAAATTGTAAATAAATTTATATAAACAAGGGATCAGGGGTGAACCCTAATCCTACTTTTGCTAACCCAAGAACCCCTGCCAATGTCATTGAACCCTCTTGGGTCTCCACAGTCACAACACACAACCACTACCATAATCTATTTTTGCCTCCATTATGTGCAGCCATTATTGTTTTTGGATCTTTTGCTTATTGCAATTGTTGCAAGCTACATGTTATGAACAAGGTTAACTAGCTATTGAATCCAAGGTGCAAAGCTTTTGATTGATCGTTAAAGGTTAAAGCTTTAAATACCCTATGATTGTAATAATTAAACCGTTTAAGTCATTTGTAATTGGATGCCTTATTGGTTATAAATTGTTAATAGCATAAATGCTTCCGCTATAAAATTAGTAAAGATTGGATCTTTTAATCTAAAGATAATGTCTTTAATTGTTAAAACCCATGCATGATACCCAACATATGTGTTGTTCCCCATGTCCACATGCTCATTGAATAACTACCATAATTTCACATATGAGACTCCCACTGCGCGTAGGTTGGCAAGGAATATATAAAAGGCTTTCGTGGACTCCTACATAGTCTTCATCTTCTTCACTCATTCTTTCCCCTTCCTTCTACCCATCACTTGTTATTCTTCATTGGGTTTTGGTTTTCTTGGGAGAATTCTCTCCTAAAGTTATTAGCTAAATTCATTTAACTTCTTACATCTTTCAGGGTAAAATCATATTGTATTTGAACCTTTTCTACTATACATAGTTATACAAAGAACTATGATTAATGTAGAAGAACATAACTTTTTGTAACACTTTTTTTCTTTCCACTCTTCGTAAGACTACAAGATACCGGAAGATGGTTTCATTATCTACGTTTCATGCTTTCTACAATAGTCATGAAACAAAAATGATATATAAGATTCGTCAAACACGGTTGTAAACTTTTTAGTTGTTTCACTGCTTTATCATTGTAACATGATAAAAGAGTAATTCAATATCATTGATAGAATAAGATACATTATATAAAGTTTATAATTAAACTCTAAAAATTTAAACGGACCCGTAGGCTCAACCCTAATAATAATCATTACTAAACCCTAATAATGATATAGTCTAATATTCCCCCGCAGTCAGAGCGGTAGAGAATCGTACTCTCAGACTGACAACAATAAAAAATAAACATAAAGGACAAGAAGAATTATCTCAATCTCGGTCACAATCTTCAACCAAAATTCTATAATCTTGCAATCTTCATCCCAAAACATTAATTGCAATCCACAATATTAAATGATCATGTAATCCTGTAACGGGCATCCAATACGGCAGCGACATAGGGGGCGCGGCAACGGATCGTAGTCCTGAAAGCGACGCCCGCGGCGGACCATAGTTCAGCAAGCGGCATATAAAAGAGGGTGGCGTGGTAGTAGCAACATAATCATATGATCGGTATCCTAGTTGAAAAGGTAAAATAAAAGATGACACCCAACGATCGTGGTCGTGTGGTGGTGTGTCATACCGAAGGCAAATGACCGTGGCCAAGCGGCGTTCTTCGGTGGCAGCGTACCGTGGTCCAACAATAACAAACGAAAGAAAAGAACATAAAAGATGGGATATGGGCAAACGAGTTTTGTGGGGAAGAAGGATTTAGGTTAAATGACTTGGATCTAAAATCGAGACGAATATTTATTTAGAACGTAAATAATAAGATAACAAAAGCAAAGAGAATGGACAGGGCGGCGGCGGTGGCACACCGCCCTGTCTAGGGTTTTTACACGACGGTGACGGCTAGGATTTATATATTTATGGTGACACAACGGAGGTGGTAGAGAGTATAAGGTGGCTCTGATACCATGTAAGATGGTAAAAGAGTAATTCAATATCATTGATAAAATAGAGCACATTATATAGAGTTTACAATTAAACCTTAAAAATATGAGCGGACCCGTGAGCTCAACCCTAAAAATCATTATTACTAAACCTAAATAATAATATAGTCTAATAATCATTTGTTTACACGACATATATTATGTGTAAAATGTAAATTTAGTCCCACCCGAATCAAATATAAAGTAATTACTTTTTTTTTTCAATTTACTTTCGTATTAATTAACGCTCAACCATTTTCACAAAAGGATAACGTTTCCAAACATATGGAATATTCCATTACGACATGATTACTTTTGTATGTGTTTTGATGTATATCTTATACAAAATCGCTTACGGCATATCACACAGTGATTTCCACTATTTTATACTTGATGAACGAAACATTAAAGTTAAAATTTTAGTCCCCACTTTAAAGAAATGATATTTATTTTAAAAAATTTATATAACCCAATAAAAATATGAAGTATAATTAAAACCTTCACTTGAATTATGGCTTTAACTCCCAACAAACTCACCAACCATTTCCTTTAAGAACCTCTGAAGCACAAGACACAAAATAAAACCTTTACCATATAAAAGCCTTGCGGTATACGTTACCGCCCCAGGCATTAACGGTTGAGTTTGCTTTTAACGGACGTCACATATCACACTCACCCGGTGTGAAGGGGCGTTAAAGAGGCGGGCGTGAGTGGGTTAACGAGTGAGGAAAATATGGTGGGTCCCTCTACACACATATAATAAATTAATATAAAATTTTATGTTAATATATAGGATGTGACATTAAAAGGGGTGTGATCATTTTCTTGGTGGTGAGATGAAGTGATATAAGATGATCGGTGAAATGTACGATATAACACCTATATAGAGTGAAATGGTGCAAAAATACAATTAAAAACCTAAGCGTTTGAAAATATATGTAATAGCGAAGCGTTTGAAATGGTGCAAAAATACAATTAAAAACATTACATGCAATACCATAATCTTTATAACTCGCATACTTTATTATTTAACTACTATATCTATAACAAAATATTATATTATTGAATATAAATACAAAGTTTCAAATAAAAACTACATCTTAAAAACATAAAATTAGCATTTAAAGCTGGGGTGCAATGTTTTTAAAACTGGACCGCATAGTGAACCAGACTTCTTTCGGTCTGATGATCGGACCGGTTCAACCAGTCAGATCGTATTAAGAACCAGATTAAATTATAAGTATTTTTATAAATATATGTAAAAATTACAAAAAAATAAAAAAATATATAAAAAGACCGGTTCAACCGGTCCGGCCCCCGGTCCAACCGCCGGTTCGACCGGTTCAACCGGTCCGACCACTGGTTCAACATTAAAATGGTTTTAAACACCGAACCGGACCGGATCGAAGTCCGGTTCCCGGTCCAACCAGTCGGACCAGCCGGTCCGATCTGGTTTTCAAAACCATGCCGGCATGTCTCGGCATCTTGACTTTTTGCATCTTGCAATAAATTTGGATTTAGGAGGGGTCATTGTTAGATCTCGAATGAATGGTGACTACACTTCTATTTAGTCATTTTAACTTTATGATATCATTTATTGGTACTAGTCTTTTTGGTAATCTAAATTTATTGTTGGTACTCCCATTTTTTTATAGATATTTGACTCCATCGCGAGAAAAACCTAATCAAGCGAAAGAACATTCTAATAATGATTTGCCTTTTATAAATATATACCTCCTAGCCATAACGATTGAACCCGACATGTTTTATTTCAGAAGGCTGTATGTAGAGAAAATAATCATATGTAGGGTTGTAATCGAACCAATGAACATGATGATGCATTGTTTGTGTTTGTTAATTAAGAAAATAACTTATTAATGAATTGTTAACGAATGTTTATCGAACGAGATTTTTTTGTTTATGTTTATAAACATAAACGAACGCAAATGAATGCAAGTGAACACACATGATTATTCATAAACATTGATGAACACAAACAAAATTTACTAAACTAAACAAATACAAACCATCATATATTGATTATATAATTAAAATCCCAAACATTATGCAATTTTCATCACATATAAATAAGTACTCAACACAATTATCTCAAAAATAACTTTTAAATGAACGAACACAAGCGAACGTGAATGAACATATTATCGAACGTTCACATACGTAAATGAACAAAGGCGACATCTGTTTGTATTCGTTCGTTTAACTAAATGAACATATTTTCTTGTTTGTGTTCGTTCATTTATTAAACGAATGAACATAAACGAACTTCTGGCCGTATGGTTCACAAACTATTCGTTGAACGTTCGGTTAATTTGCAGCACAAATCTTATGTGCAAAATTATCATATTAAAAATACTGAGATATATACATGGTAAAATTGTGAGAAAAAAAAAAAGATGAGTGATAAGTATTTAAGTACTATGTCAATGGGGAGGGTTTGCTTGTTAACTCTCATTTATTACGATAATTGTAATAACTTTTCAATATCAATTAAAAATAAATTTTTTTATTGAAATAACATCATTACACATATACAAAAATATGTTATTTTATGTATATGAGCATATGAGTAAGCATACAAATTATTACAGTATTATAAATTACATTTACATCTATGATTATTTACGATATGTAAGTGTGATTTAAACTTGTGTAAACTTTTTACGTTTATGAATTTACACACATATATAAAAACATGTGTTTATGTGTAATGATATTATTTAAAAATAATAATAATTAATCTTAAAGATTTAACACAGTTATCATAATAAAGGAGGGCTATCATGTGAACGCTCTACATATGTCAACTCTTACACCGAGTTATAAGTACTTGTTGATATTTTAAACTTTTAGGCTTATATCATTTCTCCCATTAATGATACGTTAAGGATATTGGGTGGTGCGAGAGTATGTCAACGGGTAGCTCGAGTACATGTGGCTACATTGCCGCCGCCTTCGAAGATATGTTAAGTGGGTACCAAAATATATGTCTTTGCTCTACTTTTCATTTGAGGTTAGGTACCAATTTTTATATAAGGATAGTGACGTCATCTATTAGGTTATTTTAAGGTAGATGATGATACATTTATTTATGATAGTTAGTTATTATTGCTGAATGTTAAGCTAGACGAGGATAGTCAAATAAACACCCCTTCCGTCCTTCACTTTTAGGCTTGACCACTCTTGGGTAGTATTGATTTTTTTAGCAAAACTGAAATGTGTACGTATAGGTCATGTTTCCTTAACATTGTCTACATGTGTGTTTAGCGGCAACATATAAAAGTGCATTTAGTGTAACATATTATATATAAGTGCGTTTTTTTAACACGTTGAAAATGAAAAAAAACAACTCTAAATTAATTTAAACAAATATGATAATTAACATGTGCATGTAATGAGAACACGCTTTTTGATATATAAATTGCAATATTATGATAAAAACTAGGAAGACGAAGGTTAATTTAAACCATGATCATATGAGTAGTATGAATGTGTGTAATATTAATAACAGATATTCATATACATTCAACTAAATAAAAACATGCGAAATGCACCATGACCAACGAAAACTTGTATATACGGTTTATAAAATTATAACCATAATCACTTCAAAAAGGAAGTATTCAAATTTATATAACAATGGCAAGCACGTAACAAAATTATATAAATATGGTATTCAATTCGCATGTCCATGAATAAAACATGTGAACATGTATCTTTTCCAACCTGAAAATCTCTTATAAAGTAGTACTTTTTAATTGATTTATGAGAAACTTGGTTCAACATTAACCATTAGGAGCTTAAATGCAAATGTTTCTTGGATTACTTCACAAATATTGCATTCTCATAAATCTGTTCATATACTCTTTGCCTCATGAAAGTGAGATATGTAAGTGTGATGGAACTTAACGTCTTGTTGAATACAGTTTATTTTTTAAATTTTATAACCAACTGTAGAAACCTTTGTTGTTAAATAAAATATTACCTATAAAACTTGTACATTTGATTAATGACAAGTAGAGAGTTTAAGGGTAAAAGGATATCACAACGTAAATACACAGATTTAAAGTGACTAGAGTGGACATTAACTAACTCAACTACCATCACCACTTGACATTCCACCAAAAGTTGTACTTTAGTAGTCTTTTCTCTTAATACTTTTCTCTTAAAGATGAATAGATTATCATAATCTCTTCCTTGTTATAAAGAGCAAAGGTACCTGTGCATTACGGCGTGAACACACGTGGTGAGCGTTTGTGAAATTTGTTACCCGCGGTGTGGCATGGACTATGGTTGAGCATTTACGATTATTACGCGAATTGTGACGGTGACACGAACATGATTTATTACATAAAAGAAGTGAGAAAGGGCACGCATAAAAAGGTCATAACCAATGCCAAAATGTTGTCGCAAACCCAGTTACGATAATTAGATCGACGTGGTTAAGTATATAAAGGGGAGCGCATGAAGTTGAATATAGTTGTTTACGGAAACCAAGACGTAGAATAAAAACAATGAAAAAGTTTTTTCGATTTCATAAATTTGATATTTTCTACACTCACAACAAAATTATTTAAATAAAACAGTTTAAAGCAAAAGAATAGAAGAAAAGTTAAAGAAGAAGAAAAAAAAAGATAAAGGTTGGGCGCAAGGTTTGAACCTTCGACTCAATAAATGTCAAGCCCTAAGAAAAACAAAAACCATTTGCTCTAGACTCTTTGAGTTGTCACCTTTTTAACCAAGACAGAATCCCCAAAGAAAAAGTCAAATTTGAAACCACCGACTTATGTAATTAAGTTATATATAATGTGATGAAGGAATCTCCATGTTTTTCACACTTTTGACAAAAAGATCACATCTTTATCTAATCCTCGGTAGTCTGGGGTACCGGTCATGTAGTCTGGGGTACAAGTAGTTTTCTTTTCAGACCAAGTTCGAAATTATCATCGTGGAAGCCTTTAATCAAGATCAACCCTTAATCAAATCAAATAATAAGTCAACTTATAAAAAGTCAAATTGATTGTAATTCATTAGCATAAACTATAGGGTTAGTTTGTTAGTTTGTAACAGTCGTTGTGTTGTATGGGTATAAATACCCAACAAATTGTCATTTGAATGAGTGGAATTGCATTGTTTATTGTGTGAATTGTGTCTCAATTTAACCATGTTTCCATCAAGTCACTACACATCTTTGTGCATACTCTCATCTATTTGTTCATCTATAATTGATTCTCGATCAAGGAGCCTCAACAATCGTCACTCACAAATATATAAATAGATGGTTCGCAAAGAATGTTATAACAAAGCACCCATAAATGATCATCTTGATCAACCTCTTGATCTTGTTCTTCTTTTCTATCTTATAAATCAATAATGTCTATGGATGAAAGATCATTTTTTTTATATAGATAACATAGAAATTAGTTTTTAGGTTTTCCAAAAGGTCAATCAATGTAAGAGGGAAAGTTCTTTAAGTAGATTACAGACATTTAAATTCATTAGTCGGGCAGTCAGTTCACGATGTGATCGTGTCATAAATTGTGCAAGGTTACTATTCTCCCCTACAATTTGTTGTTGTATCTGTTACACTGACATAAATCTATTTTAAAGATTTTATTCAAGTTTAGAAACTAGATAAAATAGGTCGTAAGTATGTTATTGAGCCTAATATCTTTTCTATAGATTTATGGATTGAAAATCATTTAGATTCCTTATAAATGTCACATAGCTTATATTAGCATGTCTAATTAGTGAGCCATATTAAGTATGTGAAAGACCATTGTATGTTGATCATCTTAAATTCACATGTCAAATATACTAAATTTTTAAGTAATCTTTACAAGTTATGGATATGAAGTTCCAAAACAAAGGTACTAAGCTATGAGTCACATAATGTCTTATGAACTTATAAATAATTAACACTTATTTTAACAGTAAAATTTTTATTAAGAGCTACTCGTCTAACAAAAAGCTAGATGGAGCAAACAAAATTACTTAAGAACTAGGGGATTATTAAGCAATTCTGCCCATGAGATAATTATCGACTTGACCTATTGATAAACCACATGTAAGAGAAACCCTTAATATCATTAAAAATAAATTTTTTCTATAAGGAGATGACCTAGAACAACTTCATTTCTGAATCTTCAAATAACATTTTCTATCGGAGTTTTGCTTGTTGGAATTCAATTTAGCAATACTCTCCATGGATAGATATTAACTTTTTTGGGAATAATACATATCTGAAAGGTAAATCTAAAAGCAATTGAAAGAAATATAATAATTAATGGCCAAATATACTTTAATTACTATAAGAACCACGTCTTCACCCTTTAAGACCATCGCCATGATCCATGAGAGGAGCTAATTTCAAAAGAAGCAACCAACGAACATAGGGCTGAAAGTTGTAAGTTTTCTTCTCTACATCAAAGTGCTCAATTCCATGAACCTAAGAAAATGCTAGAATCAATTCTATTGTGCAATTCTCATCAATCTCAAGCCTCTAAAGACAAGGGAAATGATTCTAAAAGAATAACTATCAAACCATAATCGTTCTTAAGGGATGTAGTAGTACCTGAGCCCACTTTCGTTTTAAAGCTTCATATAGAACTATTCCTTTGTCATGCATGATAGAGGAGGTTTTCCGGTTCGAAACCACACAAAATTCCTAATAATCAGCCTGATAGGACTATAGATACTCATATTAAGACCAGCAATGGACTTAATCACTTTTACCCATCTCTATTTTTGAAGAAGAGAATGGTAAAGTGCTTCCAACAAACTAATACCTAACCCAACTTTATCTTTAGAAGCTAAAATCAACTTTCTCTTTTAACCTAAGGAAGCTTCAAAGAATCCACATCTCCTCCTTATAAAAAATAAGTTCGACAAGCTTTGAGAAGCTTATTTATAGAGCTAGGGAGGAAGTGTAGGGACTTATAAAATGGCTAAGGTGTCCAATACCAAATAAACTAAACTAAAGTGGACCTTCTGCCAATTGAAAACATTTTAGCTTTCTGACTAGATAGTTTAGAGTGAAATCTCATCATAATGATGTTTCAACCTTGACATTTGTTAATGTTTTATCCCATAAGTGTAACAACCCTAATAATTAAGGTTAGACAAGTTAATATATAAATAAGATTCTCATACATATTACCTATTATTTGACTAACCTTTTATAAATTATTTATGTTTTAGTGTATATATATATGTAGTACGTATGCATGACGGCATGCATGTATGGATAATGATCAAATAGAGATGGCCTAACAAACCCTTAAAAAGCTTAAGAAAATACAGCAGGGAATCCGAAAGATCCAGAAGGATCTTAAGAAATTAATGGCACCCAAGAAAAATATCATTATAAGGATATGGAACTGGGTTTGCGGGAATTAGAATTATCTCCTAAATCTGACATGTCAAACCTTAGAAAAAATGAATTTAATATATATATATATATATATATATATATATATATTATATATATATATATATATATATATATATATATATATATATATATATATATGTTTTGTGTTTGAAATCATTATCTGTTATGTGTTAGACAAATTACATTACGAAGAACGGCGCGAGTTGGACGACCCAAAACCAGACTCGGAGAGGAAACTCCTGTGAACACTACTACAAATGAGAATGATAGAATTTCTCAATTAGTAATCCAACAAATAGAAGCTGGATAGCTCAACTACAACGAAACCTGAACTTTGGAGCTACATCACATGAAAACGAAGAACCAAAAGTGTCAATGCACGAGGTTGACAAGAAGAGGAAATTATAAACGAAGTTAGAAAAGTATGCTCCTACAAAACCTTCATGTCATGCAGACCTCGGGAATTTGATGGAAAAGGAGGAGCTATACAAGTTCTGCACTGGTTGGATGAGATAGAATCAATATTAGAAATTAGTAATTATGCCAACAATTACAAGACACTGTTTGCCTCATATTCACTTAAAGGAGAGGCACAATCCTGGTGGAGAATGGAAATACAGACAAAAGGGAGGTATTTCATGAACAAGATGAGCTAGGAAAAATTCAGGAATATGGTAATTGAAAGTATTGTCCCTATAATGAAATAGAAAATTAGAAACTAAGTTCTTGGCATTAGAAATGAAAGGAGCAACATATCGAGAATATACGGATAGATATAATGAACTCTTTAGATTAGTGTCACATCTGGTAACACCCGAAACAAAAATAATAGTAAGGTATATTTGGGGTTTAGTACCACAAATAAGAGGATTAGTCAAATCTGTCATGCCTAAGACTTTTCATGATGTAATAAGCCTATCAGGAAGTCTAACTAATGAAATGATAAGAAATGGATATTTAAGTAATCCAAAAATAGGGAAGAAAAGGAAATGGAATGACAATCACACGAGAGGGAAATTTGGAGGAAACCCCCAGAAAAGGGTAACCCGGTAGCCACAAAGGAATTTCTTAGGAGTGGCGCAAAAAAAGAGATCACAGACAGGGGATCAGCCATGGTGTTGTACTTGTCAAAGATATCATCATGGTAAATGCATGAGGTATATGTTATAACTGCATAAATAATGGACATATATCCGAGACTGTAAGGGCCCCACCTACCTTAAACCAGTCTGTTATCAATGTAGAAACGAAAATCACTTTCAGAATGAATGCCCACAATTAAAGGGCAATACTCCACTCAACCAAAACAGCCCTCGTGGAAGGGCTTTCGTGATGCAAGCTGAAGAAGCTCGACTTGAAATGGAAGTAGTTACGGGTACGTTTCTCATTAACAATCTATACGCAACAGTGTTATTTGATACAGAAGCAACTCATAGTTTCGTTTCAAATACATTTAGACTGTTACTTAATTTAACCTCTAAGAAGCTAAAATATAAATATATGATAGAATTAGCTTATGGTAAAATAATTGAAGCTTGTGAAATTATTCCTAACTGTACTTTAAACCTAGATGAATATTATTTTGATATAGATCTTATTCCTTTTGAACTAGGAGGTTTTGATATAGTTGTGGGTATGGATTTGTTAAGTAAGAATCAAGTTGAAATTTTATGTGGAAAAAAGATGATAAAGATCCTTTTGGTTAAAGAAAATAATACACTTTGTTTGTATGGAGAAAAACCTACGGGTGCCATGAAAATGATTTCTTGCAAGAAAGCACAAAGATGTTAAAAAAAGAAATGTTTAGCTTTCTTGGCCCATATAGTTGATACAAATCTAGATAAGATAAGTCTAGAAAGTGTCCCAATTATCAAAGAATACCCGGATGTTTTCCCTGATAAGTTTCCTGGTATGCCACCCCATCATCAAGTGGAATTTAAAATAGAGTTGATACCAGGGACAACCCCTATAGATAAAGTACAGTATCATTTAGCTCCCACAGAAATGAAAGAACTAATGAATCAATTACAGGAATTGCTAGATAAAGGATTTGCAGGACTATTGAAGGGGGTCACTTACAACACAACACAAAGAGGAGAGCAACTTAACTTAATCAAACAGTAAACTAGATTGACCATAATAAGACACTAAGAACACAAGTAATATAGTAAGAGACGGAACAAGAAACAAGATACACAAGTGTATGTTTTCAAGAATGCAGTATATTGCTTTCTCAAGTTCTATTACAAGTGTTACAAAGCATAAAGGAAAGATACATGAACATGAGATACTTATACTACATCCTACAGCCGGCCATACTCTGAAAGCCAGCTGGATACAATTGACTAGGCACAAAACAAATCAATTGTAGAGTCAAAAGGCAGATTGCCTTTTGACTAGTGACTATGACATGCCATAGCTCATATTTTTATCTATTACAAAAAGGATAAAGTACATGAAGTAGAAAATTACAGACTCAAAACCTCAATGTACAGTTACCAAAAGAATGGACCTTTTCACCAACTCATGTAAGTTGGTGACTTTATAGAGTTGCATTAGAAAGGGGTCCAGCTTTATGGAAAAGTACATCAGATAAAGCATGTTACTAAAAGTCTCCAGAAGAAATCTGTCTTCAAGTGTGGAGCTTCGGAAGACTTTGTCTTTGAAGCTTCGGAAGACTTTGTCTTTGAAGCTTCGAAAGACTTCATCTTTGGCTTCGGAAGATATTGGTCTTGGATTCGGAAGATTTTGGTCTTGGATTCGGAAGATTTTGGTCTTGGCTTCGGAAGATTTCACACTTAGAATATTTCTGTTGCATGTGTGAAACTTCTAAAGCATTCTTCTTCAGTACTTGTGCAGCATGCATGCAGAAAGACTTTGGTTGCTTCAGCCTCTATACATATTCTCTACAGGATTTATACGCCCTAGTGTATCATCTTGGGGAGAACCAGTTCTATTTGCTAAAAAGAAATATGCAACTTTTAGAATGTGCATTGATTATAAAGAACTCAATAAAGTCACAATAAAGAATAGGTATCATCTTCCTAGAATAGATGACATGTTTGACCAATTGTAGGGGTCTAGTTATTTTTCTAAAATTGATTTAAGATCAGGATATCACCAGCTAAGAGTCCAAGATGAGGACATACCAAAGACTACATTTAGGACTAGGTATGCCCATTATGAATTTCTTTTAATGCCATTTGGGTTAACCAATTCTCCAGCAATATTTATGGATCTAATGAATAGAGTATGTAAACCTTATTTAGATAAATTTGTCATAGTTTTTAAAGATGCCATCTTGATTTATTCTAAAAATAAAAAAGATCATGAAAAGCACTTAATATATAACACCCGGTTATTTATAAAAGACAAAGAAAAAAGAATAAAGTAAAAAAAGAAAGAAAATATATTTTACCCAAATTGAAGGGTAAAAAGTATCCAAAAGTACAAAATGTTTGAAAAAGTGGGTGTAAAAGGTGATGGCCGCCCATCACCTCCTAGACACCTTGTATCATTCGGATTGTTGAGAGAGAGAAAGAAAGAGAGCTGAAACTCCCGTGTATTTTGAAGAACCTATGCAAAAGTTGAATTCAATGTAAGAATTCATGTGTTTAAGATGTTTTAACCAGTTTCACCCTCGGTGGTATGCTTATGTGTGTTTGTGTATGTTCGGGTGTGTGTGTTTTTAGTGGGTTTTAGGTGTTTGAGCTCAATTTTCAAACGGGTTTGAAGAAGTCTTACCCAAAGAGCTGCAAAGGTGAGTTCTAGAACCTTTCTTTTACATGTTTTAACTGATTTTGGGGCTGGAGATTCATGTGTGACCTTTTTACAAAAGTTGGGTTTCATACCCGTATGTATGTATGTGTGCATGATGCGGGTGCAGTTTGATTTTGGGCTATGTTTATGTTTGATGATATAGTTGTGTTTCTATGGCTTAGAATGTAAGATTTAAGCTTAGAATGTGATAGATGGTGTTTGGGGACCTAATTATGAGGTTAAGTGTGACATGGGCTGCTCATGTGCCCAAACAGTAGCTCATACACCCAGCCATAAATAACTGCTGAAGTGTTCCTCATGCGGATGAAGTCTTCTGGAGGAAATAGGAATGAGTATATGTCAATGGGATGAGTATGAGTCAATACGGATGAATATAAGTCAATGCGGATGAGTATGAGTCAATGTGGATGAGTATAAGTCAATGCGGATGAGTATGAGTCAATGCGGATGAGTATGAGTTAATGCGGATGAGTATGAGTCAATGTGGATGAGTATGAGTCAATGCGGATAAGTATGAGTCAATGCAGATGAGTATGAGTCAATTTGGATGAGTATAAGTAAATGCGGATGAGTATGAGTCAATGCGGATGAGTATGAGTCAATGCGGATGAGTAAAATGAAATGCGGATGAGTAAAAAGGAAATGCGGATGAGTAAAAAGAAATGCGGACGAGTAAAAGGAAATTCGGATGAGTAAAAAGAAATGCGGATGAACAAAAAGAAATGCGGATGAGCACTTAGAATATTTTCTGAATATCGGGGAAAAGTGCAGATGTAGGTTTTGACTTGGGAGGTTCCCGGGGGCTATGTAAGTTAACTTTTTTGAGGTCATAGATGATGTGATGGGCATAAATGATGTATGATGATGATGTTATGTATGATGGTATGTGTGATGTATGTTATGTATGCATGCTGATATGTATGATGATTTGCATGATCTTGTTTATGTTCCTGATAATGTATGTGTATTTTCCTGTGGCTTTACGTTGAATGTTAATGAATGAAATGATAAGTATTATGTCGTAAAGTGGAAGATAATGAAAAGAGGAACATAATAGTAAAGTGCATGCATTAATGAAAGAGAAAGTATAAAAAGGCTTGCAAACAATATGTATAGAGGTGCACGGCTCTAAAATGCCGTAAGCTCAACTGCGTATGGTTTAGCTAACCCTTAAGGATCCAGTCTTTGTGTCTGACCAACGATTTGTACATGGTTTATAATGATTACTCACCTCGGTGTTGGTGTCAGGCTATGTGCGGTATGGAAGTCATTTATGATCTTCGGGCCAATACCCGAATTATGCATAATGTTGGAGGTTTAGTATACAGTTGGGTTTATAGTGATTACTCACCTTGGTGCTTATGCTAGGCTATAGGAGGTATGGAAGCCATTTATGATCTTTGGCCCAGTACCCGAGTAATGCATAATGTTGGAGGTGTAGTATATAGTTAGGATCTGGTCGCTTACCCTGGTGCTGGCGCCAGGCTATGTGCGTTATGGAAGTCAATTATGATCTTCGGCCCAGTACCTCATTTTTCTAGGGCATAGCTGATGACACTGATCCAGATAGTGATAAAGAATGTGATAAAGAAAGAGAGAGTTACAGAAATAATGTGATGAACAGTAAAGGAAGATAATCATGATATTATCTATGTGTACATATGATGTGTGACCACATACAAAAGTAAAGAATGGTTTTGAATGGAAGTAAAGTAAGTTTTAATTTAAAACTAGAACTCACTCAGCAACGCTGACTTTTTATGCATTTTCCAGTTGGCAGGTGAGCATTGTTGAGGATGGCGCGGGGCAGCTACTTGGCATATTTGGATGGCATTCTTTTGTGTAATGTTTTTGCATTGTAATGCGAACAAATAGAATTGTGTAACGAATGTTGTACTATTTGCAAAAGCAATTTTAATGAAAATGTTGTTTTTAATGTTTCCACTGCAACGTTTATTTCAAGTTAATATAATTATATGTTTTATGAGCGATGATTGCCTAGATGTAAGCGTCCCGGAAACAGGGCCTTACAAGTTGGTATCAGAGCCAAAGTTTAAGTGAAACGGGTAAATTTACAAAATAAATCTTAACTTAAACTGAAAATGGAACGGAAGGGGAAGGGATGCTAGTCCGAGTAGCTACGTGCCATCATGTATTTTCTTAATGTTAACTGGTATTACGTGCGCATGTTGTGTGGTTTATGTGCTGCTTGTAGATTTAGATACTGATGTAGTCAGGATAGGAAATGCTTGGGGTATGAAGAGTAAAGTAAGTGGTTAATCATAACTGGCCACTGTAATTAGGGACTTACAATACTTGACATAAATTGAGCTGTTCCCTTGAATGACCATGTTAGTGTTTGAATCTTTTAGTGTGTGTTGAGGATGGCTGGTGGTAGGTCTCCGAAGGTTTCGTCAGGTGAAGGTTGTGATGGTCATGGTGCTGGACCACGTGTCACGAGTAGCATGGCTAGGGCTACTGAAATGGCACTCGAAGAGCCCAAGATCCCTCACCTGGAAGGCGGCGATGATAGTGCTAGTCTGAGGACCACACTGAAAGAGGCTGTTGTTGAGGGAGTTCAACAGGTTATGCAGATGATTCTACCATCTATAGTGACTGAAGTAATTAGGGCGGTGAAGGAGACGGCCGCGATTGAGGTGAACAAGAAAGGTAGCGGCGACAAGAATTGGAACAGAAAACGGGCTGAACGTAGGGGTTACACTCCAAGCAACAAGGTTACCAGGACGGATGACCGGCGTGTAACTTCATCCGGTGTAGAGAAGAAGAAGTGTGGTAAGTGTGCTAAAGGGCATACTGGAGAGTCTAGGTGGGGATCAAACATCTGCTTCAAGTGCGGGAAGCCTGGCCATGTGGCGAGGGAATACGGGATTGTAAGGTGTTACAACTGTGGACATAATGGCCATATGACCAGGGACTACAAGAAGCCAAGGGTAGAGAGTTCTGGAGCAAGAAAGACGACTAGAACTAAAGGGTAGAGGGCGAGCACTGGGTTTTCACGATGATGCAGGAGGAGGCTAGGATGGACCCGATGTCATGTAAGGTACGTATCTAGTAACAAAACTCTTGCTTCTGTGTTATTTGATTCCGGTGCTAGTAAGAGTTTTATTTCCGTTGCTTTCTGTGCTAAATTGCCATTTAGTAGTAAGAATATAGATACGCCCTTCGATGTAGTCCTAGGAACAGATTGGTTGGCGGACTATGAGGTGAATATCATGTGTCGCAAGAAGATGATTCGGTTGATAGCGCCTGACAAGAGTTCAATGACAGTTTACGGTGATCAAGTTACGACTACCCTGGAGGTGATTTTGATGGCGGTGGTGGGAAAGTGCATGAGGCGTGGACGTAGCGCCTACTTGGCCTACGTGAAGGATGTGGATACACCAACACCACAACTGACCGACGTACCGGTTGTGTGTGACTTTCTGGACGTGTTTCCCGAAGACTTACCAGGAGTGCCACCAGACTGCGGGATTGAGTTCCAGATTGACTTGATACCGGGTGCCCAACCTGTTGCTAAGGCATCGTATCGGTTGGCTTCGACTGGGATGAAGGAACTGATGGAGAAACTACAGGAGTTGCTTGATAAGGGGTTCATTAAACCAAGTATCTCTTCTTGGGGTGCTCTAGTTTTATTCGTGAAGAAGAAAGACGGTAGTATGAGGATGTGTATTGACTACCGAGAGCTGAACAAGTTGACGGTCAAGAATCGGTATCCATTACCGAGGATCGATGACTTGTTCGATCAGCTCCAAGGTGCCAGATGGTTCTTGAGGATAGATCTTCGATCTGGCTACCATCAGATGAAGGTTAAGGAGCAGGATATTCCTAAAACAGCTTTTCGCACACGTTATGGACACTACGAGTTTCTCGTTATGTCTTTTGGTTTGACCAACGCGCTAGTTGCTTTTATGGACCTGATGAATCGAGTGTGTCGGCCGATGTTGAATATATCAACGATTGTGTTTACCGATGATATCTTGATTTATTCCTAGAGTGAGGATGAGTATGGCGGTCACATTTGAGAGGTGTTATAGATGTCGAGAAGGGAGAGGTTGTATGCTAAATTCTCCAAGTGCGCATTCTGGTTGTGCGAGGTTCAGTTTTTGGGTTATGTAGTGAATCTCGAGGGGATAGTGGTGGACCCGACCAAGGTGGAGGCGGTGATGCAATGGAAGTCACCAAAGACGCCATCTGAGATCCATAGTTTCTTGGGTTTGGCGGGCTACTACACAAGATTCATTCAAGACTTCTCTAAGATAGCTTCTCCGGTGACTAGGTTGAACCGTAAGGATGTAAAGTTTGTATAGGGTCAAGCTCAAGTGAAGGCGGAGCATTAGAAGCCGTATGGAAAATCCAACCTTTGGATATACCGGAGTGGAAGTGAGAGCACATCACCATAGACTCTATAATGAAGCTTCCGCCTACCGCGCGAGGGTAGGATGCAATATGGGTGATAGTTGATCGTGTGAGAAAGAGTGCTCACTTCCTATTGATTCGCGAGACATATTCATCCGAGAGGTTAATGGATCTTTGCATTAAAGAGATCGTAAATTTTCATGGTGTGCCGGTGTCTATTGTGTCTGATCGTGACACCCGGTTTACATCTAATATTTTGGAAGAAATTCCACGATGCGATGGGGATGAGGTTATATATTAGTACGGCTTATCATCCTCAGACGGATGATTAGTCAGAAAGGATGATTTAAACGATGGAAGATATGCTCTGGGCATGCATCATTGATTTCGGAGGAAGTTGGGATGACCACTTACCGTTAGCTGAGTTCTCATATAGTAACAGTTATCATGCCAACATTGGTATGCCCCCTTATGAGATGCTATACGACAGGAGATGCAGAACACCCATTTGTTGGGGTGATATTGGTCATAAAGAGTTAGGGAGCTTCGAAGTGGTCGAGGCTACAACTGAGAAGCTGGAAAGGATTAAGGCCTTCATGAAGGCAGCTAAAGATAGGCAAAAGTCGTATGTTGATAAGAGACGTAGACCGATTGAGTTCCAGGTGGATGATAGAGTTATGTTGAAGGTCTCACCTTGGAAAGGTATCATTAGGTTCAGAAAGCGGGGCAAGTTGGGCCCGAGATACATAGGGCCTTTCCGAATAATTGCTCGAGTAGGAGAGGTGGCCTATAGATTGGAGTTGCGAGATGAGTTAAGTGGAATTCACCCGACATTCCATGTATCTCATCTGAGAAAGTGTTTAACAGACAAGGATATGATCGTCCCACTGAAGGATATCGAGGGAGATGAACGGCTCAATTATGTGGAGCAACCAGTGGCGATCATTGATCGTAAAGAGAAGAGGTTGAGGAACAAAGTGGTTCCTCTAGTGCGTGTACAGTGGAAGCACAGAAAGGGATCTGAGTCTACGTGGGAGACTGAAGAATAGATAAGACAACATTACCCATGATTGTTTGAGGAATAACAGGTTTCGGGGACGAAACCTAAATATGGGGGTGGACTTGTAACACTCGGTTATTTATAAAAGACAAAGAAAGAATAATAAAGTGAAGAAAAAGAAAGAAAAGATATTTTACCCAAGTTGAAGGGAAAAGGTGTCCAAAGGACAAAATGTTTGAAAAAGTGGGTGTAAAAGGTGATGGCCGCCCATCACCTCCTACACACCTTGTATCATTCGGATTGTTGAGAGAGAGAAAGAAAGAGAGCTGAAACTCTTGGGTAGTATGTATGCATGATTGCATGGATGTATGGAATTTATGTGTGCATGTATTCATATGCATAAACTCTTGATACCAATTATATTTGATCAATCACCTCAATATTTTAGCACCAAAACATACACCAAATGAATCATGATACAACCCAACAAAACACCACAACGCAAAGATAACATCAAGAAAACTTAGCATCAAAACAAAACTAAGTAAACCTTAAACACTTCAACCCTAACTCAAGCCTCAACCTTAATCATTAAAGGATTAGAACACCCAAACTACACCTTAAGCTTGGTGATTAACATCAACCGGCCCAAGGACACCTCACCACCCTATGAAGTCACCACTTTGCATCCCAAGTTCAAGAACTTGACACCTAGTTGACTTACTCACCAAATCTAGTATGTAGTTATCATGATTATGCCATTAATGGTAGCCGGCCAATAATCCATATAAACATCACCTTTCGGCCACTTCACAACCACAACATGACCATCTCTACTCCTTTACCTCTCGGTTCACACACCACCATACTACTACATCCGCTTCGACCACCACCACCTTCTACACCCTTTCAAGCTCTCGGCTTTTGCTCACAAGTATCACCCCGTGAAGCGCAGAAAACTACCACCATCGCCATACTTTTACACCCCTGTTATCATAGCTATCAAACACCAACAACTTCAACCATGGTGATCAAGCTCAAAAAAGATCATTCTAACTGGTTCATCAAAGAAAGAAGCTACCATCAACTACCTTTCACGCTTTCCTTTTGTCAAAATCAAGGTTCAAACTCCTAATCACTAACTAAGTAAATTCACAAGATATATATATGTGTTTAAACAACACATATAACCAACCCTTTTGATTAGAACATGAAGATTTTTCACTAAACTTTACAAAACACTTCATCTTCATCCAAAAATCAGTAAAGAAGGTTTAAAAATTTGAAAAATATTGTTAACTAAGAAATTAAACAAAAATATTACAAATAAAGAGTTGAAATTATGTGTAATCTTGATAAATTTGGTTTATTATTTAAATGATTGTGATTGTGGGAATAAAAACTGTGAATACGTTAGAAATATTAAGAAATAATGTTCTGCGAAATTTGGTGCAATTATAATAAGTAAAATAATTTATAAAAATTATTTAAGTTATTAAAACAAAAGTATCAATCGGAAGAACTGAACATGATGAAAAGTTGGAAAAATTATATGATAATTTTTATATCTTACAAGACCTATAGAATAAATTTCATGATCCAATTTGTAGTTATGCTCAAGTTACAAATTTTAGAAGTATCTGTAATTCAAAAATCGGGGAAAATATTTAAACTATAAGATAAATTATCAAAAAATTTTACAAAGTATAATAATTTGATTATAACATTATGTATGAAATTTAAAATTTTTGAATATATTTTGCTATTTTTACCAAATATTGTCAGAATAATAAAAATCATTGAAAACAATTCTGTTATGATTTAGTAATTTAGGAAATTATGAAGCAGTATATATTTTGATACGTAAATTATGATAAATTTTAGTGAATTTTAGTGACCCGTAAGTAATTTTTCTAGTTAATGCAAATAGAGTAAAAACTCTAGAAAATAAATTGTAAATAGTTAATATATAAAATTTTGGCATGTTTTATTAGATTTTTGTTTGTCTCTGCTGTAAAAATTCATGACATATGAATGAATATAACTTTTATGTTGATTTTTATAATCTGAGATGCTGAAAATTTTAAAAAAATATTAATTGTTTGTAAATATTTTTATAGGGAATCTATCGGAGTAAGATGTGAGACTCATAGCCTCATTTTGTATTATAAGTTTTTAGGGGAAAAAATATTGTTTTGAGATTGATACATATATATAAGATTTTTAAGATATACTATCATTTATGTTACAACCATTAATTCGAATATGGAACCATTTGATAACATAGGTAGCACTACTTAGGAAATATTTTCTGCATCAACAGAATGAGTGTTGTGATGTTATTTTATCTATTTTTGTGATTTATATTGTGACAGTTATGAATCACCCGACTTATAAGTAGGTTGGTTGTAAACTTATTTATGATGCATCAATATATGTGTTATGTTTAATGACAAACCTATGATCTCACTAACTTTATGTTGATTGTTTTGAGTATGTTTTTTTAGGAAATCATCATATATAACAGCATTATGTTCTCTTTTGATGTATACAATGGCTGGGGTGAAGTTATTGGGAAAGTTTGTGTGAATCTAACTGTTAATTTGTATCATCTTAGCTTGGCGGTGGATGCTCATTTCCATCGTTACGAAAATGTAGCAGTTTGATAACAAGTTTTGTCATAGGATTATGTTAAATTTTGTCTACTAATGATATGATGTAATCCTCAGGGCCGGTCCTGAGAGTGCTCGAAAAATTTTGGGCCCTAGACGAGTAAAAGAAAATAGACCCTTATAATATAAAGTCAATAACACGTATGTAAAAAACTTATGATACGATGATAATTGTTTTACTAATATATTAAGGCATTGTAGGAAAATAATCAATTTGTAGATATATGATGTTCCTAGTTTATGAGCTTAAATGTAAAAGTTTTTCATGTCTTATACATATGTAATGTAATGGTTGAATGCAAAATAATATGTGGTTGATGTTTATTAATGTTTAATTATTTCATATTATTATTGTATATGAACTTTTTATATAGATTTGAGATTGTTGTGCATATTTCTTAGTCAATAATGATTAAGCAATGTGTTCAACATAGTCGGATGAGTATTCATGCTAACGGCCCATACTTATGGACCATACGCATCAATACATCATGCTTATGGACCAGTCGCACGACTGAACCAGGAGACTGGATCAGTCGTATGATTGAGACATAAGATTGACTCAGTCGCACGACTAGACCTTCAGTCGTGCTTATGGATCAATCGTATGATTCAATCGCACGACTGAACCATGCTAATGGTTCAGTCATACGAATGGAAACCAATAACCTATAAATACCACCTAAGTAGTGAAAAAGAAAAAGACTTGAAGAGATATTACGCATACACATAAATCCTAGCCGTCCAGAGCGTCCCAAACAACCTATCCAAGTTCATAGTCCGTTCCTGATCGATTCCTATTTGTTCTTAACGTTTAGTTTCAATCTTATATTGATCGGGTATCGTTCTCACTGATTGGATTGCCAATCAAATAGGATTCCGCACTATTTGATCCAGTATAACGCAAAATCAGTTAGTACTCCGTACGTACACGGTCCTCTAACACAATTTACATACTTAAGTGAATCATGAGACACTCTTAAAGTTTTTGAAATGAGTTTAGATTGAATAACTAGTAGTGTTAAAACTAATTAAAATGTTAATGGAACCTAAGTTTCAATATCAACATAATTAAATTACTATTGGTTTTCAATAGCCTATAGTTATTTTTAAAATATATATATATACATACATATATAATATAGAAAAATTTTAAAAATTTTGGGCCCCCGAGGAGATTTGATCCTGAGGGATCGCCCACTTCGCCCCTCCTTAGGGCCGCCCATGGTAATCCTAACCCTTGATAATTTAATATTATGTGATATGTTATGTTATGTTCTATTGTGTGATTATTTAATTTTTCAATCAATGCGTTCTGATCAAGCTAGTCACATCGAAAAAATTTCACGTTTCTGCCGGGATGTGACAATAAGAATGCTCAAGTAAGAAATAGTTACGAAGCTTATCTAACTTACACCCAATAACGCTACACCAATCTACCGCATGATACATACCAATACCAAATAAGCAGAATTTAAGGAGATTTATTTTTAAACTTGAGATGAGATAGACATAGTTATGAGCTCCAATCACATTATCAATATTATTTATTGACCAAATGCCAACCACCCTAGCATCATTAACAAAGAATAAGTGTGAAAACGGAACCATGTGACCAACCTTCACTTTGAGAAAACTTTAGATGAACCGGATCTGGAAAGGCATGATTAAAACCCTCAATAGCTATTAATAATAGAAAAGAAGATATGGGATATTTTTGTAAGAGCCCTCCTTTCAAATTATATTCAAGAAAGGATTGCCGTCACCTAAAACTAAAGATTTAGCTGAATTAAGGCTTGCTTTTATCCAACTAATCCACTTTGGTCTAAACCCCATAAAAGAAATAATAGAGAACAAGTAGTCACAACTAACTGATCAAAAGCTTTCTTGAAATCAATCTTAAATATATCATCATGGATTTTTTTCTTCTATTTATAATTTTCAGCAAGGACATTAGGATGAGAGGAGCATCTAAAATTTGGTGATTTTTAATGAAGGCAGATTGTTGCATTCCATGACCAGGTTACTGACAAGCGAGAGCTTGTTGGCCAAAATCTTGATAATGATTTTGTGTTGAAGTGCTAATGAGACGGACGGGTATATAATTTGTAACGAGATAAAGATTATGAACCTTTCATCACGATTGCAATAAAAGATATATTCCCTCCACTAGGAATATTAGAAGAAGCAAAAACTCCTTGATCGAAAGAGGTTATGTTGCTTTTCAAAATATCCCAAAATGCTTTCACAACCCTAATAGAGAAGCCATTAGGACCGGCTGACTTGTCACTACCAGAAGATCAAATTAGTAACTTTGATATCCTATCCAAAAGGACGTTTTTGACGATGATTAAATTGTAAAAACCTTCCACTATAGATCATATATACCATGAAATTTGAAGAACTCTGATTAAGTCATAAGGTGTATTTAACCTAAGACGGATTAGTCACCCAATCCCCATTAGATATAACTCCATTAATAGGTAGTTGTCGTCTTTTTTATTCTATAATTGTATGAAAGTATTTTGAGTTCTCATATCCGTCCACTAGCCAATTCACTTTTGCCTTTTAACTTAGGTCCTTTGTTTTTTATCGACCCATACAATAAAGCTTTTGCTTTATATTTCTCCTCTCCACCAAACATTCTGCCTAAACCGACCATGCCTTACATGCCTCGTCAATTAGATGGCTGAGATTCAAGATGAAGAATAGGACGATGGTCAACCACTTGGTGGGAAGAACTAAGGCGTCAAAGGCTTGGAGACAATTAGCTAAATCATCGAATATTAGGAACCGATCCAATTTGTTTCAAGTTTTCACCACTTGATGACATACGCGTATAATTAAAACTTCCTATTGGAACATCGTGGATATCATTAGTAGTGATACAATGCTTAACACTTTAATCAAGATCAAAAATCAAGGCTGAAGATTCCTCGACAATGGTCAAATATGTGTTTATGTGATATAACTTACGTGACATACATACTTAAAGACTTAAATCACCTATTAAGAAGATATGAGTAAGTTTGTAAATTTATTCAAGGTTATCTTCTCCCCATAAAGACTGTCGGGTTACAAGGCAACCAAATATTAAGATATCTATTAATACTAATAAAAATATTTTTGTATGTCATTTGTTATAATTTCAGAACTATTAAGTTCTCTTTTTTTATTTCTCTTTTAATAAATATCACGTTAATTACAAATAATATTATTTAATTTTTTATATTATATATAAAAAAATTTTAAAAATAGATTATTCTACAAATACAATTCGTAAAGAAATATCTTTTTTATAAAATAAGAATTTTTTTCAAAAAAATATTCTAACTTTTAAAAAATACAATATATTTAAAACCTGTGAATTTTAAAAATAAAATTCTTATGAAACAAAAGTAATTAAATTTTAAAGTTATAATAAATAAATAATTAAAAATGACACTTTTTTAAAAAACGGTTTGTTTAAAAACTAATTTAAAAAAATAAAAAAAAAGTTTAAAATATGATATCGTTTTACCACTCGTACGTAATGTCAATCATGTCTTATATCAAAAAAACTCTTTTATAATTCATTAATATTATTACTAACTATTTAATATTTTATTTATTAAACCCGTATAATACACGGGGTACTAACTTAATACTTTATATATACTACATGAGGGCTGGGAATGATACTTTATAAACATATCTTTATTCTAGCGACTAGGTTAGTCCCCGTGTAATACACGGATTGAATAAACAAAATATTAAATTATTATTAATAAAACCTTATGCATTATATAATCATATTTAAAGATAAAATATGATGTTAATTATGTATAAATAACTACTTTATGTATACTATTTAAATGTATAACATTATAAAAATTATATATACATTAGTTCAAGAAAAAAATTATACCCTTTTTAACTCTCTTATGTAAAAAGTTTCATTTTTAAACATTCGTTTTAAGATTTATTATAAATAATATTTTTTTATAAAAATCTTGTTTTAAAAAAAATTTGGTTTGTAATTATTCTGGTTGTTTTAATAAGATTGTTTTAAAATATTTTACCTGTTTATATTTAAAAAAACAAAACGACTTAAATATTTTGTTTAAAAATGTTTAGTGTTTTAGAAAATTTCATATTATATAAAACTTTAGTTTCTTGTTATTTAGATTTTGATTAAAAGATGTGATTTCTAATTTGCTTCATAAAATTTATTCTAAAAAATAGTTTGATTTTTTAGAAAGATAACTTTATAAAATAGTAGTCAAGTTTCAAGATTGTTCTAATCAGGTCACTCATATTTTTTTATTTCAATCAAGTTACAAATTTTTTTGTCTCAATCAAGTCACTTACATTTTTTTTGTCTTAATCAGGTTACTAAAGTTTTAGAATTATTTTAACTAAATCACTCATAAATTGTAAAAAAATTTTAAAATCAATTAAAATATATAAAATATTAACAATATTTATAAATAATCGAATCATTTAAAAAATTGCAATTTAGAAAAAAATTAAAAAAAATGAGTGAGCTAATTGTAACACTCCTAAAACTCTAATGACCTCATTAAAACAAATAAAAATATCAATTTTCTCATTGGAACAAATAAAAATATGAATAACCTAACTGTGACATTTTTATGAATTAATTACTATTCTATAAAGTTTTCTCTTTTCTAAAATATTAGATAAGAGAGAGAAACATAGAAATTAATAATATTTATTTTTAATAAGAGAAAAAAAATTGTATGAATATTTAAATTACTATAATACTCTTTTGGAGGAAAAATTGATTTGTGAATGTCTAAAAAAATGACAATTGATGAAAACATGGATTAAGAGCAGGACAAGTGGCAAAAGAAACCTTACTTTACTAAAAGTTATAGGTTATAGTTAGTAATAAACATGAAAAATTACACTAAGATATTTTAATATAATATATGTATAAAATTATATATACGTACTTGTTCAAGAGATAAAACAATTATACTATTTTTAACTCTCTTATCTAAATAGTTTTCTTTTTAAATGTTTGTTTTAAGATTTTCTTATAAAAATCTTGTTTATTAAAAACTCAAGTTTTTAATTATTCTGGTAGTTTTAATAAAACTACTTTTGAAAAAAGATCTGATTTAAAATATTTTGTCAAAAGGTTCAATGCTTTGATTTTAAAAAATTATTTTTAAAAACATAGTTTGATTTTAAAAAACGTATATGTATCAATTGAGCAAATTAATTTTTATGAAGAGAGAGAAATTATTTGAATGTATAAATTACTTTAAAACATTTTTGGAGGGAAAATAAAGTGAGGATTTTTTAAAAAGTAACAAGTGTCAAAAGGGTGGTTTAAAAAGATGATAAGTGACAAAAGAAACCTTCTTTTATTAGTATCTATAGATATAGATGCACATGTATCAGTTGAGCAAATTAATTTTTATGAAGAGAGATAAATTGTTTGAGTGTTTAAATTACTTTAATAACCTTTTAAAGGGAAAATAAAATAAGAATTTTTAAAAAAATGACAAGTGTTAAAAAAACATTAAAGGTTTTTGTTTTCATCATTCTTGGTTTATTCAAGGTTAATTTGTTCCGTCTTAGTATATAACTTTGATTTATTCAATATGTGAAATCAAACATTGATAAATTCTTTTGTCTCTATTTACTTGTTCTTAAAGGTTCTCGATCTCTTCCCCTAAAATCAAATATTGTTGATTAATACTTTTATAGAATCTTAAATAAAATAATCTAGAACAACATATGTCATTTGACCAACCAAGCTGGTAGGGGGAAGAGCTTTAACCAATGTTTTGGAGGCGGATTAGATCGGCCGGTTCGATCGGGAATCGGTCCGGTGGCCGGTCCGGTCTGCTATGATTCGTTTTTATGGGGTCGAACCGAACAGTTTTTTTCCGAACCGGTGGTCGGACGGGAAAACGGACCGGTTCGGACCATTTTTGGTATTTTCTATTTTAATGAATAAAAACGGGATGTTAAACCATAAATTAGTACGTTGGATATACAAATATAGTTAAATTTTATATATAACTATAAAATACATATATAAATCATATATAAATTAATATATTTATTTTTAATAAGAGAAAAAAATTGTATGAATATTTAAATTACTATAATACTCTTTTGGAGGAAAATTGATTTGTGAATGTCTAAAAAATGACAATTGATGAAAACATGGATTAAGAGCAGGACAAGTGGCAAAAGAAACCTTACTTTACTAAAAGTTATAGGTTATAGTTAGTAATAAACATGAAAAATTACACTAAGATATTTTAATATAATATATGTATAAAATTATATATACGTACTTGTTCAAGAGATAAAACAATTATACTATTTTTAACTCTCTTATCTAAATAGTTTTCTTTTTAATGTTTGTTTTAAGATTTTCTTATAAAAATCTTGTTTATTAAAAACTCAAGTTTTTAATTATTCTGGTAGTTTTAATAAAACTACTTTTGAAAAAAGATCTGATTTAAAATATTTTGTCAAAAGGTTCAATGCTTTGATTTTAAAAAATTATTTTTAAAAACATAGTTTGATTTTAAAAAACGTATATGTATCAATGAGCAAATTAATTTTTATGAAGAGAGAGAATTATTTGAATGTATAAATTACTTTAAAACATTTTTGGAGGGAAAATAAAGTGAGGATTTTTTAAAAAGTAACAAGTGTCAAAAGGGTGGTTTAAAAAGATGATAAGTGACAAAAGAAACCTTCTTTTATTAGTATCTATAGATATAGATGCACATGTATCAGTTGAGCAATTAATTTTTATGAAGAGAGATAAATTGTTTGAGTGTTTAAATTACTTTAATAACCTTTTAAAGGGAAAATAAAATAAGAATTTTTAAAAAAATGACAAGTGTTAAAAAAACATTAAAGGTTTTTGTTTTCATCATTCTTGGTTTATTCAAGGTTAATTTGTTCCGTCTTAGTATATAACTTTGATTTATTCAATATGTGAAATCAAACATTGATAAATTCTTTTGTCTCTATTTAACTTGTTCTTAAAGGTTCTCGATCTCTTCCCCTAAAATCAAATATTGTTGATTAATACTTTTATAGAATCTTAAATAAAATAATCTAGAACAACATATGTCATTTGACCAACCAAGCTGGTAGGGGGAAGAGCTTTAACCAATGTTTTGGAGGCCGGATTAGATCGGCCGGTTCGATCGGGAATCGGTCCGGTGGCCGGTCCGTCTGCTATGATTCGTTTTTATGGGGTCGAACCGAACAGTTTTTTTCCGAACCGGTGGTCGGACGGAAAACGGACCGGTTCGGACCATTTTTGGTATTTTCTATTTTAATGAATAAAAACGGGATGTTAAACCATAAATTAGTACGTTGGATATACAAATATAGTTAATTTTATATATAACTATAAAATACATATATAAATCATATATAAATTAATTATATTTAATTACATATATAATATAGTTAAATCTGGTCCAACCGGTCCGACCACCAAACCAGTAAAACGTTCAATTTGACGTCCGATCTGGTTCTGAAAACACTGACTTTAGCCTAAAAATAAAACATCTTTTGCTTACAAGGAAGAAAAAATATATGTTAATTTATATAATACTAATTATCAATTCTTTCATGTATTATAGTCTTGTATATATGCTTTATGATGTTGTACATATGTTTTATTATTTCATTTTCTAATTCATTTGTTTATATATATGTTTCTATTTATATTTTTTAAATAAATAATATAACATAATATTTTGCTTTTAACAAATCATGTGCTTACAACTATTATCGACGTCAAAGTCCTGTTTTTAATAAATAAACATACGCTATCAATGGCTTTAACATCCTCTTCAACGAGCAAATTCTTGACAACATTTGTTTTTATATAAAATTACGTATATTATCAACGGTTTCAATATGCTCTTCAACACGCACAATTCCAACACCATTTAGATGTTCGTTTTTCATGGTTATATACATTTCCAACATGTAGGTTCGCGACTTCGTTTTAATATTAATTTGTACGTCATTTTACGCCCCCGTTGCAACGCGGGATCATGATACCAGTTACTTTCTTAAATGTTTGCTTACTTACTCGTACATTACATTTGAGTGTGATTTAATTTGAGAACTTTCCTTTTAAGAAAGATTATTTCCCACATCTCCTCAAGATTTTACTTTAACTTGTTTACGTAAAACACCTAGCAATTTTATTAAAACACACACTAGATTTATAGAATGCTGCAAGTCTTCAATTTGCTTTCTTTTTAAAGAATCAACATGTTGAATATATGTTGTAAACTTTTCGTTCTAAACTTTATTTAAATTTCTATAACTCCATTATTATATATAAGGTTAATTTTATAAAACACTTTGTTTCAATTTTGTAAAACTGAAAGGATCTTTGACTATATACCCGAGAATTATCTTGTGCTAATCGCTTGATAATTTATTCTTTAATGAGATGTACTTTGTTAACCATCAAACTTCATTTTTATCCATTGTTTAAATTGTTTAAATACATATATATTACTTCAAAGATTGATCCATTGAACGGTTGGTCTACAGCATGACCATATCATCAACCCTTGAGCATTCTTGAAATTCTTTTCTATAGGTTTTGTAGACAAAACAATACTGTTAGGAATAAGTTGATTAAAACTAATCAAGACTTGCTTGTTTTAATAAGAGAAAATTGGAAATATAGTTCCTGTAATTTGATTATATTGCAAGTTTAGTTTCTGTGATTTGATCATATTGCAAGTTTTAATCTCTGTAATTTGATTATATTGCAAGTTTGGTCTTCAGATTTAAAAAATTACAAATTTAATCCAAACATTTAAATTGTTGCAAACTTAGTCCCTACCATTAGTGTAGGTTAGTTTTTTAATGATCTGCAGACTAAATATGCGATATGATCAACCATAGTTACTAATTGTGCAATTTGTTCAAAAAATATAAAAAAATTGAAAATCAAATAAAATTTAAAAGATGTATGAATATAAAAGTAATTATAATAAAAATATTCAAGCATTAGTGTACTAAGTTTGTAATTCGAATTAAACATGACTAAATTTATAACAAAATTTCAAATGTTTAGACTAAATTTACAATTTTTAAAATCTGAAGACTAAATTTGCAATATGATTAAACCACAAGAACTGTTTTTGTAATTTACTCTTTTAATAATTAGGAACATTATGACTTGTGTTGTTAAGTTGTCTATTGAGAGTAGACATACATGTATGTATTTATACACGTAGTACATCATTAAGAATGAAGATAAAATTCATTTATTGTTTTAACGGTAAATGTATGATCCTGCTTTGGAGGATATATGTTATTTTAGTTGGGTTCATATATTCGTTTTTTAGTCGGGACTGTACCCCCAATCCCTCAGCAGGATATCCATTGCTAATAAAACTTACTGCCTCAACTCTGCTTACCCCTAAAATCTCGTAACTTGTTTTCACAACTAGCTAGTTTAAATCTAAATGCTAGTGAAAATAACTTTGATTAAGATAACAAAATTTTAATTTAAAATCTTAATTGTAGTCTAAGCGGTTGATACGTACAAACCGGAGTTGCATGGCTTGGTTTTGTTTATGGGAAAATCCCTATTTGAGAAAAGATTTATTTGGAACACATTTTGAAGGAAGTGACGGAGGAAAATAATATTTTAAGAATTTTTCTTATATTTATTATTATTATTAGATCTACGCCGGTTTGATCCCCACAACCCCAACCAAACCTCTTTTATTGCTTCACTTAATTTTTGACTACTTAACTAAACAAATTTTTAAATGCTTTGTTATATTAATTAATTACAATATGTTAACAACACAATTTATAAATGTTAAATCTGGGTAGATGGACGATTTTATACTATTTTATCTTTAACCATCAATTTTTAAAATATGGTTTCATATCTCATAAGATAAGCTTTTACAACGACGTAACCTTTTCTGCTTTTTAAATATATCTTAGTGACATATTTTTTTATGTATGTATCAATTTTTTTATTAAAAAAAACTGCTGCAATTCGTGGGCTATAACCAGCCCTTTTTTATTTCCTTTTCTATAAGAGAGAGAGAGAGATAAAGATATGTTTTTGTCCATCCTTCCCAGAATACAAATAAATTTATTGATACACCTAACAAACAGGTGACCGAATCGGTAGGCAACTGTAAGCACGATAAGGCATGTGCATATGTTATATGTATTCCACAAAAACAAATATTTAATGAGGCAGCGAACGAACAAATTATATTATTGGCTTAAGCCTATTAGCTAAATGATAAGCATAATTCATTAAAACTGTTATTGTATAAATCATTGTGTTTTTTGGAAAAAGAAAATATCTTATCTACTATTAAAAACGTGTTTTAGTTTTTTTTAAAAAAAATTAGGTTGATGATTTAAGATATACCAACATCAACAAACTCCTGCTTGAGAAATTTGTTGGTAATCAGACGTGCATCATTTAAATAAGAGAATTTAGATTATCCTACTATTCTAATAAAAATGTAACTATGATTGTCATATGTCATTTTGTAGACTCATCTAATGCCATATGTCATTTTAATATTTAACAATAAATATTTTTTCCGCCCAAAAGAATTAAATTTATCATTTTTGTATTAATTTTTTAAATACACATTTTGTTTTCAAAATTAACATTATATAAATTAAAAACCTTTCATTTTAAACTAAATAACATATATATCTTACTATTACTCCTAGCAAACTCTATTAGTTAATTTTTAAAATTATCTTCTTATCAAATCTTTATTTTTTTTAAAAAATAAGTCATAAAATATAATTTTAAAATACATGTTTACTTTAAGAGTACCACTTAAGGACACACTAATTATAATGTTTTATATGTTTTTCTATACAACTACTATTAGTAAAAACAAAGAATTGGTTCTACAAATTAAAATAAAATACTGTTATTAGACATCAATATTTTCAATTGTCTTTTATTTCATTACTATCTCTTTTTTTTATTTTTTTATTTGTTACCATCAACAAAATGATTATATTCTAAAATTTAAGTTGTTTCTAACTAATTTTTAAAACGTGTTCTTATTTCGTTAAAAATATTTTATTTTATTTTATAAGTAGTTTTTAAATTTATTAGATAATGTTTTTTTCTGTTTTTTATATCCAGTTTTATTATAATATTTTGTTATTATTGTATAACTTTTTAATCAAGTTTATTATGATGTAGAGTAGTCATTTTTTAATTTGGAATTTAAAAGGTTCTTTTAATTGATTTTTGCATTGTCCATGCTTAGTTGTATTATCATGTGAGCGTAAGTTTAATAGTAATTTCAACTATATATGTGCATGATTATATGTTATAATTAGTATAAAAATGCATCATGAACCCTTCTTTATGTGAGACTCTTTCTTTAGTAAATTTTCATGCATTTTTACTTACACCATTATATTTTACATTTTTTTCTCATTTACAAATACTCGAGATGGAATTAGTCAATAGTTTACTTTTTTTAATTATCACGTTAGGTTATTTAATTAAATTTTAAACTCATGTACATATAAGAGGTTTTCTCATACAAAACTTTGATAAAAATTTGATATTATTGTTTATTACTTATAATTTTTACTCATACGTAATTTTAATCGTATATTTTAAAATATCGTTTTAAAATTAATAAAATTTTATTTTATTTAATATTTTATTTAATCAACCTGTAATACACGGGTTTGCTAAAGCTAGTTATGAATATAAGCTATGATTTTGTGAATTAAATAAACACTTTAACAAATGCAAAAGACTTGAGTTTGAAAATGGTTATCAATATAATTGTTTTTTATTTAAACTAATAATGCAAACGGGCATATTCAAGATTGTGGGGGCTTAACAAGAGGTGGTCATAAAAATCAGTTGGAGAACTTAAACTGAAGCCAGTTCGGTTACAACCGTTGAACACCCAAACCTGACCCAACACTATATAATTGTTGTTCACAGCTTCCAGACACAAATTGAGACCGCTTTCACCCAACCTGTTCAGGAGACCTAAAGAAAACCAGTTTGGAACCGGTTCTAACCATTTATCTCTTTTTGAAAGTTGTATGATGGTATAATAGCCGTTACCATCATTTTTTTATTTTTTAGACAATCTGCCATGTATGTTAGTATAAGGAGGTATTAAGGAGTTATTGGTTGATCATAATGGAAAATTAAATGCACTAAAAATAGAAACGCTTCCGTATACATTAAAAAACCCTCTCAAACAATAATATGGCTTTTGAAAGTAGTCAAACACGATAACTTGTTGGTGTTCGTGCATCCTCAAGCGATGCTTCTTGTGAAGTATAAAAACCAAAACAAGTGACATATTTTAAAGTTAAGTTTCTTCCGAAGCTTAGTATAGTTCCTCCGAATCTTGGCTGAAACCTCCTGAATGTTATATTTGTTTCGAAAGGGTTTATAGTTTACTTTGGATATCTTCCGAAGGAAATCTTCTGAAGAGTTCTTTTCGTTCGAAAGAAATAGTATAGGGTCCTTAATGTAAATTCTCAATAGTTGTTGAGTGTGTTCGTTATAGTTAGTTAGTCTATAGCTACTACAAATAGGGACCTATGTAATCGGGTAATAAAACACTCTTTAAAAATTCTCTAAACTCTTAATCATTGATGAACTATTCTTGATAATATTCTTTATTATAATCTTTTAATACTATTGAATTTCGTGTTCTTGTGCTCAACTGGTTTAACAATTGGTATCAGAGCCTAGTTAAAGGTTCAATTGAGAATCAATGTTCAATTAAAGATCAATCGGTGGCAACGATGGTGTCAACAAAGTTCGAGGTTGAGAAATTCAACGGGAAGAACGACTTTCGGTTATGGCGATTCAAGATGAAGGCATTGCTCATTTATCAACAAGGAGTGGATGCCTTGGTCGGAGAATCTAAGTTGCCAAAAACATTATCAGACAAGGAGAAGAAGGAGGTGCTTGAACAGGCACACAGTTCAATCATCTTGAACTTGGGGGATTGAGTACTCAGAGAAGTATTGAATGAGACGTCAGTTGCAGGGGTCTGGTCAAAATTGGAAAGTTTGTACATGACAAAGCCTCTTGCGAATAAGTTGTATCTCAAGAAACGCCTGTACACCTTCCAATGGCACCTAGGAAGTCAATTGAAGATCATATTGACGAATTTAGCAAGTTGGTGTTAGATCTTGAAAACATCAAATTTGAATTGGATGATGAAGACCAAGCAATCATATTCTTGAAATCTCTTCCATCATCCTATAAGCACTTTGTGGATATGTTGATGTATAGTAAGGATACTCTTACTATGGAGGAAGTGCTGGAAGCTCTCAATTCAGAAGAACTGATTATAAGGAAGATGGTGGAAAGGGCTTGATAGGTAGGGGAAGATCTGAACAAATACACTTCAAGCCGAGAAGTATCTTAAAGTCAAGATCCAAGTTTAAGAGGAGGTGTTATGTGTGTGAGTCAAAAAAACACTTTAAAGAAAAGAAAGAAGGGTGAATCAAATGGATCAAAATCTTATTCGGGACACAATGCACTAGATGAAACCTGTGATGGGTATGAAAGTGCAGATGTGTTGACTGTCACAAGCAATGAAAAAGAGAATGAGTAGGTGATGGATTTAGGGTTCTCATACCATATGGCACCTATGAAGGAGTTATTAAAGATCTAAACTTTGACGATCTTAGGTTAGTGAAGCTAGAGGATGATAGACCTTGCAAGATTGTAGGTCATGGTGTAATGACTTTCAAGATGAAGAATGGTATAGAAGTAGAGCTTCATAATGTAAGGTATATCCTTAATCTTAAAAGAGTTTGTTGTCTTTAGGGTTGTTGGAGAGTTCTGGTTACCATGTTAGTCTTAGAGATGGTAAGGCTAAGGTGATTAAGGGATCAATGGTGGTATTTTCTGGTAGCAGAAAGGATAATAATATCTATTTATTAGATAATGCTGGAGTAGTAGAGTCCCAGGTGGCAACTGCCTCAAGTGATAGTAGTTCTAAGGCCATGTTGTGGCATAAGAGGCTTGGTCATATCAGTCATCAAGGGCTGGTGGAGTTGCAGAAACAACAGCTAATGGTTAAGTTAAAGAATTGTGATTTTGGTTTTTATGAAACTTGTATTCTTGGTAAACACAAGAGGGTAAAGTTCCCAAGGGCTAAACATATCACAAGTGGTGTATTGGACTACATTCATTCTGATTTATAAGGTCCTGCTAAGGTTGATTTTTTCGGTGGTGCTAGGTATTTTATGATATTGATTGATGATTTCTCAAAAAGAGTTTGGGTGATTATCATGATAAATAAGAGTGATGCCTTTAGTAAGTTGAAGGAATAGAAATTCTTTATGGAAACTCAAACATAAAGAAAAGTCAAGAAGCTAAGCACTAATAATAGGTTGGAGTTCTGCAATCATGAGTTCAATCAGTATTGTAAAACTCATGGTATTGCAAGACATAGAACTATGCCATGAAATCCATAGCGGAATGGTGTGGTTGAAAGGATGAATAGGACTTTGCTTGAAAAGGTAAGGTGTATGTTGGCTAGTTCTGGGTTACCTAAGATGTTTTGGGCTGAAGCTATGACAACTGCAACTTATTTGGTTAATAGGTCTCCATCAACTGCATTAGACATGAAAAACCTATTGAGGTATGGTCAGGTGAAAAGAATGACTATGGGGGACTTAAGGTGTTTGTATATTTGTGTTATGCTCATGTTAGCCAAGGAAAGTTAGAACCTAGGGCATGCAAATGTGTATTTCTAGGATACCCTAAGAGGGTAAAAAGGTATAGGTTCTAGAGACTAGATGGTGGCAGAACTAGGGTGATAGTAAGCAAAGATGTGGTTTTCCAAGAGGGTGTTGTGTATAAAGACATTGAAAGGAAAATCGGATTCAGAAGTTGAAGAACAAAGTGGGGCTCAAATTAAGGTGGAGCAGCATGGTGTGAATGATAAAGGTGTTGATCATGGTACTTTTGATAACAAAATGGATGGTGTGATGATTACTAGTTGGTTAAGGATAGGTAGAGGAGACAAGTGGTACCTTCACTCAGGTATAGAGAGGGGATTGACTTGTTAGTATTACATTTGTTGCTACTGAAGAAAAAAGCATCTATGAACCATTGTCATACTCCAAGGTAATTTCTATGAAAGAAAGCTCAAAATGGTGTAAGGCCATGGAGGAAGAGATGGAATCTCTTTATAAGAATGGCACATAAGAGCTGGTTGATAATCTTGAAGGTCACAAGCCTGTGTCATGCAAGTGGCTGTTCAAACTGAAAGATGAGATTTCTAAAGGTGAACCTCCTAGGTACTAGGCTAGATTAGTAGCTAAGGGGTTTAGATAGAAGCCAAGGGTGGATTATAATGAGATATTATCACCTGTGGAGTACATTTATCTATCATGGTTATGTTGTCATTGATTGCTTCTATGGATATGGAGTTACATCAGTTGGATGTGAAAACTTGAAGGTCATACTCTGAGGCAATTTCTATGAAAGAAAGCTCAAAATGGTGTAAGGCCATGGAGGAAGAGATGGAATCTCTTTATAAGAATGGCACATAAGAGCTGGTTGATAATCTTGAAAGTCACAAGCCTGTGTCATGCAAGTGGTTGTTCAAACTGAAAGATGAGATTTCTAAAGGTGAACCTCCTAGGTACTAGGCTAGATTAGTAGCTAAGGGGTTTACACAGAAGCCAGGGGTAGATTATAATGAGATATTATCACCTGTGGAGTACTTTTATCTATCAGGGTTATGTTGTCATTGATTGCTTCTATGGATATGGAGTTACATCAGTTGGATGTGAAAACTGTGTTTTTAAATGGGAAGTTAGATGAAATCATCTATATGAAGCAGCCAGAGGGGTTTGAGGTTAAGGGGTAAGAAGATAAAGTGTGTCTTCATAAGAAGTCTTTGTATGGGCTAAAGCAATTGTAAGGCCCCATTCCCCGGACGCTTATAGCTGGTCAATCATTGCACATAAAACATATAACTTTATATTTAACATTGGTAAAACATCACAGCGGAAACATAAAAATAACTTTTCATATCATTACAAATTTTTTGCACATTAATACAAGCGTTCATTTCAAAACATCATTTGTTCGCATTACAATGCAAAAACATTAAACAAAAGAATGTCGTCCAAAAGAGCTGAGTAGCCGCCTCATGCCATCCTCAGCAATACCTGCCAACTGAAAACACAAAAAGTCAATGTTGCTGAGTGAGTTCTAGTTTTGTAATAAAACATACTTTTCTTTCATTAAAAACCATTCTTTACATTCATGCGATCATACATCATACATCATACGTACATATAGACAATAGCATTATTATCTTCATCATTCATTCTTTAACTTTCATTTATTCATCATACGTCATTATCATTCACATTCATACATACTTTCTTTCTTTTGTTCGTACGTTCATTACTTCCGATGACATGTATATTACCCCGAACATTATGCACGAAGTGGGTAACTGGGCCTGAGGTCTTTTATAGACCTCGAACATTGTGCATGAAGCTGACTCCAGCACCTAGGGTAGGTACATTCACCACTTATCTTTTCTCTTTCATTCCGGATCAATTCCATATGCTATACCCCGAACATTATGCACGAAGCTAGTAACTGGGCCTGAGGTCTTTTATAGACCTCAAACATTGTCCACGAAGCTGACTCTAGCACCTAGGGCAAGCGGCAAGGATCCCATACATATGGTCAATCACAAAGATTGGACCCCATTATGCATCCTTCCGGGGTAGCTAACCCGCACATCGTTGAGCTAACACCCTTCATTGGGTGTGCACCTCCATACATTTGCTTGCATGCCTTTCTTACATTCTGTTGGAGCATATATAGTCATATATAGTGTGTCCGTCGCTTGTCGAATAGTCTAGGCTTAATGTAATACACCTTATATGTTGTAAACACATGAAACTGGGTCATTCGTAGGAGCATATGCGAATGAGACTCAGTCGTACGGCTGAGCCATGCTAATGGACCAGCCGTGCAACTGAGAGATGTGATTAGGACATTCGTAAGACTGAACCATAAGTATGGTCCAGTCGTACAATTGAACCATACGCATGGTCTAGTCGTACGATTGAACCATACGCATGGTCCAATCGCACTAATGGGCCCAGTCGCATCTAATATGGCCCGAGCCTATATATATACCAGTTTCAATGTGTAGAGAGATAAGGATTTAAGAGGAGTCTGCCTGGAGCCTAGGAGTTGCCGGATGAGAGGGGAGATCATGCTCGATCTCCCCTTGCCAAGATTCTTGATTCTTATGTTGTAATGAGCTAGTAATCGTTAGGTTTTATCAATGAAACCAAATTTTTATAGTTCGTGTTATTGATTGTCTCTTGGTGTTTGCTGTTGTTTATCCTTCCGTCAAGAACACGCTCGGATGTTTACCGATCCAGCCGACTTCACACATTCATTCGTTCATTAATGCATGCATTCATTCATCATGTTCCTCTTTTCATTATCTTTCACTTTACGTTACATAATACTTCCATTTCATTCATTAACATTCAACGTAAAACCATGAGAAAGATAAGCATGCATCGTAATTAGGAACATAACATACACAGTCAATAACATCGTCATACAGGGCATCATCATGCATACATACATCATGCATAAACATACAACATCATACACCATCATCAACATGCCCAACATAGCGTATATGACCTCGAAAGTCAACTTACAAGAACTTACGGGAACCTTCCACGTCAAAACTTAAATCTGCACTTTTCCCCGAAAGTCAGTAAATACACTATGTTTTCCTCGGGTACACCAGCCCTACTTGGGCGTATGGGCACCTCTCAGTCGCATAACCTCTCATGCGACTGCACACCATACGAATGAACAATATGCGATTGAACACCTATGCAAATGAACCAATGCGGATGAACACTTGTGCGAATAGACCTAATGCGGATGGAACTAGGCGTATGGGCCTCAATCGCATGACTCCCCATGCGATTGACCCTCAGTCGCACGACTGGCAGGCGTATGGGCCTCAGTCATACGTCTCACATGCGATTGAACCTCAATCGCACGACTGGCATGCGTGTGGACTTCAGTCGCATGACTGGCATGCCATTCGGTAGTGCAGAATACAGCTCACTCCCGAATCCAATCTGCCATTTTTGACCTCCAAGCTCTTCCAGACCCATTCTAAGCCCAAATCAACCATCCTAAATCTTAGGTTAACATACCACAACACCATTCAAGCACACACAAGCTCAAAAGCAAGACCCAAATGAGTCATACACATGCACACACATACACAAACGGGTTCACACCCATATAGCATCATACCCTTTCGGAGTACGCGGAAGCTTCGTAATAAAATCCATGGTGATGTGCTCCCACTTCCATTCCGGTATATCCAAAGATTGGATCTTCCCATACGGCTTCTGATGCTCGGCCTTCACCTGTAGACAAGTAAGGCATTTACTCACATACTCCATCACGTCACGTTTCATACCCGGCCACCAATATCCTTTCTCATGTCTTGATACATCTTTGTGGCACCGGGATGAATGGAGTATCGAGTCTTGTAAGCTTCATCCAATATCTTCAGCCGTAGATCCCCAAAGCGAGGAATCCACACTCGTCCAAATCGGGTTTTAACACCAAGTGTGTTTTCACCCAGTTCCGCAACCAGACTTCTCATTCTTTCTGAGTTAAGATGATCTTCCGTCAATGCCTCATCTTGAAACTCTTTAACTTGCTTCATCATGTTAGAGGTCATGATTAGCTGATACGCTTTCACCCGAATTGGCTTGGGTCTCTCTTTTCTACTAAGGGCGTCCGCCACCATGTTGGCTTTACCCGGATGGTAATGGATCTTGCAGTCATAATCTTTTATGAGCTCCAACCATCGTCTTTGTCTCATGTTCAGGTCTTTCTGCTCGAAGAAGTACTTCAAGCTCTTGTGGTTAGTGAAAATGGTGCACTTCGTCCCGTAAAGATAGTGCCTCCAAATCTTTAGTGCAAAGACCACGACTGCTAGCTCCAAGTCATGAGTAGGATAATTGACCTCATGAATCTTTAACTGTCGGGATGCATAGGCTATAACCTTTCCTCTCTGCATTAACATACACCCCAACCCCGAGTAGGAAGCATCAGAATAAACCACCAGATCTTCACTTCCATCGGGTAATGACAGAATAGGAGCTTGAGTCAACCTCGCCTTCAATTCTTCAAACGCCTTCTCTTAAGCTTGACCCCATACAAACTTTACATCTTTCCGGGTCAATTTAGTTAGTGGAGAAGCGATCTTAGAGAAGTCTTGAATGAATCTTATGTAATAGCCCGCCGAACCCAAGAAGCTACGAATCTCAGATGGCGTCTTTGGAGACTTCCATTGCATCGCTGCCTCCACCTTTGCCGGGTCCACCATAATCCCGTCAGGATTCACCACATGACCCAAGAATTGAACTTTGCGCAACCAGAACGCACACTTAGAGAACTTAGCGTAAAGCTTCTCCTTTCTCAGCGTCTCCAGAACCTCCCGAATGTGACCGACATGCTTTATCTCGCTCTTCGAATAAATCAGGATATCATCAATAAACACGATCACTGATTTATCCAACATCGGCCAACACACTCGGTTCATCAGATCCATAAAAGTAGTTGGCGCATTGGTCAAACCAAAAGACATGACAAGAAACTCGTAGTGACCATAACGTGTGCGAAAAGCTGTTTTAGGAATATCCTGGTCCTTCACCTTTAGCTGATGGTAGCCAGATCGAAGGTCTATCCTTGAGAACCAACTGGCACCTTGAAGCTGATCAAACAGTCATCAATTCTTGGTAAGGGGTGGCGGTTCTTTATCGTCAACTTATTCAGCTCACGGTAGTCAATACACATCCTCATACTACTGTCTTTCTTCTTCACGAATAAGACCGGAGCACCCCAAGGAGAGATACTCGGTCGAATGAACCCCTTATCAAGCAGCTCTTGCAACTGCTCCATCAACTCCTTCATCTCATTTGGAGCTAAACGATACAGTGCCTTGGCAACAGGTTGGGCACCCGGTATCAAATCAATCTGAAACTCGATCTCACGGTCAGGTGGTACTCCTAGTAAGTCTTCGGGAAATACGTCTGGAAAGTCACACACATACCGGTACATCGGATAGTTATGGTGTTGGTCTATCCACATCTTTCACATAAGCCAGATAGGCGTTACATCCACGCCTCATGCAATTTCCCTCCACCGCCATTGAAATCACCTTCGGAATCGTAGTAACCCGATCACCATAAACCGTCACCGAACTACCGTCAGGAGCTGTCAAATGAATCATCTTCTTGCGACACACAATGTTCACCTTGAAATCCGCTAACCAATCCATCCCAAGGACCAAATCGAAACCACCTAAGGTCATCATGAACGGTCTAACAGGAAAGTTATGACCTTCCAATTCCACATCACATCCTTATATCGCCTTAGAAATCCTGGTACACTTACCTATGGCAGTTTCTACATCAAAGGGCGCATCAACACATCTACTACTAATAGGCAGCTTAGCATAGAAAGCAAAAGAAATAAAACTTTTACTAGAACCTGAATCAAATAACATAGAAGCTAAAGTTTGGTTCACTAGAAATGTACCAGACATAACATCAGGGTTCGTCCTAGCTTCCTTTTGTGTCATAGTGAATGCCCTGGCGCTCACCCTCGATCCCTCTCCTCCAGTCTTCTTCGCCCCGGAACCCTCAGCCCTCGGCTTCTTACAGTCTTTACTCATATGACCACTTTCCTCACAGTTGAAACACCTCGTACCCCTGCAATCTCTAGCCATATGACCAGGCTTTCCACACTTGAACAAACGTTTAACCCCCACCTACACTCACCACTGTGCTCTTTCCCACATTTGCCACACTTCTTCGATCCCGTACCCGGTATGACTACACGGCGATCATCCACCCGTGCTTTCTTGTTTCCCATCGAGGCATCACCCCGACCAAATCTCTTCCCATTCTAGTTACGTTCACCACCACCCTTCTTGCTAGCTTCAGCCACCACCACCATGCCTCTCTCATCATACAATCTCCCTACCAAATCCACCGCCGACCTAAACGTGCTCGGTCGGGCAGCGATTATGTGCCTGCGAATATCCGCTAGCAAGCCCTGAATGTATCTTTTAATCTTTCGTGACAAAAGGCGTTCCTTGATCCGGCACCAGACGTGCCATCTCGTTGAACTTGGTGGTGCACTGCTGATGTGTCATGGTGCCCGTCTCCAGCTGCAAGAACTCTCTCTCAACTTTATCCATCTCCTTATGAGGACAAAACTCCTTAATCACCAATTTGTTCAGTTAAGACCATCTCATCCTCCTGATTGCCCAACTACCCTCGGCTTGGACTATATTGTCCCAGCACAGAGCCGAGTCCACAAAAGAATGGGCAGCAAACTTTACTTTCTGATCCTCCCGACACTCGTTGATATTTAAAACAACCTCCATTTCCTCACCCACTGGTGAGCCGTAGCAGCAGTGTCGTTACCATCAAAAGTAGAGGGCTTGCATCGTTGAAACGCCCCATAGTTACAGCCTCGTGTCACCTCCTGCATGGGCTCTTCGTCCTCCTTCTCATCATCAGAGAGAACCGTTTCAGGCTCCGGTTGCTCCCGTCCTCCCAAGGACCTATTCCTCTCCTGTCTCTCCTCTTCTCGTACAACCTTAATAACTTTGGTTACCACAGACGGTAAGATCGTCTGCATGACCTGATGAACTTCCTCAACAACAGCCTCCTTTACCGAGGCTCTCAGATTGGCGCTCTCATCGCCACCCTCCGGATGAGGAGTCTCAGGTTCTTCATGGACCACCTTTTCAAACCTGAGTCTTCCCCTCTTGGGTCGTGGCTCAACATCAAGCCCATCACGACAACCACCACGAGAAGCTTTTGAAGATCTACCACCGGCCATTCACACGCACACTGAAAGATTCAAACACTAACACGGTCATTCAAGGAAACAACTCAATTTATGTCAAGTACAGTAAGTCCCTAATTATAGTGGCCAGTTGTGATTAGCCACTTACTTTACTCTTCACACCCCAAACATTACCTATCCTGACTACATCAGTATTTAAATCTACAAATAACACATAAGCCACGTATCATGCGCACACAATACTGGTTAACACTATGAAAATACCTGATGGCACGCAGCTACTCAGACTGGCATCCCTTCCCTTTCCGTCCCATTCTAAGTTTAAGTTAAGGTTTATTTTGAAGTTTTACCCTTCTCACTTAAACTTTGGCTCTAATACCAACTTGTAAGGCCTCGTTCCCGGGACGCTTACAGCTGGTCAATCATTGCACATAAAACATATAACTTTATATTTAACATTGGTAAAACATCACAGTGGAAACATAAAAATAACTTTTCATATCATTACAAATGCTTTTGCAAGTTAATACAAGCGTTCATTTCAAAACATCATTTGTTCACATTACAATGCAAAAACATTAAACAAAAGAATGTCGTCCAAAAGAGCTAAGTAGCCGCCTCGTGCCATCCTCAGCAACCATTACCTGCCAACTGAAACAAAATAAAAGTCAGCGTTGCTGAGTAAGTTCTAGTTTTATAATAAAACATACTTTTTTTCATTAAAAACCGTACTTTACATTCATGCGATCATACATCATACGTACACATAGACAATACCATTATTACCTTTATCATTCATTCTTTACCTTTCATTTATTCATCATACGTCATTATCATTCACATTCATACATACTTTCTTTTTTTCTTTCGTACGTTCATTACTTCTGATGATATGTACATTACCCCGAACATTGTGCACGAAGCGGGTAACTAGGCCTGAGGTCTTTTATAAACCTCGAACATTAAGCACGAAGCTGACTCCAGCACCTAGGGTAGGTACATTCACCATTTATCTTTTCTCTTTCATTCCGGATCAATGTCATATGCGATACCCCGAACATTGTGCACGAAGCTGGTAACTGGGCCTGAGGTCTTTTATAGACCTCGATCATTGTGCATGAAGCTGACTCAAGCACCTAGGGCAAGCAGCAAGGATCCCATACATATGGTCAATCACAAAGGTTGGACCCCAGTGTGCATCCTTCCGGGGTAGCTAACCCGCACACTGTTAAGCTAACACCCTTCATTAGGTATGCACCTCCATACATTTGCTTGCAAGCCTTTCTTACATTCATTTGTTAATTAATGCATTCATTCATTCATCATGTTCCTCTTTTCATTATCTTTTACTTTATGTTACATAATACTTCCATTTCATTCATTAACATTCAACATAAAGCCACGGGAAAGATAAGCATACATCATAATAAGAAACATAACATACACAGTCAATAACATCGTCATACAGGGCATCATCATGCATACATACATCATGCATAAACATAATCATACACCATCATCAACATGCCCAACATAACGTCTATGACCTCGAAAGAAAACTTACAAGAACTTACCGGAACCTTCCACGTCAAAAATTACATCAGCACTTTCCCTCGAAAGTCAGTAAATACATTACGTTTTCCTCGGGTACACCAACCCTACTTGGGCGTATGGGCACCTCTCAGTCACATAACCTCTCATGCGACTGAACACCATGCGTATGGACAATATGCGATTGAACACCTATGCGAATGAACAAGTGCGGATGAACACTTGTGCGAATGGACCTAATGCGGATGGAACTAGGCGTATGGCCCTCAGTCGCATGACTCCCCATGCGATTGACCCTCAGTCGCACGACTGGCAGGCGTATGGGCCTTAGTCATACGTCTCACATGCAATTGAACCTCAATCGCACGACTGGAATGCGTGTGGACTTCAGTCGCACGACTGACATGCCATTCGGTCTCATAGCCCTAATTGTGCAGAATACAGCTCACTCCCGAACCCAATCTGCCATTTTCAACTTCCAAGCTCTTCCAAACCCATTTGAAGTCCAAATCAACCATCTTGAGACTTAGGAAAATATACCACAACACCATTCAAGCACACACAAGCTCAAAAGAAAGACCCAAATGAGTCATACACATGCACACACATACACAAACGGGTTCACACCCAAAATACCCAAAAAATGTGTTAGTTCTCTAGAAAGATTAACATGTTGTCTTTATGTGTCTTTTTACTATTTGTAATAGTATAGGGACTAGTTTTGTAATTTGTTAGTTCCTTGTGTTTCATTATAAATAGCTTAGACTTGTAGCAGTTAGGGTAGAGACGAACAACAGACTTTTAACTGCTTACTTACTTTGTAATTGTCTTTGCTTGATATTAATGAAACTATGAATTTTGTTGATATCTTGCTTGATTTGATTACTTTGTTTGTATTTCTTTGAATTGTGTTCATATCATCACAGACTGGTACATTTGATCCTATCAAATGATATCAAAGCTCTCACTGATCCTATCAATTGGTATCAGAGCTGTTGGTCGAGTGATTTTTGAGGTTTGTTGAACTTTCAAACTCAAAAAGCTCACTGAATCTGTGATTGATAGATAATTCAATTGAAAATTTGTGGATTTAAGATATGTTTCATCATTAGAAACATGTTTTGAACCATAATCAGCAGTTAAATTCATCAAATTCGAGATAATTTGTTGAATTTGTGTTCGAAAAGTTCACTATTTTTCGAACTGAAAATTACAAAATTGATTGATTTGTTGTTGATATTGAAAGAAATTGATGTTAGAAGAATGATTATCGGTATAAAACATGTCTAATTGGAAAGTTTCAATCCAATTCATCAACTTTTGAAGAATTGCAGAAGATTTGAGTTATTTACATTCATATGAACATGATGAATGTGGCGCATTAGAGTTGAGGTTTGCTGAAAAATTGTCTAAGTGTTAGGCGTTTGACTACTGTTTAGTCGCATTAACACTGTTTAGGTGTTTTCAGTTCAGTCGTTTGACTACTGTTGAAGAGTAAAAGTCCAGACGTATTATCACTGTTGAGACGTATTAGAGTTGTTTAAACGGTTGACAACTGTTGAGGCGCATTACAACTGTGTAGGCGCATTGCAACTGTTCAGGCATTTTAACACTGTTCAGACGCATCAACTAGGGCGTTTTTGGAAAATTTTTCTAAGGCATTCCCTTAGACGTCTCTCAACTTAGGCGCATTAACTGTTTGGGTGTTTGATTACTGTTCAGGCGTATCACCCTTGATACTTAGAATTTTTTTTAAGAAAATTTTTTAAAAACTTTTTTATTTCTTTTCTTAACTCAAAATCTAAGAAAAACAACAAAAATATAAGAATGGTGAAATCAGAAGATTCTGAAAATAGAGTTCCAAAACTTAAAAATAGAGCTGATTTCAAAAATTGGTCTCTTAGGTTAAAACATCATTTAAATTCTATTGACACTAATCTTTGGAAATCTATAGAGAAAGGACCATACATTCCTATAATCACTGATGGGCTTGACAGAGGGTTTGTTTATACTAAAGATTCTCAAGAACCCTATCCTAAAGATGGTCTTCAAGGAGATGATCTGAGAAGAGTAAAGAATGATATCTAAGAATATTCCTTGATGTATAAAGGACTACCTTTGGAAGTTCTTGCAAGGCTTGATGGATATTAAACTGGATACACCATGTATAAAGCCTTAAAGACCATTTGTGAAGGAGGCAAGGAGATTCAAAATCTCAAGAAACAAAAGTTGAAAAGGCAATTAGAATTGTTTCAACATTTGTCTGGAGAAACCATAAATCAGATGATGAACAGATTTGTTCAACTTACAACTGAGATGTCAACAGCTGGTATTAAGCCTGATCTTGAAGATCTAAATCTTAGACTACTTAATGCTTTGCCCTCATCATGAAAAAAACAGTAACCTTACTAAAGCCTACTGAGAAGTTTCCTACGGATCTAGATCTACTCATTGCCAAGATAGAGTCAGTAGAGATTGATGAAAGCTCAAGAAATAATGATAGAGCAGCATCAATATCTCAGTATCAGTTTGTTGCTTATCCTGCAAACACTATTGAAAATGCATTCACGGTAAAAATTGAGAAAATTACAGAAGAAGAGGGAGATTTATTTGTTGGAGCAGGATTTTTCACTGATTCATCATTTACTAGTGCTCCTGCTTATACAACACAGTCTCATTCTCAATCTCCTCCTAAATCTCAGTCTCAAACATCTAATGTTCAAACAGAGACTTCTTCATCTAACTCTGCTAAATCTAATAAAGTTAAAGATGTGATAAACATCCTATTAGAGGATGAAGAGTCTAAAACTGCATTCACTGCATTTATGGCTAGTTTTCAAGCATATCAAGGTAGCCATTTAACTCAATTAGACCTTGGTTTACAGGATTTGTTTGAAATGGATCTTGAAGATGTTGAAGAGATGGACTTAAACTGGCAAATGGTGATGATTGCTTACAGGACACAAAAACACTCATATGTCAACAGGAAGTACAAGCCAAGTGCTAACAAGACTGTTGGGTTTGATAAGTCAAAATCAAGGTGTTTCAACTGTAACAGTTATGGACATTTCTCAAGAGAATGCAAAGCTCCAAGGAATAATAGAAGAAATGCTCAATCAAGTTCTAGCAATCAAAGGTTTCAACCAGTTCAGAAGACTTTTCAAAAGCCTTATCAAAGTCTTCCTATGCCTGAGCTTAAAGATGAAACAAAATCATCTGATGAAACCAAGAAAGCTTTAGTAGTCAGCATTAAAGATGGTTATGATTGGAGTGCATATGCTGAACAGTTTACTAATGATTTAACATCAAGTTTATCTCTTGTTGTAGAAATCTAGGGAGAAGATTGGTTAGAAAATAATGATCCAAAGGTGGAAGGTGAGAATGAAGAAGATGACTATGATTGGAGTGACAAATCTGATCCTAAGGAGAATACAAATAAAGTAGCTCTAATGGCACAGTCAGATCAACCTAAGGTTGACACTTCATCTTCAAAGTCTAAAACCTTATCTCCATAATTCCCTAAAATCCCATCTGAAGTGAGAGAAAAACTTTGCACAAAATCATGCTATGAACATGTTGAATACTATAGAAACTACTCATATAAAATCTATGAGAAACTAAAACAAGAAGAGTAAATGCATAACAAACTAAAATCTGATCATAAAACAACAAATCAAAATATTATTTCTCTTCAAACTTCATGGAACAAAATACTAAAAGAATTAGAAATTGTTTCTAAATAATTGGAAGAGATGACCAAAAATCTTGAACAAGAGAAGATAGCACATGCTGCTACTCAAATGGATTTTGCTAAAGTAAAAAGTTCAAAAATGATTGTAGAAAAACTGGTAAGTGAGAGAAAAGATAAACAGAAAGTAGGGTTAGGTTTCACTCATGACCTATGCCTGAATCTATTACAAACACTTTACCAGAGAACTTTAATACACATGATCATTCTCTAAGAATAAAGCTAAACTTAAAGCTTTTCAGGTCAAAAACAAGAATTCAGAAGAAGAAAAGAAAATGTCAAAGTTTTTGTTGAAAATGATCAAGAAAAGATTAAAAATGGTCATCAAATCAAGATAAAATCTTATAAACCTAAACAAACAAAACAAAACACTTCTGATCAAATTCATTTTGTATTAGAAGAAGTGAAAGTTCAAAGCAAAGATAGAGACGGACAACAAATTTTTAACTGCTTACTTACTTTGTAATTGTCTTTGCTTGATATTAATGAAACTATGAATTTTGTTGATATCTTGCTTGATTTGATTACTTTGTTTGTATTTCTTTGAATTGTATTCATACATCATCACAGATTGGTACATTTGATCCTATTAAATGATATCAGAGCTCTCATTGATCCTATCAATTGGTATCAAAGATAAAGATAAACAACAGGTAGGAACATCAGAAGATTCAAACACTATTAATCTAAAACAAGTTCAATCAGAAAAGGAATCTTCTTATGATGATGTTCAATCTGGAAGTAAACTAAGTTCTTCTAAGTCAAAGAATCAAAGAAGAAGAAAGAAATCATCAAAAACAAAATCTGAACAAAACAAAAGTTCAGAAAAGTTGATCAAAGCAACAAATCAGGCAACAAAACTTAAACCGATAAAATTTGTGTCAGCCGGTTTGTTAAATATGAATTCTCTTCAAAACAACAAGGTAAATACTATGAACAAATCTCACTCTGATCTGAAATCAAGTTCAGATTCTAAGACTTCTGATGTAGCAAAAAGATTTGTTTCTAATGAATTCAAGAAGGAAGTTCATGTAAAACAGATGGAAAATAATTTGGCACAAAATCAAAATGTGAAAAATGAAAAATAAAAGTTTAACTATTTGACACCAAAATATAAAAATGAATCAAATATAGTGTCAATGTCAAAAGTTAATAAACAGTTGTTTATAACTCCACATAAGTACTGTGAAATATGTGATATGAAAAATTACAATACTGCTGAGTGCTATTTCAACAAGTACTGTCACATATGTGATATGAGAAATCATTTCACAACAGATTGTTATTTTAACAAATACTGTACTTATTGTGATGAGAAGACTCACAATACTGCAAATTGTTATTTTAGAAAGAGATCACATACTAGAGGATTTGCAAAGTCAAATATGAGCAAAGCTTATGTTAATCCTCAATATATGAGAAATCAAACTGATGGATTTCAAAAATTAACTAATCAACCTTTTTTAGGTTTGAGATCTTTTCAAAAGAACAATTATGTGAGATCTAAACAAAATGTGCAAGAACAATTCATACCAAGATCTGTAAGAATGACTAATAAAAAGGTTAGTCATCAATACGTGTCAAAAATTGATCAATCAAATGGTATAAATGTTCTAAAAAATAACTCAAATAATTTTCAAAACAATTTTCAAAATAATTTTCAAAACAAGATTGATAAATTCATCAAGAATAAACCTGATTTGAATAATATTCATTACAAACAATTTACCATTGTTGATAAATTTGGAAAACCCAAGACCATCTCGGCTTGGGTGGATATCTCAACTTAATTTTCTTGTTGTGCAGGTACGCCTAAGAAGACCACTTAATACATGATATGTGGATAGTGGGTGTAGCCGGCATATGACAAGCAATCTTGCCTTGTTACAAGATTTTAAGTTAAAGGATGGAACACACGTCGCCTTTGGTGGTGATGTTGAGGAAAAATAACAGGGGAAGGAATAGTATCAAATGGGATAATAAGCTTTGACAAAGTTAACTTTTATTTACAGTTGAACTTTAATCTTTTAAGTGTATCCCAAATATGTGATAAATCACACTCTGTTCTATTTGATGATTCATTATGTTATGTTTTGAAGCCAGGTTTTCAAATAAGCAAAGATTGGGTAATTGTTATAGCTGAAAGAGATAGAGATGCATACAAGCTGGATATGTCTCAAGTTGATCCTTCAACTGAAACAACATGCCTAATTGCTAAAGCATCAAATGATGAAAGCCAACTTTGGCATAGACGTCTCGGACATTCCAATTTCAAGAATATGAACAAGCTTGTATCAGGAAATCATGTCATTGGACTTCCATCTAAGAAGTTTGCAACGACTGATCACTGCTCAGCATGTTTGAAGGGAAAGCAACACAGAACGTCTTATAAGACCAAGCTCATAAACTCAACTTCCAAACCTCTTCAAATGTTACATATGGACCTTTTTGGACCAATAAATGTCAAGAGTATTGGACGAAAATCATATTGTTTAGTTATCATTAATGACTATACAAGATTTTCATGGGTTTTATTTTTGTATGCTAAATCAGAAACGGCTAATTTACTGAAAGAATTTATCATTAAAGTTGAAAATCAATTAGAAAATAAAGTGAAAATAATAAGAAGTGATAATGGAATTGAATTCAAAAATGCTAACATTGATGTTTTGTGCACAAAAGGGATAGCTCATCAGTTCAGTGCTCCGAGAACTCCTCAACAAAATAGAGTTGCTGAAAGGAAGAATAGAACACTGATTGAAGCTGCTCATTCTATGTTAGCTGATGCAAAAATTCCTATCACTTTTTGGTATGAAGCTATATCAACTGCGTGTTTTGTTTAGAACAGAATCTTAATTGTGAAAGATAAAATGAAAACTCCTTATGAGTTAATGTTTGGTAGAAAACCGAACATAAACTGTCTCAAATTATTTGGTTGTCCTGTTATGATTCTTAATTCAAATGATCAGTTAGGAAAATTTGAAGCAAAATCTGATAATGGATTTTTCGTTGGATACTCATCTGTTTCAAAAGCCTATCGAGTGTACAACTCTAGGACGAATATAATTCTTGAAACATTCAACGTTAAATTTCTGGAAAATTCTTTTCCATCAGTTTCAAATGGTCCTGCCTGGTTATTTGATTTAGATTCATTATCAAACTCTCTTCAATCTAACTTGTTTAATCAATCAAATTGTCTTGATTCTACAGGTACGAAGAACGCTAGAAGAGATCCTAGATCTTTCAGTGAGGATTCAGATTCTGACGATCTAGACGATTCAATGATAATAATCATGCTAATACAACTTCAGATCATTCAGTCTCATTTGATCAGGAATGATCATAACCAATTCCTAATGATGGTAATGAGTTGTGCAACCTGAGTCTGGAACATCATCCATCTCTGGTGATGCAGTTGATACTAGTAACTTTGATTACTTTATTAACACACCGACTCAAGTTCTAAACTTCAATCTACATTTTCTAATTTATTACATCAGCTTTTCATCTTAAACCAAACAAATCTGGATGTTAATGTTCAATGTGATAAGATTCCAACATCTCGTATTCACAAGAATCATCCAATTTCTCAGATTATTGGTCCATTGAATGAGAGAACAACAAGGAGTAAATCAAAACAAGCAAACTTATGCTTATACTCTTGTTTTCTTTCACAAATTGTTCCTAATAATGTTACCGAAGCATTAAAGGACAATGGTTGGATAGAAGCCATGCAAGAAGAATTACTTCAATTTTGACAAACAAGAAGTGTGGAATTTAGTGGATTTACCTGGAGGAGAAAATGCTATAGGCACGAAATGGTTGTTTAGAAATAAGACTGATGATCGCGGTGTAGTAATAAGGAACAAAGCGAGACTTGTTGCATAAGGATACACACAGGAAGAAGGGATAGATTATGATGAAGTGTTTGCACCAGTTGCAAGACTTGAATCCATTCGAGTTTTCCTGGCCTATGCTTCATTCATGAAATTTAAGGTGTATCAAATGGATGTAAAGGGTGCCTTTCTATATTGTCCTATCACTGACGATGTGTTTGTGAAGCAACCTCCAGGCTTTGAGGATGCAGAATTTCCACATCAAGTATATAAGCTGAGTAAAGCTTTATATGGACTTCATCAAGCCCCTAGAATTTGGTATGAGACATTATCATAACACTTAATCCAACATGGATACACAAGAGGGAAAATTGATCCAACTTTATTCATAAAGAAGAAAAATGATGATCTCTTATGTGTACAAGTGTACGTTGATGATATCATATTTGGTTCTACCAGTCCAAAATTGTGCAATGAATTTGAAGAAATCATGAAATCTTGGTTCCAAATGAGTTCTATGGGAGAGATTAATTTCTTTCTTGGACTTCAAGTCAAACAAACTGACGATGGAATTTTTATCAATCAAGAGAAGTTTGTTGACAAGCTCTTAAGAAATTTAAGTTGCAAGACTATCAGTCCATACAAACTCCAGCAGATGTTAACACCAAGATTGAACCTGATCCAAAAGGAAAATCTATTGACCAAACTCTATACAGATCAATGATTGGTTCTTTGATGTATCTTACTGCATCTAGACCAGACATTATGTTTGCTGTTTGTGTTTGTGCCAGGTATCAATCAGACCCGAAAGAATCTCACTTAATTGCTATCAAAAGGATATTCAGGTATCTCAAAGGTAAACTAGCTTTAGGGCTTTGGTATCCTTACGAGGGTAACTTTGAACTACATGGATATACGGATAGTGATTATGGTGGATGTTGTCAAGATAGAAAATCTACTTCGGGTGGGTGTCAATTTCTTGGTCCCCGATTAGTCTCGTGGCAATGTAAGAAACAAACAAATGTCTCTATTTCAACTGCAGAAGCTGAGTACATTGCTGCATCAGCAGGATGTTCTCAAATCCTCTTGTTATAAAATCAACTACTGGATTATGGGTTCAATTTTCTAAAAACACCTATTTACATTTATAACACTGCTGCTATGTTCATTACAGCTAATCCTGTTCAACATTCAAAAACAAAACATATCGAAATTCGATATCATTTTCTCAGAGATAACTCTGAAAAAGGGTTAATCATATTGTAACAAATTGCAACGGAAAAACAGTTGGCAGATCTATTTACTAAAGCCTTCCTACCAGGACGGTTTGAGTATTTAGTGGAGTCAATTGGTCTTATTAATCATATGTGAACTCTCTAAATCAAAAGATTATCATAAGTGATCATCTCAATGTTAATTTCCTGTTTGTATTTTGTGTGTGTGTGTTTTTTTCTTAGAAAAACCAAATACAAAAGTATAAATCAAAACTCCAAAAATAGAGTCTTTTTCTATTTGTCCGTTTATTTTAAAAAAGAATATGTTTATGCAATATGTGAGAAATGATAGTACATTAGTGAGATCAGTTGCATATTTCACTCATTAATAAAGTTTGACATGATCAGATATGATGTGTACACAATATCATGTTACTATACCGAAAAAGTAAATTCTTGTGATTACACTAAATCTTTATGCTTGTGTGTATTCATCTGAGTACTTTTGAGATGTATTGACTTATCAGAATGATTGCTTGTTAAGTTACACCACGCACACCTGATAGTGATGTGATTAATCATGAGATCTGTTACAAGCATCATATCACTTCTTTGTTATGAGTCATCATAGACCTGAAGTGCTGAGATATCCTTTGTTGTAAGTCATTACAGGCCTGGATTTTCTCTTTGATGCAAAAGATGCCAATGTGCACAATCTATTCAAATGGATAGTTAGAGCTGATCAAATGGTTATCCATGATCATTCTCTATTCATTGAAGTAACATGAGCTCTGGTTATACATATGTTTCAGGTAATAAGTTGAGTATGTGTTCCTTCTTGCATGTCTTGATGATAGTTGAGCTCTCTAAGTCTCTGTATGAACTACATCATGTCATATCTAAATATACCCTAATCAATCCAAGAATTGAAAAAGTAAGTGAGTTGATATTTGGTCAAAAACACTCATTTTCTGTCCTTAGATCTTGTGTCTCCTTTGCTGTGATATCACTAACTGGAACACACTTGATCAGGATTTATTCATTGTCTATGACTATTCACATTATTTTATTTTAATGTGCTGATCTTCATTGATATGATCTCACTGCAGACATTAATTCTTTTGTTTATATTAGATTCGATTCTGCTTTCATTTTGATTGTATGCATGTTTTCTGTGTGTGAAGGCAATGTAACAATGAGATGTGTGATCTTATTATGTTACCTTAGAAAACTTATAAGTTGTTCAAACTTAAAAGTTTATGGGGAGTAATAAATGGAAGAGTTTTTCTCAGAAAATCAAAATCAAAGTTAAAATGTTGAATTGAAAGGATGATGCTATATGTTCAAAGTGTATGTGAGTTTGATAATGTAACTTTTGAAAATGATATATGAACCTATATAAGTTTTCAAGTGGAAATGCTTCTTTCAAAAGTTGAAAAATAGATATTTGATTATGTTTTGAGACTAAAATGAAAGGAAAGATAAATTTAAAAAAATTAAACAACAAGTGAAGAATTAAAATTGTTAAAAATTACATTTGAGTGTGCAAAATATAAAAAGTTCAAATTTGAGGGACTAAATATTAGTATGAAATATTACTAATATGTTTAAACAGTGTGCAGGTGAAGAATTTTGAAAAACACAAGTGTAAGACTCATGAAAGTCAACTCAAAGTCATCTCATGCGCCTAATTAGTGTTCATACGTCTAAATAGGAGCATGGCGAATTTTCAGTAAATTATACTAGTGTTTGGGCGTTTTTTTCATATTCCCATGCGCCTAAACAGTTGCAATAAGTCCATGAGTTCAACCAAGTGTTTGGGCGTTTTTCACAAAACCATGCGCCTAAACAATGATAATGAGTCTGATTTTAACCAAGTGTTAGACGTTTCAGGAACTTTAGACAGCTGAATAGTGCAAATGCTGCTGGACAGTGCAAAAGCGCCTAAATAGTGCTTATGCGTCTGTACAGTGCTCATGCGACTGAACAGTTCTCATACGTCTGAGTCAATACGCACAAACAGTGCTCATACGTCTCAATGTTTTGTGAATTTTAGGGTTTCATACGCACAAACAGTGCTTATGCGTCTAAAATTTCACTTAATATATATTGAACACTTACATTTGTTTCTCATTCACGCTCAAAATTCTCCGAAAACAAAACTCTGTGAACTATCAACTCTCGGTCTTCATCGATCTCTCAGATTCTCATTGATTGAAGCAAATCTTTGTTGATTGTTAGATATTAGTTGAGTTTATAAACGTAAGTTTATGACTCAAATCAGTAGATTTTGGTTAAAACATGATGATTGGCATAGTCGTTCGACTCCTATTCGGGCTTTCGAACACTATAATATTGAACATTCAAAGTTTAACTAATCAAATCTTAACCATATCTAAAATTGATTCTGGATTGTTGATATGTTTCAAATTTCAAGCATTTTGATATATTGCTCATCGACTGAAATTGTGAATGATGTTGATCATAGTTTGAACAGTAGGGTTCTTCAAAGGAAGAAGAAGAAGATGAGCAGACAAGTCAATTTTTGAATAAAAAAAATCTTGCATTAATCATATGTAAATATATTTTTTTAATTTTAAATAAAAAAATATTTTTTTAAATAATTCATATGTAAAAATGAAATTCATTAATCAAAATTTTAATGTTCTAATTTTTTTTCTATATTTTGCGGATGCCAACTTTGAAGTTTGAGCCTAAACATAATGTTGCTGCATTCTTAGATGAGGAAAACAGAGAATCTGTTGGTTATGAAGAGATTATAAGATTTCTGCTAAGATCAAAATATGTCTATACAATGTGTGCAAGACCTATGATTAATGCAAGACTGATCAAAAGATTCTGGAGAACAGCAGAAATAGAAAGAGATGAAGAAGGGCATACAGTTTTAAGAGCTTTCATTACATCTGATAGAATGCTTGAAGTGTCTGAACAAGCAATCAGAACAACTCTTAAACTTGGAGAAAATGATCCAGAAGACTTATTTGAATATACTTTAAATGAATGTAGAGATGTATTTCTACAAATAGGTCATCCTAATCACTTTCCTAAGAAACAATTCTTCAGAGCAAGAGTATATAAACACTAGAAATTGTTGTGTTATATATTTCAACATTGCATGTCCAAAAGAAGTGCCGGTTGGGATTCATTTCCAGTGGACCTTGCATCTCCTATCATTGCTCTAGCCACAAACAGAAGGTTTAACATGGCAAAGTGGATAATGAATGGATTCATATTCAATCTTGAAAGAGAAAAGAGAAACAAATACTTGATGTATCCAAGATTTCTCCAACTGCTCATTAATGAAGAGAATCCAGATTTATATGTTGAAGGAGTTGAAGGAGATAAGTTGCAATTAGAGCACATGTCTGAAGCTGTGTATAAGAGACTTGCTATGATTACTGGTGCTCAAAACATTCCATTATTTGATTATATAAGGAATGTAGCTATGGATGAAGTAGACATCAATCAACAACACTATCATTTATCTGAAGATGAACCAATAGATACAAATGGTCTTATTGAGGATATTGTAGATGAGGTGATTGATGATGATGATGAAGAAAGTGATAATGAAGCTACTTAAAGCTCATCAGATGATGATGATGATAATAATGATGATGATGGTAATGATGGTGCAACTGAAGCACATCAAGAAGCTATTGATGAAAGGAATGATGATGATAATGTCAATGAAACTTAGAACTTAGCTGAAGAAACTACTGATGCTGATATTTATCATGATTCTATACATGAAGTTCAAGGAGATGAACCACCTATTGTTGTACATGAAGAAGATTCACAAAATCAAACTTTTGATTTTGATTTCATGAATGATATGTTATTTGAACCAGTGTTTCAAGCTAAAATGACTGAAGAGGTTGAAGAAATTCCTATGAGTACAACAAACAATGTGTCAGTACAAACAGAGGAGATAGTTGATATAGATGAGATGGAGAATTTGAAAGAAGAAAATGTGATTAAAGAGAAAGAAAATGAAGAATTAAAATTTGAGAATGAAAGATTGAAAGAGATGAATATATCTCTTGAAAAAGAAATTCAAAAGTTAAAGAATGAAAATTCTAAGTTGAATGAAGAAAATTTACTGAAAGATGAAAAGATTATGAGCTATCCAAAAGACAAAGAAGATGTTATCAAAAATTTTGAAGTTATGACAAAGGATTATGACATTCTTGAAGAAAAATTCAAGAAATTATCTGATGAAAATAAAAAATGAAAGATGAATTAATAAAGGTAAAAGAATCTCAAAAGCCTATCTCACCAGATCAAATGATAAGTTCTGAGATGATTGTTGAAGATAATCCTAAGGTGATCAAAGGCAAAAGGAAACTAGATGATGTAGCTGATACAATTTTAACAGAGTCATCTTCAAAAGTACAAAGAATAGAAGAAACTGTTGAAGATCAAAACATTCAAGAACAAATTGAAGCTTTAGAAAACATTGAAGAAGTTTTCAGTGATGACTGGTATGATGAAGTCTTAGATGAAGAAGACATAGATGAAGCTCAATTTGTATCAAATTTCTCTTCACAAGAACCAACTCAAGATCAAGATAAAATTCCACAAGACTTTGAAGATAGATACAACTATCTTGTGAAGATGAAATACAATAGTGACCTTTTGGATGGACTGACTGTTTCTCAAATAAATGATGAATATGAGAAATGCATTGTTGTAGAGTCAGTTGCTCCTATTGATCCAAATAGATTGTAATGGAACATGGTGAATAGAATAGAGCTAAAGAAAGTATTAATGTAGATGAAGTATCAAGCTCTGAGTTGCACCATCCTAATCCTAATCATATGAGTATTCCAGCATTAAGGTCTTGGTTGCAAGCTAGGAAACCCATGGAGAAAACTGAAAATATTACAATCTGTATCTTTGAGGAATCTTGTTAGAAGTTTTCAAGAAACTGAAAAACAATCAAAGAAGATGATCATACTTGATACTGATAATCCTCAATACCTTGAGATTACCAAAAGAACAAGAATGTTAAAGCCTCAAGAGATTAAACAGATGGCAAGAAAATCAGATGCTCATGATAGCAGAATAGATATGATTAAAATGTTTTCTAGAACTGAAAGGCAAGCATATAAAGCCTCTTCTAAACAAAGACAAATTATTGATAATGCTAGATCTACTAGAGACTTAGTGAGAAATGTATTGCAAAAAGGACAATCAGTTGCCGAGTTGTTAAATGCTATGATTGCTCCTGATTTCACAAACCAAGTAAAGATAATAGCATGAAAGTATGATGAGATATTTGATGCATTTTTAATAAAAAGAGTAAATGCAGTTTGTGATGTATATCATTTTTACTCAAGCATCATTAAACTTCCACTGCAAGACTTGAAAGAGTTAAACAGATTACCTCTGATTTATCCATCTGATTCTAAACGTGGTAAGATGATGATAGAATTATTGAGAAGAGGAATGGATAGATCAAATAATTTTCTTCAAACAAGATGTGATCAAGAAGACAAGGAGTACTTTGCTACATTAAAGAAGAACAAAAAGCTGAAAGGATTACAATCTGAAGAAGAACATTTCATGATAGAATTTTATGATAAGTATTTTGAAAAAGTCACAACTCCTGGTTTAAAGGTGATTAATGGTAATCAGAAGTCAAAGCCAATTCTCAGAAGGTTCTATAGCTCTGAGACTTTTGAGCTTATACTGGTCTGAAATCTCGAACAATGGGATGAGGATATGATTACATTATTTGGTGCTTTTGAACTGAAACTATTGCATCCAAGTTATATATCATTTTTATCTGTGCAAAAGTTTGAAAAAGTATCTCCAGAGATTGCAGAGCAAGATAAGAGTATTTTCTATCCATCATAAATATGATGAATGCTGCAATGGAAAGAATATCATTAAGGAAAGCTCTTGCATATGCAAACATTGTTAAGAAGGATATCAAAGACATTGAGTTCATGAGAATTTCAAGAAAAGAAGTATTAGAAATATACTCAAAGGAAATTCAAAATCCTATTGAGTTATATGCTAATATTGATATCATATGTCTATCAAAAGATACATTGGAAAGAATGAGCAAAATGGAGATAAAGATGAATGAAGCAAAACTAGAACAAGGCATTCTTGCTAGCAAATTTAAGTCTGTAATTGCTAATGCTTTGAAAGAACAGGAGATGTATAAAAAGAAGCCAATGTTCAAGATCAAGGAAGAATCTGAAGATTTCTTTGAGTGCTAAAGATAGAAGATAGAAGATGAAGCTAAAGATAAAAGCTGAAGATAAAAGCTGAAGATGAAAGATGAAAGATAAAGCTGAAGGAAAGTTAAAAGGAAGACAAGATTGAAGATTTTGAAGACCGAAGACCATGTAAATCTTAGGGGGAGTATTGTTAGTTCTCTAGAAAGATTAACATGTTGTCTTTATGTGTCTTTTTACTATTTGTAATAGTATAGGGACTAGTTTTGTAATTTGTTAGTTCCTTGTATTTCATTATAAATAGCTTAGACTTGTAGCAGTTAGGGTAGAGACGAACAACAGATTTTTAACTGCTTACTTTGTAATTGTCTTTGCTTGATATTAATGAAACTATAAATTTTGTTGATATCTTGCTTGATTTGATTACTTTGTTTGTATTTCTTTGAATTGTGTTCATATATCATCACAGATTGGTACATTTGATCCTATCAAATGATATCAGAGCTCTCATTGATCCTATCAAAATGATTTTCAAATGTGTTCCAGCTCCAAAATCATTCAAAAACGTGTAAAAGAGGGGTCCTAGAACTCACACAAACGACCACAACGAGAAGAGCTTCGATTAGACCCGCTACACTTCGATTTTAAATGCTTGAGTCCACTCGAACCAAGCTTTTCCCCTTTTTCTCTCCTTTTTCTCTCCTTTTTCTCTCTTCTCCTCTCTTCTCCTCTCTTCTTGGCTGATTTTGTGGGTGTGGGGAGAGGGTGAGGGTTGCCCTCTCCCTTTAAATACCTCCACTTATCCAACTTTCTCTCGTTGGCGAGTTTGGTCCCTCGACTTTGGACTTTATTTCTTTTTCTCCTTTCATCGGATTCAAAAAAATAAATAACCGGGTGTTACAAGTCCACCCCCCTTAAATAAGTTTCATCCCTGAAACCTGTTATTCCTCGAACAAACATGGGTAATGCTACCTCATTTCTTCTTCAGTCTTCCACGTTGACTCGGATCCCTTCCTGTGCGTCAAGAAGATATTGGGCATGGAGATCAAAAGAGATAGATAACACAAGGTGTTGAAGTTGTCTCAAAGATCTTACTTGTAGAAGGTACTAAGTAAGTATAGGATGGATGGTGTTAAACTAGTAGTTGTTCCTATAAGTTCTCATATTAAACTATCAAGCTCTGATTGTCTTATATCATATGCTAAAATTAGGTATATGGAGAAAGTACCTTATGCTAATGTTGTTGGGAGCTTGATGTACTTGATGGTATGTACAAGGCCGGATATTGGGTATGCTGTGAATTTAGTCGGCAGATATTTGTCAAATCCGGGTAAAGCTCATTGGGTTGCTGTGAACTGGATCCTTGACATATCTTAGGGGTACTAAACACTATGGCTTGGTGTTTGGGTGTCATGAACATGGGGAGAATGACAGGATTGTTGGTTATGTTGATTTAGATTTTGCCAAGGACCTGGATAGAGGAAGATCTATTACAAGATATTCGTTTCAAGTGCTGAGTAACTTGGTTAGTTGGAAAGCTCAGTTGCAGCATGTAGTGGTATTATCTACCACAGAGGCTGAGTACATAGCATTGATTGGGGAGTCATGAAGCTATGTGGTTGCATGGTTTGTTTCTAAGTTTGGGATCAAATTTGCAGACTCAGTGGTGTATTGTGATAACTAGGGTGTAGTTCAGTTGTCAAAGAATAGCATGTTTCATGAGAGAACAAAGCATATTACTATGAAGTTGCACTTCATAAGCGATGTGGTGAACGTTGGGAAGGTGAATGTGAAAAGTGTGTCTACTTTAGAGAATCCAACAAATGTGTTTACAAAGTCTCTACCTGGTGTAAAGTTTAAGTTTTGCTTGGATGCATTGGGAGTTGGTTAAAATCCTATTTTGGATTTTAAGATGGAGATTGTGAAGTAATAAAAGCCAAAACAAGTGCTATTTTTCAAAGTTAAGTTTTTCCTAAGCTTAACATAGTTCTTCCTAAGCTTGGCTGAAATCTTCCGAAGGTTATGTTTGTTCTGGAAGGGTTTATAGTTTACTTTGGATATCTTCCAAAGGAATCTTCTGAAGAATTCTTTCCATTCGGAAGAAATAGTATATGATCCTTAATGTAAATTCTCAATAGTTGTTGAGTGTGTTCGTTATAGTTAGTTAGTCTATTGCTACTATAAATAGGCATCTGGTGTAATCGGTTAGTAAAAACACTCTTTAAAAATTCTCTAAAACTCTTAATCATTAATGAATCATTCTTGATATTATTCTTTATTGTATTCTTTTCATATTGTTGAATTTTGTGTTCTTGTGCTCAATTGGTTTAACACTTCTGTTTTGAAATTATACCAACAACGAGGAATCATGATATTTTGCCAAATTTTGACATATGCGAACGTCAAACATTACTCAAAAAACCCGATGCAACAATTGTACCACTTTGTTTGTGCAACTTGTAGGCCCGGTTATTATGAATGTTAAGAAAAAAACAGAAGATGGTTTAATATTACTCTTTTGAACATTTTCAAATTAAAATGAACTTGAGTAAATTGGTTCCTCATGGTCATCAGAATCAAACATTTGCGTTATTGTTCCTTGGATAAATCCCAATACATGATGAAAGTGCTAATGATTTTAAAACTTCTTTTAAAAATATCTTATATGATGTTTTAAAAATGAACCGTTTTTTGATCCAGTAACGTGCCCCTCTATCCATAACTAACCTAACCTGATCTTGTAAGATCATTGGGCCTACCCGTAGCCCAATCACACACTCACAAACTGCCTTGTTCTTTTTGATATTACGATTAATACTCAGTCCATGTGATTACTTTTAAAGCTTTAGGCCCGTATTTTAACAATACATTCAAATCCACCAAATGTAGTTATATCAGGCCAAATGGACACATCGGTCTTGTGTGAAGATTAATAAAGATGCTAAGTATTACATAAAAACAAAGTTTGAAAATGGTTATCGATATGATCGTTTATTTCATCCGATCTTGCAAATGGGTCATGATCAAGATTATAAGCCTACTCATAACTCACCTGATATTGATAACGGGGTTTTGGTCAGAATTAATACTATTTCTCACATGATACTCTTTTTATGTATATTAAATAAGAAAACTAAAAGATAAATATGTAAAGCAAGAGTATATCTTGTACTTTATAAGTCCCAAATAGTCCAATATTTTACTTAAGTTGCAAGTTACCAATTAAATTGGTATGTTAAAGGCATAAAGGGTATAATCTTGTTATCTTAACTGGAAAGTATCATATCTAAAAATAAGTATATTTTAAATATTATTTATTACTATTAAAAGTTTTGGTCAGTGGGTTTTTTTTTGTTGTTTAGTAGTGTTTTTTATTTATTTTTGTTTTATTTTGTTTTGTTTTGTGTGTGTGTTTTTATAAAGTTTGTTTTGGGTGTGGGTTCAAGGTTTTGGGGTAGGGGTTTTTCTTGTTAGTTTTTAGTGTCTGGACATGTCTTTTTGATTTATGTTTCGATTATGTTCATTTATAGGGTTCGTTGTTTTGTTTTTCTTCGGGTTCCTACTTTCTTTCTTTCGTTATTGATACCCTGACAATCCTCGTCATTAAGGTTTGAGTTTTCCTTTTGTTTGCTTTTTCTGGGGCTTTGATTTTTGTCGGTTTTTCTATTTTGGACTAGTCGCCTTCTTGCAGCTTTGATTTTCGTTTGTTTTATGTATGGTGTTGGATTTTGATTTAGTTTTGGGTTTTGAATGTTTTTGTGTGTTATGGATTTGAGGTTTTGGTATGTTTTACTTTGTGTATTTTGTTGATGTTGTGGTTTTAAACCTTTATTTTAATTTTGATTTTGGTTTAGGGTTACGTTAAAAGTAGCATAGCCGCGGCAACGTGCAGCACCAAAACCTAGTTAAAAATTAAAAGTGTTGATACATATGTACCTAGATTCGGATCTTAATGTAATATGTCTTGAATGTTTTACATTTATGTAATGCTTGGGTACTTAATGAAATGAGAATGTTTGGTTGTGATTTATAATGTTTAATATTTCATTAATAAGTTGTGTAACGCATATTGACTAGATTATATAGGTTTGTGATTGTTTGAATTGATATGCATAATGTTATAATAATGAATACATTCAAATTTGGTTAAGCGAAGTTCTCATGCGTCCGACTGGACCATGCGCCCCAACAGTGGTCATGCGTCCGAATGGCCATGCGACTGAGTGTCCATGCGCCTAAATAGTCCATACGCCTGAACAACTTCATGCGACTGACTAAGTCGCACGACTGAACACTCAGACGTACGAAATCAACCGCATAGCTCAATCGCACGAATGAACCATGCAAATGGTTTAGTCGCACGAATGAGTAATCCTAACCTATAAATACCACCTAATTCGTAGAAAAACGCAAACATTGAACACACTTCGACTCCAGACGTACCCTAGCCATCCAGAGACCTCTAAGATCATATTCCAAGTTCATAGATCGCAGTAGATCGATTCCTAATCGATTCTTAACGTTAGATTCAATACATAATTGTTTCTACGTGCGTTCTCACTGATTGGATCGCCAATCAAATAGGATTCCGCACTATTTGGTTCGGTATACACGTTAATCAGTTAGTACATCGTCTCGTACACGGTCCCCTAACAAGTGGTATCAGAGCTTTAGCTCTTGATTACGTGTTGATTCAATCGTTTTTCATACAAAAATTGTGTTTTTTCACTAAAAACGCAATCCTTTTGTGTCAAACGGTGTCTTAGAAGTCTCCTGACCATAAAGTTTAGTTTTTTCGGCATACGACAATTAGGGTTTGTGAAAATTCTAGTTTTTGCGGCCAAAACACGTTTAACCTACGAATTTTTAAACTTCAGCTGGTACAGTCGCATGATGGCTCAATTGCACGACTGAGGTCATTCGCATTCCCCAAACGCACGATTGGACTCATTCGTACCCTCATTCGTACGACTGAGAACCCTATTCGGACTGTTCAACCGCATTAGTTCATTCGGCCGACTGACTCATCCGCATTAGTTCAGTCGCACAATTGAACCATTCGCCTAGTTCAATCGCCCAAATAAGCCCAATCGCATACCTTCATTCGCACACATAAACAGTTTGTTTATTAGTAAAGTTAAGTGAAATGGAGGACCAGTTTTTAGCATACACAACAAGTAGAGACACTCGTATTCAGAATCTACTGCTATTGGAGAACGAAGTGGGAATTCATAATAAACCCCCAAAGCTTATCACGTGAGACGACTACCCACAATGGAAGCAACGTTTTGAAATTTTCTTAAATGGAGTAGATACAAATTTGTGGGAGGCAATAGAGTTGGGGTACAACATGCTAGTAGGAGCTGACAGTGTCAAACTTACATTAAGTGGCATGTCTGATGCACAAAAGGTGAAACACAACGCTGAGAAGAAAGTCTACGCTTTGCTTACCCAGTTTATTCCGAAGGATATCTTCCATCAGTACTCGAAGTATACTCAAGCAAAGAAATTATGGGATGCATTGGAGAAGAGGTATGACGGAAATGCCTCACTCAAGGCCATTAAGGCCAAAGCTTTGAAGAAGGAGTTTGACAACTTCTCTTCAATGGGAAAGGAAGGCCTGGACAACGTGATCGATAGATTCTATCACTTGATGAGTGAGATGCACACTCATGGAGTAACTACATCGATGGAGGATAAGGTATCCAACTTTGCGGATGGATTACCAGAGAAATGGGCTTCTTTCGTTTCAAATCTCAGATAGAATGGGATGCTCTCGAAGTTAGATATAAATGACTTCATTCTGAAACTGAGAGAGGAGGAGCTTAGGATGAAGTATCGATCCTAAAAGGCCAACTATGATCAGAATTCGGCGCTTTACAACGCAACTCCTCAGGCCAAGACATCTGGAGCACCACTGCAGACTGCCTTCGTCTCAAGCTCAGCAAGTCCAGCACAAGCATCTACTTCAGGGCCTGAAACATCAGGGTCGTCTGGTACCCAGTATATTATACTGAAGCCAATGCAGCAAAATTAAAGACCGATAACTTCGGTAACATGACTGTTGAGGTGGCAAGAGAACACATGGACCTTTTAGTTGTTGTAGTCCACTCCTATGATGGACTAATTGCTGGAAAGATAGGAAATTGCCACCTGGCAGATGAGGATTATGAACAGGTGGATGACATGGAGTTGGAACGGATGGATATAATGTGGGCCTTGGCAAGTGCTGTCCGACGAGCGAAAAAGTTTGTCAAGAAGACCGGACAGAACTTGGTTGCAACCTAGGACATGACCTTTGGCTTCAACAAGTCAAAGATAACCTGTTTCAACTGTGGTGAGAAGGGGCATTTCAAACGGGAGTGTGTGAAGCCAAAGAAGACTGGTAATGGCAATCCTTTCTCGTCCTTTAATCGTCAGGACAAAGCCACATCTAGTAGTCCTACTTCATCAAGCAAGGACCCTAAAGCCTTGACTGGTAACTATGATGAAGGACAGGACTGGAGCTTTCAGTTCGTCACACCGGGAGAGTCCAACATAGCTAGTGTGGAGGACATAGATGACGATTCCACAAGTGAGGGAGACATAGCAGTAGAGCTCGCGATGTCCAATTCTGAAGACACTGCACCTGTGGTCACACCTGCCTGAAGAAGAAAAATCTACATCAATGTCAGAATCACCAGAACCAGAGACAACAGATTCTGCACACATGGCTGATTTCTCTTTAACATCTCAGGTAAGTACTACTGACCAGTTATTTAATAATCATGCTTGTTCTGACTGTAATAAATTTAGAGAAATCATAGATTTAAAAGTTGCTAGGTTATTAGATCATAATGATAGCCTAGTAAAGGAATTGGAACTGTGCACTACAGCTAATAGAGTTTTAAAACAAAATGAGCACAGTTACAAGGAAGAGATAGACCTTTTGAACAAACAGCTTAGGGAAACAGAAGTAGTTGCCTTTAACTAAGCTAATGACATTAGGTACTATCTTAACTCCCTAGAGGACACTAAGAAGCAAAAGCAGTCTTAGAAGTAGTAGTCAACTCCTTAAAACAAAAACTACACAGTTGGACAAGCTCATCTCATATTGTCCAACACTTAGTGAGAGAAAGAAACAACGGGGAGGGATTGGGATACAAAGTGGTTCCGCCACCACCTGAGACCTTGATGAACACCAAAAGTAAACCAATTAATAATAACCCCATCAAGAATCATGTGGTGACCACTCCTTTTGTTAGTGATCCAGATTCCACAAGTACACCAATTGAATCTGACACTAAACAAAAGGAGTCCACTTCTAAGGCAAAAGGAAAATGCCTTGTGTTAACCTGGAAAAAGAGTCTGAAAAGGTCAATTTAAAGTTAGGTTCAAACAAAGTCAAATCAGAACCCAAAAAGACTATTAAACCTAATCAATCACGAGTATCATGTCAAAGTCCAGGTAAACAAGAAATAAAAGATGTAAAACCAGATAAGGCTATTGAGTTTGTAAAACCTGACCATACATCTAACAAAGATGTGTCTCAATCTAAACAAAATAAGGTCATCCATGTGACACCTACATCTCCACAAAAACAAATAAACCGTAAAGTTAAAAGTAGATCTTGCTACAATTGTGGAGAGTACGGTCATATTGCGTCTAATTGTCCTTATTATCAAACACCGAGGAGAAAAGTTGAACTTCCTGCATCTAAAACTAGATCTTTTAAGAGGAACTCCGTGACACCTCCTAAAAGGGATAGTGAATCCATAGTTCAACCCATCAGCTAGTCGTTTGTTTATCACAAACAGGCCTTACACAAAGTTGGCCTATGGAAAGAAAAATCCACCTCAGCGTCTGAAAATGAGAACAAACAGAAATATGAGCTTCCCTCAACCTTAAATGGTCAATGGGTTGAGTTTATGCTGTGTGATGCCTCAGGGAAACTCAAGCCAGTGAAGGCTTGGGTTCCAAACATGAACTAATGTTTTCATTGAATGTGCAGGGTGTTCTCTATAGTGCTGAGACTAACACGTGGATTATAGATAGCGGAGCATCCAGGCACATGACGGGGAATAAAGCTCTCTTATCAAATGTCAGAAAAATCAAAGGAGGGCATGTTTCATTTGCTGGAAACAAAGGCAGGTACATTACAGCCCAAGGGGAAGTGGGAAATTAGAAAGTTAAGTTTGACAAGGTAAACTATGTCCAACAATTAAAAAATAACTTACTTTTTGTTTCTCAAATATGTGATAAAGGCTTCAAAGTAGTCTTTGGCAACAAGAAGTGCTACGTTTTGAAGAAGGACAATGTGATCCCGGAGGACCAAGTCCTAATGTTAGCTTCAAGATATAATGATCTTTATGTCTTGGATCTTCCAAAGGCCTCCACAACGGATCGTGAAGTTCAATGCTTCTTGTCCAAAGCTACTGAGAACGATTCCATCTCCTGGCATAGGAGAATGGGACACATAAATCCGAGGAAGATGAATCACTTGATCCAGAATGATCTAGTGAGAGGAGTGAACGTCAAAAACTTCCAACTCCCGGATTTCTGTGTTGCATGCAAGAAGGGCAAATAGACGAAGAAGTCTCATAATAAAAAGAAAGTTCATTCCATAGAACTACCTCTTGAGCTTCTTGACATGGATCTGTTTGGTCCAGTCAGTACAAGAAGCATCACAGGCGACTTGTACTGCTATGTAGTTACGGATGACTACTCAAGATTCTCTTGGGTAATGTTTTTGAAGTCCAAATCAGAAACATTTGAATCCTTCAAGGAATTAGTAACTACACTGGAATCCCTATACAAGCTGAAAGTACAACAAGTGTGCTCAGACAACGAAACCGAGTTCAAGAATCAGTGGATGGAGGCCTACTACAAGGGAAAGGGAATTGTGCATCAATTTACCTCTACCTACACTCCTCAGATGAACGGTGTTGTTGAACGGAAGAATCGCAGCTTGATAGAGACCGCACGGACTATGCTAGCAGACTCGAAACTGCCTATTCAATTCTAGAATGAGGCAGTTGCAAATGCATGTTATATGCTCAATTGAGTTCTGGTAGTTAAACGCCATGGAAAAACATGCTACGAGTTACTACAACGACGTAAGCCTAACTTAGAGTATCTCTAGCCATTTGGCGCTCCGTGCACCCTGCTGAAGAAGACTCAGGAGGGAAAATTCAGTGAGAAGGTTGATGAAGGGATCTTTCTAGGATACAACATACCAAAACAAGAGAGTTTACAACAACTCAATAGGTCAAATAGAGGTGTGGTGTAATGTTGATGTTCAGAGATACACCACACTACTTGCTGGAAAAGGGCCTGCTTACTTCTTTGACTATGATAGATTCTTCAAGTCCTTCAACCTACCTCTTTCCATATCCGAAGACGAGTTGGCCAACAAGATGATGTACGATGTCTTGAACACACCGTCTTAAGACTCAACACCATCCGGTTCACAAAGTCAATCATCTACCAACTTGGGGGGAGCACTTGATGTGAGTGACTCTTTCTCTGATGAAGAAAATATGGAAAATGATTAGAACAACCAGGATGAACAGGTTTCGACTACCACAAGTCCACAAGAATCTGAGTGATGCTTCTGAGCCTTTTGAACCTCAGACTCCTATTGCCTCAGATCCAGAACCAAATGTTCACAATCTTGATTCTGAGGTGGTTGTTCCAACAAATCCTGGCTCACATCTAAACGTCTATCATCCTTTGGATAATGTCATAGGAGATGTGAGATCAGGAGTTCAGACTAGAAATCAATTGTACTCAGCTGATTATGCCTTTGTGATGGAAAAGGGATACCTTCACGACGGTGCCTATCGTTGCTTTGTGTCTCAGTTTGAGCCAAAGTATGTTAGTGAAGCCCTGAATGATGAGGCATGGGTGAGTGCCATGCAAGAAGAACTTCTTCAGTTCAAGAAGTTGGGTGTATGGACTATAGTGGATAGACCTAAAGGTGCTAAGGTCATTGGCACCAAATAGGTCTTGAAATGCAAGAAAGATGATCAAGGAGTGATCATCAGAAACAAGGCTTGGCTTGTTGTTCAAGGATTTCGACAAGTTGAGGGTATTGACTACAATGAAGTGTTTGCACCCGTGGCAAGAATGGAAGCAATCCGCATCTTCCTTGCCTATGCATCGTATATGAAGATCAAAGTATATCAACTAGATGTCAAGAGTGCATTCCTTCATGGTGAGATCCGAGAGACAGTGTATGTCAGTCAACCTGAGGGATTTGAGGATCCATATCATCAGGACAGAGTTTACAAACTCAACAAGGTGCTATACAGGCTTCATCAAGCTTCGAGGGCCTGGTATGAGAAACTCTAGACACATCTTGTGAAACATGGTTTTCACAGGGGAGTAATTGACTATACATTGTTTATCAAGGAAAAAGATGGGGATTTACTGCTGGTACAAATCTATGTTGATGACATAATCTTCGGTTCCAAGAACGAAGAATTATGTAAAGAGTTTGAAGCAGTAATGAAGGCGGAGTTTAAGATGAGTGCAATGGGAGAGATGAAGTTCTTTCTCGGGTTACAGGTGGATCAGACACCAAATGGGATTTTCCTACATCAGACCAAGTATGTAGGTGATATTCTTAGTCGGTTTGACAAGGAGAATGCTTCTACAGCTGGAACTCTTCTTGCTACAAACCATGATGTAGCACCCGACGAGAATGGTGATCTGGTAGATGCCACTATGTACCGAGGGATGATTGGATCTCTCATGCATCTCACTGCCTCACGACCTGATATCATGTATGCTACATGTTTATGTTCACGATATCAGGCAAAACATAAGGTGAACCATCTTATTGGGGCCAAAAGGATTTTTCGTTATCTGAAGGGTACACCCACACTTGGGTTGTGGTATCCTCATAATGATGACTTTGAGCTTACGGCATATATCGACTTGGATTACGGCGACTGCAAGATGAACTACAAGTCTACATCAGCAGGGTGTTAGTTCTTTAGGAGAAGATTAGTAACCTGGTAGTGTAAGAAGCTGACCTTGGTTGCATTGTCAACCTGTGAAGCAGAATACATTGCTACTGCAAGTTGTTGTTCACAAATCATATGGATTCAACAGCAAATGCGGGATTACGGTTTGAAATTCTCTTCTACTCCTATCTTTGTTGATAATTCTGCTGAAATTGCAGTCACTAAAAACCCGTCCAACATCCTAAGACCAAACATATCGGAATTAAATATCACTTTATATATGATTGCTTTGAAAAGAACTTAATCGATGTGGTAAAAATAAACATGGATTTTCAACGCGCTGACCTCTATACAAAGGCTTTTGACAAACCACGTTTTCTATATCTGTTAGAGGTCAACAACGTTAAAAAGAAAAGTGAGGTCATTCCTGAAGATGACCATGTGTAGTCTGATGTGTCGTGTAAATTTACTTTTATTTTTCAATTTTTTAATTTATTTTCTTAATTTTAAGTTGGTTAATTAAAATTGGTCTTATTGTTTTGCTTATTAAAATCCTAAAACGCTAATCCATTACCGTTTTAAAATTTTAGGGGGAGAATAGGTTTAGACAGTATAAAAAACGAGGGAGGAGAGGTAGCTGATAAAAATAAGATCGTATGTGTGATACAAATTCAATCTTATGGAATATGATAGTACACGTGAGCAAACCATTTGGGACTTTAAAATTCTAAATTGAAAAAGATGCAAAGCTCAAGTATAAGTCTGTGTAGTCTGAGCAATATAAAAGGAAATATGATAGACATACTAGCTACTACTAAGGTAACACAAAGAAAGTAGGCCTAGAGGTTGCTAGACCACAGATGATATGTCGATAGATTCAATACAATAGATGACTAGACCTTTTTGGTGATCTCAAGATTAAACTAAAATGTTTGACTAGCTGTGGGTAACACCTTATCCCTTGTTAACACAATCAACAAGATTCCAATAAGGGGTGACGAGCAAAATAAACGCCATGAATGTGTGCGTAAGACCAAAACATGAGCAAAAGCACATAAAAATGCTAATACAATCAAACTAATAACCTATGTTGTTGGTGAGATCTGTGCAAAAAGAATAAAATTGCTCAAACAAGAAGATAGGTTATGTGCCTCTCTGCTGTGCGGTGGCACTGACCAGAGGATAAGCATAACCTATATATTCTAGAATTCATTGTTGTTTGCCGCCTCTCTGCTATCCGGTGGCACTGACTTGAGGCTTGGCTTCTCTTTGAAAGTTCTAAGAATAGTTTCTTCTTGAATACTACCCTGAGACCGCTCAAAAATCTCCTGAGGAATATTGATTACCATATAAGTGTGGGATCCATAAATGCTGGTTGAAATAAACAAACCTTCAACCATCACCAATCTGTGTTGAAAGTCTGTGTATAGATTTAAGAGGACAAGTATACTGACAATCATTGTGGCTACAATTCTTGAAAGTTCAAATCAATGTGAAGTCCTAATAGTACTAGTATGATTTTCAAAATTTGCTAAATCACTCTAGATGAAAAACAAGAATAGAACATCAAAGGTTTTAGATAACTTGCCCCGAACGATTTGAATATCCTGTATGATTCCAAAATTGAATTGGTCCATGTATGGTTTAAATGAATTGAAGCTGCCTTTTTAGAAAAATAATTTCTTAGATTTACATCTTAGGATTTAACCCTCACAAAAACACAAAAACATGTCTTAGTTTTAAGTCTTAATGTTATTTCCTTCAGTTCTGTATAAAGTTTGTCAATTTCAGTGAAAGGATCGGGATCTAGTTTGATCAATTAGATTAAGATTTGCAGCAGAATAGCACAAGAATTAGATGAAATTTAAGCAAGAATAATATGAATATTCAATCAAACAGTGACAGTTATAGAGAGAGAAATTTTTCTGCAAAGAGAATGTTTTCATTCACGCACACGCTTCCAATATCAAGAAATTAGGTCAACATTCCTTTTATAAAGGAATATGACATCAGCTGACGTCACTTGATAGTCACAGCTAACTGAATTATACAAACAACTGAAAGTAAACTAAACTACTGAAGATGTCCACAACATCTGAGGACACCTTCACAAAAAGCTAAGTACAAGCTAACATTACAACTACTGAAGTTATAACATCTGAAGTGTAAACACTTCAGATGTTTTACATAAAATAAAACTACTGATTACAAACTTCTGAAAAGTAAACCATCACAACTACTGAAAACAACTACTTCAGCTGTTGTGACAACTTCTGAGAACTTGGTCTTCAGACTTTATCTTCAGTAGTTGTCTTCAGACTTTGTCTTCGGACTTTGTCTTCAGCTGTTGTCTTCAGACTTTGTCTTCAGACTTTGTCTTCAGACTTTGTCTTCAGACTTGTCTTCAGACTTTGTCTTCAGACTTTGTCTTCAGACTTTGTCTTCAGACTTTGTCTTCAGACTTTGTCTTCAGACTTTGTCTTCAGACTTTGTCTTCAGACTTTGTCTTCAGACTTTGTCTTCAGACTTTGTCTTCAGACTTTGTCTTCAGACTTTGTCTTCAGACTTTGTCTTCAGACTTTGTCTTCAGACTTTGTCTTCAGCAGTTGTCTTCAGCAGTTGTCTTCATACTTTGTCTTCAGACTTTGTCTTCAGCTGTTGTAGACCACTTCAGTTGTTTTGATGTCTGTGGGACTTAAAGGTTTTTCTGATCTGGCTCATGGTTCATTTGGTCCAACATTCAGTTTGTTTAATATCGGACTATGTCATGGAAGTTGATAGGGAACCTTATCATCTAAACGGTCACGTCTGAGGTGACCACACATGCTTTCATATAAAAAATGGGTCACGTCTGAGGTGACAAAGTATCTTAAACGGACCACGTCTGAGGTGGCCAAAAGTTTTTCAAGTTAAAATGATCATGTCTGAGATGATCAAATGCTCATAACATTTATTCAAAAGTTAAACAGAGAAATTATGGAATGGTCATAAAGTCAAATCATGAGGCTGACCCATTCGCACGAATGGACCATGAGTATGGACCAATCATACAAATGGACCATACTCATGCACTAAGCAGCCGAATGGACATGAGTATGAACCATTCACCCGAATGGCCTATCAGAATGACCTATTCGACCGAATGAGAGCGTGCGAATGAGTCAGTAAGCCGACTAAACTCCAGTCGGCCGACTGAATGTGATCGACTGAGCCAATCGCACGACTAAGGTCCATCTGCCCGAATGAACAGAGCGAATGGGTCCAATCGGTCGATTGAACTCCGATTTAGTATAAATAGGGCATAGTTGATCGCATTCGACTCATCACCCCCTAATCGTCCTCATATCGCATAGCCTACCGTTACTCTGTCCAAATTTTATCAGACCACGATTTTACATCTCTATCGATATTCTGACGTGTGTGTGCAATCATACAGGTATAATAAGATGAAATCTCACCGAAATCAGGAGAAATGGTGCCCTAATTTGTGATTCTCGACCCAAACAAGAACCGAAGCTTATAATAGACTAATAACCTACTTAAACCAAGTAAAATGTTAAATCTAAATTTATTAGGATATTAGTTAAGAGATTGCGAGTCTAAAGAACCATTACACAAAGTTTAATGTCACAAATTGGCCGAGAATCGAAATTCAGTCGATCGAACAATCGATCATGCGACTGGTCGTCAGGATGAACTCCAATTGCACGATTGAGCTGGTTGAATGGCTCAGTCGGCTGAATGTATCATACAACTGAGCTCAATTGGCCGACTGAACCAATCACAGGCTCAATCAACAGATTGAACTCAGTCGCCTGTTCATTCACCGGACTGAATCCAATCGCATAATAGGACAACCGACTGAACACAGTCGCATAGTTCATTCACATGAATGAACCAGAATGAATTCTATCAAGTTACTTAGAACTGATTTGTGTCATGTGAGTATCTAATGTTTCTGTGTTTTGTGCTACAGATAGATGGCTGACAAATGGTCTATCAACCCCAAGCACAACATCTATGCTCACCTAGACTCCACCACTCGGAATGGAGCCGAGTTTGTAGGGATCATCGCTTTCCTTAAGCGATCCAGGATCCACCGGGCTATCTCTACACCATGCACCCCTTACAGGTCTATAAAACAGGCCTTCTGGGAGAATGCATCGGTCGATTGATCACACGAGCCATACAGCATTAGGAGCTCTATTTTTGGTATGGACATAGAGATTACAGCTGAGGATATCAGGCGTGTACTTGGGCTGGGTGATGATGCAGACCGCCCCACTAGACTTCACCACTGACGGTGAGAGGGTGCTTCATGAGGATGAAGTACGCTGGGGACATAAACACAGGTGTGCTCAACAAGAGCAACCTGTGCCCCCAGTATAAGTACTTGGCACACGTCATCCTGAAGTGCATAGCTTCCCGAAGGGGTGGGTTCGACGACCTCTCAAACCAGATACAAAATGCCTACATGGCACTGGTTTAGCTTTTCTAGCATGATCTTCTCTTACCGCATAGAGAACTTGGAGGCGAAGGGCAAAGAGGGTTTCTGCATGTACCCTAGGTTCTTACAGATGATTTTTGACAAGAAGCTGCTCTCGCTGCCAAAGGAGAGCCATGACGCTGTGGCTTTAGAGATTATGGATGATACGACACTGGGTCGTATGAGGGTTTACTGGGGAAAGCAGGTCAAGCCCCCGATAAAGAGACTTATAGGCCATCTGGCCAAGGTGGAATACGTGGCGCCAGGAAGGCGTAAATGGCGTCACGTAGACATTGATTCAGAGGTTGAGCAGTTACAACTCCCGGAGGATGACTCCGATGACGACGACAACGGTGATAGTAGAGATGCAGGGCCCACTCAACCAAGGGCCTCCACTACCGATATAGCATCTCCAGCATCTAACCATGATGGAGCGGAGGCTGCAGGATTCCATCAGGACTTCATACCAGATGAGGACGAGGATACTGATGAGGAGCCCCTAATCCGCACTGTGGGGAGCCGGGTGGTTGCCACCGACCGAGGTATTCGGTAGGTTGGTGGACGCCCTGGCGAATCTGGGGAGACTGACACCGATCCCACATTTGCTCCTGATCAGCCAAGCTGTGTTCCAGGGGAAGCATGCACCTTGAAAGGATCAAGAAAGAAAAGGATGGCTCAGCCCCACGGTTTGAAGAAGAAGAAGAAGAGAAGACTGAACTTCATCATCACCACCACTATTACCACCTCTACCACCACTCCACCTACCACCACTATTTCATCCACTATCACTACTCCACCTATCACCACTACTACCACCCCATCTATCATCACATCTACCACACCCACTCCACCACCACCTTCATCTATATTAGCCCCAATCTTCACCACTGCCACCACCACCACTAGTCATCCAGCTGCACCATCATCCTTCTCTCCATATACATCTGGATCATCTCTACCTCCCTTGGGGTAGAGGAACAGTTGTCAGTGCTGAACCGTATGGTGATGCGTCTGTTAGCGGCCGATGATGAGAAAACTATATAGATTCGTCAGTTAGTAGATCTTACTGCTACACAATCTCAGCAGATTTCTCAACAGGCTCGATTGATTGATTAGCAGGCTGCAGATGTCTCAGCTCCAGGAGCAACATGCCAAGAAGATTGAGGAGCTAGAGGCTGCAAACAAGACTATCTTGCTAAAGCTCAAAGGATCCAAAGAAGAGCCCTTGAAGATCGGAGAAGGAGACGGAGACGACGATGATGATGATGATGATGGTGAGAGTGCTAATGATGATGATGATGGTGATGATCACGAGGGTGATACTAATGCAGATGTTGATAATGATGAAGAGGATTCTTCTGCTGCGGGTGCCACATCTGCAAGCGAACGGAGGACCAAAAGGACTCAAGATCAGGGTGCCTCCACATCCGCCCCGGTAGCAGAAGAGCAAGGGATACAGGATAAGAGTAATATTTAGTTATTTACTTTATTTTAATCATATGTATTCGAATCTTGTATCTCATTATTGTAATGAATGTTTATATATAATTGTGATATTTCTATCTTGATTATTAACTAATGATTGTTGTGTTACATGTATAAATCAAGCAGATCCAAACTTTCAGAGGGATGAACATGATGTTGCTCCCCTCCAACAGATCAAGACTTGGCTCACGATGATTCTTGATCTGTAGGGTATAGTTAGGAGATCGGTGATGTACACTCCTAAAGAAGGAAAGATCATTCACAATCTCACTGACAAGCAAATTGTAGAAATGTTCAAGCTCAATCCTGATGAGATTGTCAAGGACGTTCCAACTTTTGTAGAAACTAGTGACGACGAGCTGAATGACATTGATGAGATAGAGATCGAGGATGTCACTGCTGAGCACTATCCCGAGTACGCTGACAAAGAGGGAAATGTGGTCCCCAATTGGGTGACTCCCTGGTCGGTGATACATTTGAGATATTAGATAATATGGAGCAAGAGTCCAAGAAGGTTGAAGAACAAGCCCAAGCCTCAAACACTGATGTTGATATCAGAAAGGTTGAATGGGCTGCTTGTTTTGAGGAGATCCGAGCCCAACACGCTGCTCCTAAACAGAATGTCTACACCAAGCTCTACAATATGAAGAAACATCACAAGGTATCACGCAAGATTATTGCGTGGGCCCATTTTGATGATCTTAATGTATACGTGGTGAAGAGAGAGAAAGGTATTGAGTAATTTAGATTTTTACATGATATAAAGTTTGGACCTGGTTTTGAGCTCAACCAACTGGCTAAACTGAAGCTATTATACGCTGACCCGAGAAAGATGTCAGGCTGGTTTGAGGCTGCTTTGAAGAAAGAATACCACACGAGGTGGGTCAACTTCAAACCTCAACAACCTAAGAGGTATATAAGACGTTCTGAAGTTGATCCCATAACTGGAAAGCCAAAGATAGTGTTGAAGTGGAGTCCTCCACGAACAATGTCAAAGATCCCTCTCAAGGAGATGCCACAGGACTTCACTCCTCACTTCAAATGGTGGTACTATGATTGGAGAACAGGGGAAGTTGTCATAGTTCTGAACAAAGAGGGCAGAATGGATACTATCAAGGTATTCGACCGATGTGACTTACCAACTTGTTAGCTGACGACGTCTACACTCTATACAAGTGGCCACTGTTCTATGACACACAGGATATTGTACAAGCCCTCCAATTCCAAAATGTGATACGGCTCTGCTTTGCATTTGAAATACATGTAGGAGTCATAAGAGAGGAGAAGTACAAGAAGTATGAGGAGATTATGAAGAAGGTAAGACGATAGATAGATCTAGGTCCAAAGGGGAGTTTGTTGATACATATGTACCTAGATTCAGATCTTAATGTAATATGTCTTGAATGTCTTACATTTATGTAATGCTTGGGTACTTAATGAAATGAGAATATTTGGTTGTGATTTATAATGTTTAATATTTCATTAATGAGTTGTGTAACGCATATTGACTAGATTATATAGGTTTGTGATTGTTTGAATTGATATGCATAATGTTATAATAATGAATACATTCAAACTTGGTTAAGTGAAATTCTCATGCATCCGACTAGACCATGCGCCCCGACAGTGGTCATGCGTCTGAATGGCCATGCGACTGAGTGTCCATGCGCCTAAGTAGTCCATACGCCTGAACAACTTCATGCGACTGACTGAGTCGCACGACTGAACACTCAGTCATACGAATGGATCAACCGCATAGCTCAATCGCACGAATGAACCATGAAAATGGTTCAGTCGCATGAATGAGTAACCCTAACCTATAAATACCACCTAATTCGTGGAAAAAACGCAAGCATTGAACACACTTCGACTCCAGACGTACCCTAGCCGTCCAGAGACCTCTAAGATCATACTCCAAGTTCGTAGATCGCAGTAGATCGATTCCTAATAGATTCTTAACGTTAGATTCAATACATAATTGTTTCTACGTGCGTTCTCACTGATTCGATCGCCAATCAAATAGGATTTCGCACTATTTGGTTCGGTATACACGTTAATCAGTTAGTACATCGTCCCGTATACGGTACCCTAACAAGAATAGCCAAAAAATTGTACATTTTAATTTCTATTAAATATACATATCCATAACACATAATAAAAGAAGGTTTTTCTTAGGGATGTGACATTATTTTTAACATATCAAAAGGACACGTGTTATCATTCTAGCATATTAAAAAATCTTTTTCCTGCCACTTTCTCTTAATAATACAAAAATTATAAAAACAATCAATTTAACTTTTCTTTTTACTAAAATATGTTAAAACAAATATGTATATATATTTGTATTTATTGTCTCTATCATATTAAATGATAATTATTTCAAATAAGTAAACTAAACTATTAAACATCTAAAATATAAATATTCTTATTTTAATAATTAATAATGTATTAATACATACTAAATTATATGATTTCAGACATTTTTCTTTACATATAGAGTAATAATTATTAAATTTATTATTTGTTATAACTTTTAAATATTCATTATATTTTTATTTCACCAATGGCTAATAACATCTAAACAATATATATTCATAAAATTAATGATTTTGATATGTTTTATTTATTTCACCTATATAATACATAGGCTATAACCTAGTTGTAAGTAATTATATTATGTTAAATTAAAGAGTATTAAAATTGGTGTCTTCACTTTTGTGTTGTATCATTACACTTCAATAATTACATTGCACATCTTTGTTGTTTTAATTTACATGCTTTATGTCCTTACCTCTACCTATTGTTTTCTTTTCCGGTTAAATCCCATCATAGAGTAAATTACATATTTTTTCACTAAATCACAAATAAAAATGTCCTAACAAGTATGTTAAACTTAAAATGTGACAACTCATTCGATTTTGTTATGCCAATGCTGTAAATCAGGGATGTAGCACAACCAAGTAATGCAATTTTCGAGACGAAAATTCTTTCAACATGGGGATAATGTGACATTCGGTAATTTTTCATTACCTCTTTTAGTTCCGTTAGGTCTTGCATACACGTGTCGTGAGCACACACTAATTTTCATTGAGCGTTGGTGGCTTAATAATACTAATCTATGATAAAAATATAATAATCTAATTAATAATTTTGATTATTAGTTCTAATTATGTGATTCATGAACTTATAGAATTTTAGACATTTAAATTTGTAAAGTTTACGCGATAATGTGACAATGTGATATGTATGTTCATGTGTTATGTGACTTATTGTAAATGTTTATGATTAATATTATTGACTAATAATACTTATAACTTGTAGTTAAAATTATTTAAAAAGTGTTAAAAATATTAGTTTTTATAAAATATAATTAAAGGGGTTTACTTTGTAATTGTTCTTAACCTAAAACTTACCTAAAAAACAACCCTAATTCCCCAAACCTCATTTTCGGCCTTAACCTTTACCCAAACCCCCACCCTTGCAATTTTGATCAAGATTACACACATACGATTCGATTTTGGTTGGTTCTAAGAGTTACAAGCTGTTTTACAAATCCAATTATTGATTTCTACACATCTAAAGGTTAGTTTTGTTTGGTTTTTCATAATTTTGATCTTGATGAACCCTAGATTAAAAAATGGTGTTGAAAACATGAACTTGATGATTGTTAGATGTTGATATGATGTTAGTTAGGTTGTATTAATGCTAGATTATGTTGATTATGCAAGAAATCTATAGATTGATTATGTAGTTCATACATTGCCATATGAGAAAATTTTTTGTTCTTGGAATTCATGATTTGATGATGTATGATGTTAGATACAATGCTTGGATGTTAGTTTAATTTAATTGTGCAAGAAAATCCATGAATTTGAGGCGTTGATCATGACTTACTAAAAGTAGAAACTTTTGTGAATGATGTTTGGGAATTTGGATGATTTGGTAATGATTAGTATGTTAGAATGAATGTTATAAACTTGATTAAGTATAAAATTTATGAAATTATGATTGAATTGGATGCTAGATCACTTTTGGGTGTTACTTTCCTAAAAGGAAACTTTATTTTTGTAGAATATTGGATGTGATGAATTGGGCATGCTTGTGATGTTAGGATCATGTTAGAGATTATTGATGATGTTTGATGTGATAGAATATGTTAATTGAGTTGTATGGATGTTTGGTAGATCATGTAAGGAGTATAGGTTGTGGTGATCATACATGATGATGAATTATGGTTAGTAATTAGGAGATCATGTTTGGGATTGGATTGATTGTCACTATGAATGTTGGTTGGAATAAACTAAGTGAATGAATGTAATTATGATTGTCATACACGCGTGCGAATTTGAGGCCCCTACTTAGTAGGATTGGTAGGGTTTAGGATGTGAAGGCATGATTAGAATTTACGTATGAATTATTTGTTGTAATGAATTTATATTTGTGTTGAGCATGTTGGTTGTTTGAGATTTGCATGAGTGTAGATGATCTAATGTGGTATGATGACCTAGGTAGATCTTAGGTTGATAATGTGATACAAGCGGATAATTTGTATGATACTCTTGTATGGTAAGTTGTTATATATGATTAAACTATGCTACAACTAGTATGTCACCAACGGGTCAACCGGGTCAACTAGGTTAACCTAGGATTATTAAGTTTTATGTACACGTACTTATGTACTTGTGTGTTCTAGGTATTGAAGGCTTGTCTTTGCACCGATCATCAGTCTTTTTATTCACTATCTTAGCACACCAGGTGAGTTCATGCCCCTCTATTTTTATAAACCTTCTTCTCGGGGAGGTAGCATACTTGTTCTCAAACGCTATTTTATTATTATAAGTTGTGTATGTTTTAACATAGTGCTTAATACCTGGAAAGTCCTCACATTTTCGGATCATTAATAATGGTAACTCGCGGGTAATCTTGGGTAGTACTACTGGGTCTGACGAGCCCACCTGTGTGACTTGAGGTCAAACGGGTGCAGTTTTGTCCTTAACACAAACATCGTCATGACCTGGTAAGTCGTGACGGGAGGCAAAAAGTGAAACACAGTTCGCTTCGATCACGAAATCACTATTGTTATTACTTGTGAATATAGACTAGCTATCTATTTCAATGCATTCATTATATTATACAAATGCTATTGATTATATTAAACGCAAACTCTTTAACTCACCAACCATTGTGTTGATATTTTAGTATGCTATTCTTAGGTCGTAACTCTGCTTGCCATTAGGAGCACCACATGGGTCCAACATGCATTCTAAGACTCTAGTTAAAAACCAATATTGTTGGTTATTACTTATGGATTTTAGTTTGTTGGGTTGGCGCGTGTTTTGCCAAGTTATGTATTATTTGCTTATATACTTTGGGTTGTTTTAATTACTAAACGTTTGTGCATGGTTTTCAAGATTGAACTTTGTTTGGTTTTGTTTAAATGTGGCATATAGTGTCTTCTGAGTAACTAGTGACTGTGATCATGGTTTGTTCACACGCCTCGCGGTAAAACTCCACACATGAATTTAAGGGTGTGATAGATTGGTATCAAAGCTATTGGTTATAGGGAACTAGGTTGCATACACACTAGTCTATAACCGCACACAGTTAGTTAGTTACTCTTGACTTATCCTTTACTATATAATCATTGGCATACACATCATGTGCACTGCAACATGGCATCATCATCCTGGGTTTTGGGAAAAAGGCGTGCTCGTTCTAGATCCCCTCCACCTGTACCTCACTAAGTACCTGACTAGCCGTGACATACTTACCCTAGTGGTGAGATAAACTAGGATCAACCATTCATGTTACCTGAGCGCGATCCTCCACGGGATTGGACTTATTACCCGATTTGCATAGATCGTATGAATGTAGGGAGCGTGTTCTAGAGCCAGCCATTGTTATACATAGGACTAGGTCAGCTGTCACACCCCAACCTTAACGGCGGAAACGTCGAGATATGAGGGTTAAGATCGTTCATAGCCACGTAACGCTATTATTAATTCCAAATATATTAATCATAAGTTTCAACGGAAATATTACAATCATAAGTTTCAAATAAAGAAAAATAACATAACATAAGATGTAATAAGCCAATTTATTTCATTTATTTAACTAGGTCCATTCCTAGATGTGAAAGCACTTCAAGATGTCAATCAAACTTGCGCGTTACCTGAAACATATTAAAAATAAAGGGTCAACATATAGTTGGTGAGATTTCCATAGTTTTCATTACATAAGTATATAAAGATGGCAATTCATGTTATGAAATTAGTGAGCAAAGTAACCAAGGATGTAAGATAGAATGCACAATCAAACCTTGACAGTTTTACAAGTCTTAAACGTTTACAAGTATATACGATTAGCTAAATGTACTTGGATTAACCAAGCAGGCTTGTCAGGCCCATAGATCTATGACGTCGCCAGCCTAGCAATAGTTAATGATTGTACATATAATTAACATTACATAGTAGCTACAAAGATCAACTAACCACAACATACAAGTGAATTGCCATAAGTTTACAAGATTCAAACGTTTTACAAGTGCAACGATTATAAGGTAACATGTTTCACCTCAAAGTGTGAAAATATGAAAAATAGGTATAGAAATACTCACTTGGTCATAAATATATAACTGACGATTAATAAGAAATATAATAAGCAACGTCCCAACGTAGTTCCTCACAAGGTACCTAAGTATATATATTTACAAGATTTAAGTTTTAATGATAAGATTAACGTTTAAACATGATCTAGGGTTCCAAGGGGGAATTTAGGCTTTGATATATAAACTTCATAATTAAAATACTTTTGTTTCCATTTTAATGAAAAAGATTTCATCAATATAATAATTTATCATAACGAAACAAATTTGGAATCATTTGATATAATTAACATAAATAATAAGTGTAAATACATTTTTATATTTTTATTTACAAAACTTATAATTTTAAACAACAACATTTGAATCAATAATGATTTTTAACTATTTAAATCATTATTTAAAGTATTTTCTTTGTAATAATAAACTAACGATAATTCTTGTTAAAAACTATTGATATTTTTATTGAAATAACTTTGTAGAAATTTGATAAAGTGATTTACAAATAATTTTTTTTTATAAAATTATTTTTAATAATTTTTCAGAATTTTTATATTTTTTTGAAGACTGAAAAGCTTTAAAAATATTAATGAAGGTAGTCGGGTTCGAACCTGGGACCTCAGGTGTAGTATGCATGCGTGTTACGAGTGGACAAAGGGCCTTGGCCGTGCTAAGACCCGGTCCTAAAATCGTATAAAAAAATCACATGGAAAACCCCCAAATCTAAGAACCCTAGAATCAGATTAATCCATATTGAAGTTCAAATCAATTAGATACATGCTTGAAACCATAGGGCTTTTGTTCCCTATGATAAAACGAGTCTATGGACACACTTAATTACCCGATTCGATGTTTAGGTTGATAAGAACAAATGCCAATGAGTTGCGACTGAAGCTTGAATTCGTTCAACGTACAATTGTTGAAGTTAACCAAATTAAACTTGTGTGAATCTTCAAGTGATGCTCGCAAATCTAAGCCCTCAATCAATTAGAGGTAATAATGCCTGATAACTGGGGTTCGATTAAGGTACGGTTCGCGATGAAGATGGTAATCATGTGTGATGATTTCAGGTGTTTAGACTGAAATTTTTCTTAGGAATCGATTAGAAACGGTTAATTAATTTCTTGGGTTTAATTAATTTGATTATTGTCGATCTTTAATGTTCAAACGGTTTGAAGATTGAAAGAAAGGTTTAATCGGATGCCTCTTTTTTGTAACCATCGCTTTAACTCGATTATTATATGCCTTAGGGTTTGAATCATGCCAAAGAATCGATTGGAAACGGTTTTGGTTCATTATACGCCTTAGGGCTCGAATCCACGAAGTGCAATGACTCATCGATCTGGATGTCTTCTAGTGGAACTTGCAGACTCTCATCAGCCAAACACTTTCTCAAATTTGAGACATGGAACACATAATGAATTCCACTAAGGTCGGAAGGTAGTTCCTGTCTATAAGCCACTTTCCCAATCCTTTTTAGGATTTTGAAAGGTCCTACAAACCTTGGAGCCAGTTTACCCTTCTTTCCAAAGCGAACAACACATTTCCATGGTGAAACCTTAAGAAGAACCATGTCGCCAACTTAAAACTCCAACGGCTTACGAAGCTTATCGGCATAACTCTTTTGTCGACTTCCTGCCACCTCAAGGTTCTTGCGGATTGTGGAGACTTTATCGGTTGTTTCTTGTATGAGTTCAGAACCAGTGATGAAGTTTTCACCAATGTCGGTCCAGTAGATCGGTGATCGGCATTTACGACCATAAAGTGCTTCGAATGGTGCCATCTTGATACTTGAGTGATAACTATTGTTATACAAAAATCCGCGAGTGGTAAATGCGTATCCCCATCACCACCAAAGTCAAGGACACATAGTCGTGGAAAATCCTCCAGAGTTTGAATTATTCGTTCGGTTTGACCATCAATTTGAGGATGGTAAGCCGTACTTAAATCCAATTGAGTACTCAAGAGTTCTTGCATAGACGACCAAAAATGCGAAGTGAAACGAGCATCTTGGTCGGATATGATGTTCAACGACACGCCATGACGACTCACAATTTCGTCAATGTAGATGCGAGACAGTCTTGAAACTTTGTATGTGTCTCGTATTGGTATGAAATGTGCTGTCTTGGTCAAATGGTCAACAATCACCCATATGCTATCATGACCACGAGGGGTACGAGGTAACTTGGTTATGAAATCCATGGATATATGTTTCCATTTCCACATAGGGATTTCAGTTTGCTCAAGTAAACCACTTCATCGTTGGTGCTCGGCTTTGACCCTTGCACATGTGAGCCACTTGGAAACATAGGACGCGATATCTTTCTTCATTCCAGGACACCAATATTGGCCTCGCAGGTCCATGTACATTTTATCGGAGCCAGGAAGAATGGAATATCGGTTTTGATGGGCTTCGTGCATAATGAAGTGTCGAAGGTTATCACGATTCGGGATCCACAATTGATTTAAGAAGTACCATATGTCGTTCGGTTTTGTCTCCAGTTGTGACCGAACGTTAAACATCAAATCTTCATCTTTCCCTTCGTCGGTTAACACTGCTTGTTGAGCTTCGCGAATGCATAACTTGAGGTCACTATCAATCCTTATATTTTGAAGCATGATAGTAGCCTCGTTAACATCTACATGAATCTCGGTATCAAATTCTCTTAACGTGTCAAACCATTGTCTTCGATCGTGGATTTCTTGAAGCGAGACAATCTTGTTATGGACCTTGTAACTCAGCGTGTCAGATACAACATTCGCCTTTCCAGGGTGGTAGCGAATGTCACAGTCGTAGTCGCTAATCAACTCAATCCAACATCTTTGCCTCATGTTGAGATCCTTTTGATTGAACACGTGTTGGAGACTCTTATGATCGGTGTAGACTATGCATTGCGTCCCATAAAGATAGTGTCGCCAAATCTTCAATGCGAAAACCACGACGCCAAGTTCAAGATCATGAGTTGTGTAGTTCACTTCATGAACCTTCAATTGCCTTGACGCGTATGCTATGACTTTGCCTCGTTGCATGAGAACACAATCAAGACCTTGATTAGAAGCATCGCAATACACGGTAAAGTCATTGTTCCCATCGGGAAGTGTGAGAATAGGAGAGTTACACAACTTGCGTTTCAATGTCTCGAAAGCCTCTTCTTGCTTGGGTCCCCATTCAAAGAGTCAATTCTTTTAGCTTAGCGCCGTTAATGGTTTAGCAATCTTCGAAAAATTCGCTATGAACCTACGGTATATCCCGCTAAGCCCAGAAAAGAACGAACCTCGATTGGTGTTGTGGGAACACATCAATTCTTCACGGCTTCAATTTTAGCAGGATCAACGTGAATTCCTTGGCTATTCACCACATGCCCTAAGAATTGAACCTCTTCTAACCAGAATTCACACTTGAAAAACTTGGCGTATAATTGATCCTTCTTCAAAAGTCCAAGAACTTGTTGCATGTGCGTCTCGTGATCGATTTTTGTCTTGGAATAAATAAGAATTTCATCAATGAACATGATCACAAACTTATCCAAATACGGTTTACATACTCGATTCATGAGATCCATGAACACGGCAGGTGCATTAGTCAAGCCAAAAGGCATAACCATGAACTCGTAATGTCCATATCGAGTACGAAAAGCAGTCTTTGTGTTAGGATCAGTGATCTATGTTTGATTGATTGAAGAGTATTGCAGCGGAATTCAAACAATGAATTAGTCGATTCACAAGAACAAAACTGTATTCAATGAAGAACAAAGATGGTTATAGAGAGAGAATATCTGCAAATATATTTCATTCAATATTCGCTTTCGTGGTAACAGAATGCCACAATTACAATTAGGTCGACACCTCTTATATAAGAGATGTGACGTCTGCTGATGTCACTTGATAGTGACATCTAACAGATTTATTACAACTGAAACACAACTACTGAAGATGTCAAAACAGCTGACATCTTCTTACAAAAAGTTCTAAGTGTTATCAGTTGTTATAACTACTGAAATATAAAACTACTGAAACTACAACGACTGAAGAACAAGCTCTTCAGTCGTTTTACAAAACTATTGAAACTAGAAATATAAAACTACTGATATCACAACTACTGAAAAAGTACTCTTCAGTAGTTGTGACAAACTACTGACGCTTCAGTACTTGATCTTCAGACTTTGACCTTCAGATGTTTCATCAGCTGATGACTTCAGTAGATATCATCAGCTGATGTCTTCAGTCTTTGTCTTCAGACTTTGTACATCAGTTGTTGATCTTCAGCACTTGTAAACTCTTCAGCTGTTGTACTTCAGTACTTTGGTCTTTCAGCTTCAGCACTTGTGTTCTTCAGCTGTTGTACTTCAGCACTTTAGTTCTTCAGCTGTTGAAGTCTTCAGCACTTGATCTTCAGCTGTTGAAGTCTTCAGCACTTGTCAAACTGCTGATGAAGCTTTCAGCAGTTGTTGTGATACCATGTGGGACTTAGAGGTTTTCTGATCTTGGCTCATTGGTTCTTTTGGTCCAACAAACTCCCCCTGAACCAATGCAGCCAAAACCTCTAAATTATTTATTATCCCACTTATTGTTGGAAAAATGTTGGTCTTTTTCCTTCTTGATTAGTAGAGAAGATGACCCATGTAAGCTCCGGCCTGGGAAGAAATCTCAAATATTTGTTTGGCAGGGTATGAATGGGAACTCTGTTTTGGGGAACTGGACACAGAGTTGTTATCCCATTCATGAGATTTACTTCCCCATAATGAGTCTGTATGACTCTCGAACATAGGCCTCAAGGAGAACAACTTGTTCCTCCTTGGAGAGTTCTTCTACTCCTCCTTCGAAGAAGAACTCTGGACCATAGTACTCAGATAAGTACTTCATGGTCCTGCCATTTTTCAGCTCCAATGTAGTTACCTCCCTATAGACAAATTCATCAGGATGGGTGCCTTCAAGGAGTAACTGGAGCTCATTCTTCTGGATATCTTCAAGCTTTTTATATAACAACCCCTTTTTGATCATCTTGTTTTCCAGTAAAGCTTGAGGGGTCATCTTTGCTTGATGAGCTTTCTTGAATTCATCAATTATTTCCCAAGGTGTGACTACAATGGCCAACATGATGGTAGAATCTATTGTTTTTCTAACCTGGCCATTGTATTTGTGTGGAATAATTCTTTTATGGATTCTAGAACTCACCCTGGGGTCTGGCCATACTCTCACTCTCTCCTTCTGATACTGAAAAGTGTGCCTGAGAGTGTACAGCCTCTGAGCATGCCCTTTCATGGCTTGTATAGATGATGACTGAGGAAATTCCTTGTCAACCATCTTCAGTAGTTGCTTATCGTGCTGTTTCTGCTGTTCTTCATCTTCTATCTTCACTCTAACCATTTCCCTTTGAGAGTCAGGTGTGATCATGGGTTGACTTCTGGGTTTTGGTAGCTTTAGAACAGTAGAGAGTGGCAGACTATCATCTTCATCCTCTTCTTCTTCTTCTTCTTCCATCCTCAGCACCCTTCTCCTCCTTCTAGGTGCATCACTGGATGATGGTTGGGTGGTAAGGGAATTGGTTTTGAAGAATGAGGATGTTTGGACTTTGGCTTAGAGATTGGTTTGGAGATTTGAGGGGTAGGCTGTGTTTGAGTGGGTGGAAGGGAAGGTTGATCCAGCATCTTTGTAGTAAGTTTCGCCTTTGTAAGTTTAGCCATTTCCAACCTTTTACCAGCCCCAGCCTCATCAAGGGCTTCAACAATAATCCCCTTATGGAATTGCTCAGACAGACAGATTCTGGTGGCTATAGCCAGAATACTGTCCCTGGTCCACGCGCGAATCTCCATTAAAGATCTTCCTAAGTATTTTGCAATGAAGCGGATCATGATCTCCAATCTCTCTTTTTCAAGAGCATCATACCCAGCCCATTGGGTTTGAATCTCTTGCACTTCCAACCTTCTGATCTCACTATCCAATGTGGCTGTATCAAACCCTTGCCTGAAGAGTTGTTCAATTATTTTATCCATGGATCGGCTGTGTATAGTATCATCTTCTTTTACCAGCTCTTCCAAGGATTTGTCTTCAGCAGTATGATCATCAGCACTTTTCTTTTGCTTGTAAGTGAGCAGTGGTTGCTTTTCTTTCTCCTCCTCTTGGGCTTGCTTCTCTTCCTTCTCTTCCTCTGTTCTTTTCCTCTTCTTTTCTTTCACTGCAGTACTCTGCCCCTTTTTGGATGCATTGGTGGAAGGGGTTTGTACCGCAAAAGTGTCTTTTGCACAGCAGCATCAATCAAGGGTTGTAAAGTTGAGGAAAGCCTCTTATCAATGGCTTTAGTCACAATATCAGTGATTATGGGTGTAATGAGAGGGAGGGAATTTTGAAGTACAGCACCTATTTGCTCAGGAGGGTTCTGTTCCTGAGAAATAGGGCCTGAAGCAGAGGCAGGTGGTTGAGTTTGGAGTGGCTCAGTGTTTGGGGAACCTTCAACTGAAGTGCCATCTGTGGGTTGGTGGAGGCAGATGGTCTTTCTCCTTGTGAGAGTTGGTCAAGTAGGTTTTGCAGCCTACTGACTTTCTCTTCAAGGATTGTGTTCTGGGCAAGAACATCGTAGAAAAAGCCCAGGTCATCATCAGCCGAAGCTGAATCATCTGACCTCCTGCTTGGAGCAGGATTTACATGCACTGGGTGTAGACCAGTTGTTGCATGTGCCCCTTTTTCTTGGTACTGGGGACTTCCAGCCTCAGGACAATGTCCATCATCAGCTGTTGCCTCTAGTGAGGTGTTAGCAATTTTACCAGCCTCATTCTAATCATGTGCTGATTCAGAAGAGGTGGCAGCCTCACTAGATATTCTAATCTCCTTATCTACACCAGGAGATAGAAGTGGTAAACCCCTGTGCTGTGGGTTCTCAATTGCACTGTGTTCCTCCCCCTCAATTGTAGAGGTGTTCCCAGTAGTAAGTGGTTTCTGGGGAGGGGGTGAGGAGTGCAGTTGAGTCAGCATTATGCAACTATTAAAGTTGGGCTGTGAGGGGCGGTTGTATAGGGTGAAGGGATAGAAGCAGTGTGCACCTGGGGAGGTTGGTGCTCTTCAATGGCAATCCCCTCAAGTGAGGAAGATCCCAGATGTGTAGGTACCCCTTGTGTGGTTGCTGCAGGCTCCTGTTGAGAGGAATCCTGAGCGGCTATGGCTGGAAGAGTCCTTATATCCACTAGGGGGTTTGGACCAGTGGATATCTCCTGCGTTTGTGTTGTAAGGGCATCCTCAGGGGACTCAATTCCCTGAGTAGCCGTTTTGGGTTTCTTTTTGGTGGGTTTGGTGGGGACTTTTGATTTGGAGGTGGTGGCTGTGGGTTCCAGCTGCGTGGGTTTGCGCAGCTTGGCAGCCAATTTGAGTGTCTGGTCAGAGTTGTGCCGGGAGTATACTTCCGGCAGAATAGCCGTAGTAGGGACTCCCAAGCCAACAAGTCCCTCAACATTAAGCTGGTTTGTAATGATGGCCATTATGAACCGTGGATATAGTATCCAACGGTTAGCAGTTAGTTTTTGAGCCATATCCTTGAGCTCCGAAAATATTATTTCTGAAAAGTTTAACAGTTGTTGCTCAAGAATAGAATACATTACCTGCTGCCACTTTGTCGACATTTGATCCCAATACGAAGTCTTAGGAGCCAAACATACATTCACCATGTGAAAAATTAGGCGTTCAGCGTCATGGAAGTGTTTCTTCATGATAGTGGGGGCACTGAGATTGCCTTGATATCCATGTTGGGCAAAGGATAGATCTGTGGTGCCCTTGGGATATCCAGCAGGAGAAATAGCATCATCCAGAGAAAGAATTTGGCGGATTAGTGCAGGAGTGATGACCACTTCTTTGTTGTTAACGACCGACTGGAGAGATGGTGTGTTGTTCTCCCCAGTGGTAATGGTGACGTTCATCCAAAACTGTTGGAGGGATTCGGCATGTAGAATGGGATTCAGAAGAAATTCCGTTTTGTATTGGGACTGAACCATAAGATCGATAGTAGTATTGAACTTAGCCCAGACAAGCGATTTAGTAAGGTAGGCAACACAGTTGTGTCGCGGTTTAATTTGCATGGACGCCATTGAGAAGAGAGAAGTTTTGGAGAGGAACGTTAGGTTTGAAGAAGATGAAGCATTTAAGGATTAGGTCAGGGATATTTATAGGGTACGGGTAAGAAAACGACTGAAGGATGTGGTGTTAGTCATCAGTAGTTTTAAACGACTGTTGACATGGTATTATCCTTTCAGACGTTGAAACAGCTGAAGTCGTGGTGTTAGGCATCAGAAGTTAGAAAACTACTGAAGACTGTGGTTTTGACTTCAGATGATTGAAACAACTGAGAACTTGGTGTTTGTCATCAGTAGTTGTGTAACTACTGAAGGCAGTGGTTTTGTCATCAGCTGTTGTAAACAACTGAAGACTTGGTATTAGTCATCAGTAGTTATAAAAACTACTGAAGACATGGTTTTGCTTCAGTTGTTTAGAATGAAACAGCAGTTGTTGAAACAACTGAAGAGAAAGTTCTCTTCAGTAGTTGTCGTCAATTCATAGCCTTTCAGCTGTTTCATGCTGTCCTCAACACTTATCAGACTTTGCATCAGATTTTCAGGTGTTTCATAGGACATCAGTACTTATCTGTTTATACTGATTTCAGTAGTTGTAACTACATAAGTAGTTTTAACTACATCAGTAGTTTGGAACAGATAAAGTACTTCAGTACTTGTGAGGCATTTAGCCATCAGTAGTTATAAAAACTACTGAAGGGAAAAAAGACTCATCAGTACTTATATGTGACATGGGTACCAATCATCATCAGTAATTACTACTGAAATCATCAGTAGTTGTCACTTATTCTAGCTGCAGCATACCAAGCCTTAACACAAGGTTTTAGAAAGTAGAACTATCCAAAGGCTTAGTAATAATATCTACAAGCTCATCAGCACTAGGCACAAACTTAGGATCAATCAGACCTTTTTCAAAACAATCCCGAATAAAATGATGTCTGATCTCTATATGTTTGGTCCTAGAGTGCTGGACTGGATTTTTGATAATACACAGAGCTGAAGCACTATCCATTAACAATGGAGTCTTAGTCTCTGTAATGCCATAATCCAGAAGTTGGTTCTGAAGCCAGAGTACCTGAGAGGTGCAACTTGCAGCAGCAATGTACTCGGCCTCAACAGTGATGTAGCAACAGATGTTTGTTTCTTACTCTGCCAAGAAATCAAACAGTTGCCTAGGAATTGACAACCACCAGAAGTTGACTTTCTAGTTAACTTGCACCCTGCATAGTCACTATCTGAAAAAGCAACTAATTGCAAGAGTGTCCAGTGGAATACCATAAACCCAGAGATTGTGTACCTTGCAAATATCTAAAGATTCTCTTGACTGCAATCAAATGAGACTCTTAGGAGCAGCCTGAAATCTAGCACAAACACATGTAGCAAACATAATATCTGGTCTAGAAGCTGTTAGATACATCAAAGACCCAATCATACATCTGTAAAGCGTTTCATCAACATCTTACCTTTCTGATCAGCATCCAGTTGTGTGGTGTTGCACATGGGAGTAGAACAGGGCTTACAGTTTTGTAAATCAAACTTATTCAAAGATCTTTTGTATATTTTGACTGATGAATAAAAGTTCCATCAGCCGTTTGTTTGATTTGCAAGCCTAGAAAGAACTGTAATTCTCCCATTGCACTCATTTCAAACCTCTTTTTCATCAATGTTGTAAAATCATCACACAACTGGGATCAGAAGATGCAAAAATAATATCATCAACATAAATCTGAACAAGTAGCTTATGCTGATCCACCTCTTAATAAACAAAGTTTTATCAATGGAGCCTCTAGTGAAATTATTCTTAAGAAGAAAAGTAGAGAGTGTCTCATACCAGGCTCTAGGAGCTTGTTTCAACCCATAAAGAGCCTTATCAAGTTTGTACACCCATTCAGGATGTTTATTATCCTCAAAGCCTGGTGGTTGACACACATAAACTTCTTCCTTTATTTTACCATATAAAAATGCACTTTTAACATCCATTTGAAAAACTTTAAGATTGTGGAATGCAGCATAGGCTAAGAACAATCTGATTGCCTCTAGTCTGGCTACAGGGGCAAGGTTTCATCATAGTCAATACCTTCTTCTTGAGAAAACCCTGAACAACCAGTCTAGCCTTGTTCTTAACAATAAGCCCATTTTCATCGGTTTTATTCCTAAACACCCATTTAGTGCCTATTGCACACTTACCTGGGGGAAGAGGAACAAGTTCCCACACTTGCTGTTTCTTGAACTGAAGTAGCTCAAGCTGCATAGCTTCAACCCATCCATTGTCTCTCAAAGCAACATGATAGTTCTTTGGCTCTAGCTGACTGATGAAGAGAGCATAGAAGCAGAAGTTAGACAATTGACTTCTAGTTGAAACACCAGAATTGATATCACCAATAATCTGAGTCATGGGGTGATTCTTCAGTTCTTGATAAACAATGAGATCTGTGCAAGTGTTTGTAGAATCTTTAGCAGCAGCAGATGTTGATGTAGACTCTTGAAACCAAGAATTTGATGGTAACTCAAAAGATGCAGAGGAAACAGAGATCTCATCAGCAGTTGTTGTGGATGGAACTGCTGAAGCTACAGGAACATCAAGTTTAGCAGACACAGGCAGTTGGTCACTAAACTTGAAAAGGTGAGTATTGATATTATCATCATCATCATCAATACCACCAGGTGGAAGACATGCTGCAGAAGATGATTGAGCCACAGGATCTGCAACAGTTGGAGGTTGATAAGGAACATATTGCAGTATGTCCAAATCAAACAACTCCACAGGGTTTTGTGGAATCTTGTCCAAAGGAGATTCATTAAACTTCACATGCAGAGTCTCTTCAACTATCTTTGTTCTGCAGTTGAAGACTCTGTATGCCTTGCAAGTAGATGAATAACCAACAAAATATCCAGCATCCACCTTAGGATCAAATTTATGGAGTTGATCCTTTGTGTTGAGAATAAAACAGGGACACCCAAATGCTTTGAAAAATGAAATTAGAGGAGCCAAATGATGGAGAACTTCATATGGAGTCTTCAACAACCTCTGATTTACTAGAACTCTATTCTGCACATAGCAAGCTGTGTTGACAGCTTCAGCCCAAAAGGTCAGTGGCAAACCAGAGTCAGCCAACATGGACCTTGCAGCTTCAATGAGGGTCCTGTTCTTTTCTCCACTACTCCATTTGTTCTGGAGTCCTTGGGATGCTAAACTGCCTTTTGATTCCTTTGAGAGATAGAATTCATCAAGTGTATGATTCCTGAATTCAGTTCCATTATCACTCCTGATACACTTGACTGGAAGGGAATACTGCTTCTCAATATACAACACAAAGTTAATAACTTCTGAGCAACCTAATCCTTTGAATGTAGAAAGAAAGTCCATACAAATCTGGAGTAATCATCCATAATTACCAGACAGTATTTCTTCTTGGCCATGCTCATCACTCTCACAGGACCAAAGAGATCCATATGCAGTAATTGCAAGCAGGCAGTGGACTTAGGCTCTTCAATAGTGAGACTTTGTGCTGTTTTCCTTTAAACAAGCAGTGCAGGTTTCATCACAGTGGAACTCCTTTATTGGTAAGCCTCTGACTAAACTATTGTGGATAAGCTGATTCATGTTTTTGAAATTAACATGACCCAGCCTTCTGTGCCACAGTTTAGATTCTTGAGAAGAGGCTTTGGAAAATAGGCAAGGATTGCCTTTGAGATCTATTTTCTTGGAAAGATCTAAGGCATACACTCTTCCTGTCCTGTTGGCTCTCAGGAGAGTGTGTTCATCCAAAAACTTGTCAATCAAATGCAAAACTTTGGATGACAGAATCCTATAGTTCTGACTGGTGAAAAGAGCAACATGGCCTTTATCACACATTTGACTGACACTCAAGAGATTGTACTTGAGATTTTCCACATGATTGACATCATCAAATTTGATTTCTCCATTGGAGACAAAACCATTACCAATGATGTAACCCCTAGCATCATTGCCAAAATAAACAAATCCCTTCTTTCCTTGAGAGTAGTCATGAAGAAGAGAGCTGTTCCCAGTCATGTGCATAGATCCCTCACTGTCTACATACCAGATGCTACTTTGGCATGTTGGAGAACCCTCCAAAAATAAACAATCAGTTAGTTTTAGAGACCCAAACCTTTTTGGTTTTGGGCCTGGTCTCATCAATAGATGGTAAACTAACAGGGTTATTTGAAACAACAGCCTGAGAGGAAGAAGATGGTGAAGAAGAGGAATCCTTTGGCTTGGATCTCCTTTTCTGTGGTTTAACATAGGAGCATCTAGTTGGTTAACTCTACCCAACAGATGTTGAACCATCATGACCAGTTGTGTCTGATTTTGTGATAAAGCTTTCAGCTCATCAGACACATTGCCAGTGGAGTTTGATAAGTTCCTATGTTACGCCTTCTTCTTCTGAGCACTCTCAGCTGTCACCTATTTAACCCCTTCCTTTTTGGATTTCTTTGAGGACATAAGGGTTACAGGATTTGATGTTGCTGATACAAATGTGGTCTCAAACTCAGTTTTCATTTTTACCATTTTCTCTTTAATTTCTTCTTTTTGTTTGAGTTGGAACCTCTTTTGTACCAACAATCATCTGTAAGATGATTGAATAAACCACATACTTCACATGGTTTCTTCTTCATCTTAGGTTGATCATTAACTAAAGAGGGTGAAGCAACTGGAGACTTGCTCTTCAATGCTTTGGAAGCATTGGTTGCTTTCTTGACTGCCTCTTTAGTAGTCTTCAAACTTTTTACTGACAGTTTTTCTTTCAGTACTGACAGCAGTTGGAGTTTGAACTTCAGGTGTTAAACTCTGCTCTCTAATCCTTTCAGGACTTTCAGAATTAACTCCTGAGTGATCAACTCATGATCATGTGAGTGTCAGCATTTGAACCATCAACATCAGTGATAGGTTCAGAGAGGGCTTGATGCTGACTTCTACTTCTGATTGTGCTGTATCAGAAAGTAGATCACATGATGAGATGGATTGGTTATCACTCTCACCATCAGATTCTACCTCTGCTCTTGGAGTAAAATCTGTAGGTGGAGCAGTGTGATTGTAACCAATGCCAAACTTCACATTGGAAGCAGATTGCTACTAAGAAGCATTCAAACCTTTGCATGATTGTACCCATCTATCACACTCTCTACCTGGGTAACTGCAAGGGTTCTTTGAGATCTTTATCTTCTCTAGAAGTATCTCGTCCCTAGCCTTATCATCAGTATTTGGCATTCAGTTTGTAAATCTCATCAGTTTTATCATTAAGCACAGACTCAAATTCAGCTTGTTTTTGGAAATAATTTGTTTTAGCTCAATGTTCTTGTTGATTAAAGCTACATTTGCTTCTCTAATAGATGCAAATGCGGCTATGCATGTGTCAGAACATAATTTGGCTTTGCCTCAGAGGAGTACCTGTGATACTTGGTGTAGAGGCATTAGAGGATGAAGTATCAATAGAATCCAAAGCAATAAGAGCTAGATTCCAAATGGACTTTCACCACCATGTGACCAGCACTGAGAACAGTTGTTCATTACCAGACATGTCATATGGTAAACTGCTCCAGTCAACACAACTCCAGGGTGAAGAAGCTGTGTTGTTGAGGTTGAGTTTGTTGATGAGATGGGAAGGCTGTGGTTCAGGCAATGCTTGTGGTTGTTGTGCAATTGGAGCTTGAACAGAATTTGGTTGAGGCACATAATAGCAGGGATAGGATATGACATTTGACCTGGGGAACAAAGTATGCAGGAGATCAGGATGTGAATAATGACTAGAACCAACAGGATGTTGCCCTCTGTTTTGTGGACTAGTACTAGGAAAAGTCACAAAGGGTGCAGAAGAGTTAGATCCAGTTGATCTACACTCTCTTGCAAAGTGTCCTAGACTTTGGCATTTGTGACACCTCAACTTACTCTTGTCAAAACCAACTTTGGTTTTGCCAGAGAGTCCAGGAAATTTCCTGCCAGTTCTCTTGTAGAACTTCTGAGATCTGATATTAATCAGTGCCATCTGGCTCAGAATATCCATCTCTTCTAGATCATCATCAGCTATTCCTTTCAGATCATCCATGATGAAGCATAAATTGTCACTATTACTGCAAGAATGACTCTCAATACCAACAAATGCATGATCAGAACTATTTGAAGAGAAATCTATATGCTCATCATAATTGCTTTCAGATGCAGCATATTCTGACTCATGACCAACCAAGGCAGTATTGCCTGGTACAAAGTCATCAGTGAGCTTTCCTGATGAGGACAGTTTCCTCTTCTGCTCTATCTCTCTTTCAAATGTAAGCAGTTCCCATGAAGTTGGGTGAGAGATAGGCCTTCTAGATTTGCACTGGAGCGTAGGACAATAGTGTATGTGTCCCATCTCTCAGGCAGTGATCTGAGGAATTGTTGTTCATCTGGCTATTGGTGTATTCCTGTTTCACCATTTTCAGCTCAGATATCAAGCAGGAAAAGCGCTCAAACTGTTGAGTCAGTGTCTCACCCTTTCTATGAGAGAATGTCTCATATTGTTGGGCAAGGATCTCTCTATTGTTTGCTAAGACCTCATCAGTGCCATCGAATTGTTCCTTCAGGGCATTCCAGAGATCATGAGCAGTTTCATGATGCATAAGCCCTGAATAGATTTCATTAGGCAGTGCCATGGCCAGAATTCCATGGGCTTTAGCATCAATCTCAAATAGTTTCCGATCTTCATCAGAGTATTGTTCCTTCTTCTTCGGAACCATTTGATTGGTTTCCGGATTGTTCACATAGGCTTATGTGGTCCATGTACCACAGATGTCCAACAACCTGAACTGTTAACAGACAGGTGATGAAGCATTCTTCGTTGCCATATGTTATACTCGGTCCTAACCAGCATCGGAGGCTTGGTTGAGGAACCGGTATTGTGAGGATCATTAGAAGGAGTCGTCATCTCAGATTCAATCAAATTCAGTTAAGCTAAAAAAGATTTAGAACAAAAAAGCAACAACCAATTGAACCAGAAGATCTCAAAATAAATGAACGAAAGCGACAGAAATTCAATAATCTATAACCAGTTCTTGCAAATACGCTAATTCAATCAAACACAGATATCAATTAGCAGTTTCAATGATCAATTGTTAGATCGATCAATGATTAACTTGCTCTAATACCGCTTGTTAGGATCAGGTCTATGTTTGATTGATTGAAGAGTATTGCAGAGGAATTCAAACAATGAATTAGTCGATTCACAAGAACAAAACTGTATTCAATGAAGAACAAAGACGGTTATAGAGAGAGAGAATATCTGCAAATATATTTCATTCAATATTCGCGCTTTCGTGGTAACAGAATGTCACAATTACAATTAGGTCGACACCTCTTATATAAGAGATGTGACGTCTGCTGATGTCACTTGATAGTGACATCTAACAGATTTATTACAACTGAAACACAACTACTGAAGATATCAAAACAGCTGACATCTTCTTACAAAAGTTCTAAGTGTTATCAGTTGTTATAACTACTGAAATATAAAACTACTGAAACTACAACGACTGAAGAACAAGCTCTTCAGTCGTTTTACAAAACTACTGAAACTAGAAATATAAAACTACTGATATCACAACTACTGAAGAAGTACTCTTCAGCAGTGTGACAAACTACTGACGCTTCAGTACTTGATCTTCAGACTTTGACCTTCAGATGTTTCATCAGCTGATGACTTCAGTAGATATCATCAGCTGATGTCTTCAGTCTTTGTCTTCAGACTTTGTACATCAGTTGTTGATCTTCAGCACTTGTAAATCTTCAGCTGTTGTACTTCAGTACTTTGGTCTTTCAGCTTCAGCACTTGTGTTCTTCAGCTGTTGTACTTCAGCACTTTAGTTCTTCGCTGTTGAAGTCTTCAGCACTTGATCTTCAGCTGTTGAAGTCTTCAGCACTTGTCAAACTGCTGATGAAGCTTTCAGCAGTTGTTGTGAACCATGTGGGACTTAGAGGTTTTTGATCTGGGCTCATTGGTTCTTTTGGTCCAACACTTTGGAATGTCATCATCGTGAACACGTAATTGATGATACCCAGAACGTAGATCGATCTTTGAGAATTGAGTTTCTCCCTGAAGTTGATCGAAGAGATCATTGATTCGAGGGAGAGGGTATCAGTTTTTATGGTAAGCTTGTTGAGTTCCCGGTAGTCGATGCACATACGGAATGAACCATCTTTCTTCTTCACAAACAACATAGGTGCACCCCATGGTGAAGAGTTAGGACGAATGAAGCCCTTATCGGTCAACTCTTGCAGTTGATTAGCTAGTTCTTGCATTTCAGACGGTGCAAGACGATAAGGTGATTTAGCCACAGGGTTTGCACAGGGATTAAGTCACAGGGTTTGCATCAGGGATTAAGTCAATCTTGAACTCAACTTCTCGCACGGGAGGTAATCCCTTAAGATCCTCGAGAAAAACCTCGGGAAAGTCCGCATGACAGGAATGTCTTTCAGTTCCTACCATTGGCTTTCATATTAACTACATATGCCATGATAGCCATGTAGTTTTTACTTAAGCACTTGCGGGCCTTGATGCAAGACATAAGTTTGAGTCCTTGGGATGATTTCTCCTAAAGACTTTCAAAGTATCACCAGTTGGTAAAGGAATTCGAATGCACTTCTGAAGCATAGAATTTCCGCATGATGCTTGGCTAACCAATCCATGCCAACAATAACATCAAAGCTTCCCAGTTGCATTGGAATAAGGTCAATGCAAAACTCGTGTTCGTTAAGTCTCAAGTTACAATTGCGTATTACGACGTCAACAACGATAGATTTTCCATCGCGACTTCGACCGTGAAGGATCTTTCCAGAGTAACACGTGGTTTAGAAAGTATGGTTCGAATTCCAAGGACACCAAAACTCTTATCCGCACCCGAATCAAGCAATACAGATGCATAATGACTATTTACAAGATACATACCTGTTTGGTAATAACCTATTATTTGTATGATGGACACAAAGATAGGAATTTTTATAATACAAGAAATGATTAAAAGGAGTTCAATAACGTACCATTCACCACGTCGTGTGGGTTGGGCTTGATTGGCGTTGATGTTGAAAGCCCTTCCACGAGCCGTTGGCATGGTTCCCGCATTGCGAGGACATTGCGGATGAATATGACCAGGCTCGCCATAGTTATTAGCATTCGGTTGGTAAGCATTGCAGTGTTGTTTGGTGCATGAAGATAAGTAGCCACCAAGTGCCGTACTTTCCACACAACGAGCAAACTCGGCATGGAATGTTGCTCGCGTGATGGTACTTGCATGTGTTACACATAGGATATGGACCAGCATAAGCTCTAGCCATGGGAGCTTGATTTGCAACCACCATTGTTTTTGAGAAGCATTTGGGGCGATCACAGCATAGTGCATGTCAGGGTGAACTTACGCTTCTTGTTTTGGGTAGATGACTCAGCCCTTACCTCCTTTGTTGCCTCGGATGTCACCTTCATAGTAGAATTAGAACCCTTTGCCGACATAGTGCCAGCTCTAATATGATTCTCGGTGAGCTGTGCTGTGATAGTGATTGCTTCCTCCAAAGTTGTGGGCCTACTACCCACCACGACATCCTGAATTTGAGGTGGCACCCCTTGATAAATTTCTCAATGTTACAGGGCACGGTGTCCACCATGTGTGGTAGAAGCATAGTCAAATCATGATGCCGGTTGAATAAGCCAGGTGATTTCCACCATCTTGTTTGAGGTTCCAAAATTCCACCTCTAGCTTTTGCAACTTGCTCCTCAGGCAAACTTTTGGATCATGATTCCTTAAATTCCTCCCAGGGCAACACCAAAGCAACTCAGCCCCACGATTTCTCTTTTCACTATTCCACCATGTGAGTGCCCGTTGTTAAAGGACACTTGCAGCATAGCGAACCTTGAACTCATCGGGGCACTCGCTAACGATGAACGTGTTTTCCATGGTTTCAAAACACTCGAGAAGTCTAGTGGCTCCTTCTTTTCCACTAAAACTAGTGGGTTTGCATGAGTTGAAGTGTTTGAAAGTACAGGTGTGATTGTTCCCATGTTGATTGTTGTTATTCTCTCCATGAGCACCACTTATGTTCCCATTGGCGTTGTTGTTGCTATTAGCCATTAGGGTGTTATTAAGTTAGCAACCATGGATGGGAGCATAACAACCATTTGTCGGGCGATCAATGCTGCAAGCTTGCGGTTGGAACTTCCACACTTCCATGATGGCAAGACATGCTAGATACAAAATGAATTAGTCATGGGAAAGAAGGTTCAAAGGACAATAATTTAAACAAAGATAAGCTAAGGATTGTAAGGTACACGGAATGATTCCATTTGGTAACGCATTACCATTTGGAAACGTTGACACGTCAAGGTGAATTGACCCATTTACCTTAGAAACTTGTGTATATTGACCATAGTTTATCACTCATCCCAGAAATCCCCAGGTAAGCATGACTAGTCCCATAGGATTTATGCGAAATGCTTGCCTTATCCCAAAAGCCTTTTGCCAGGAAATCCAAGATACAGGTGTCTATATGTCACACAATATTCCATAGGTTCATGAAATCAAAACCTTGATGAGATTTTTATAGATTAAACATAAAGTCTAAAGATCCAAATCATAAGCATATGCATACGATTCCACGTGTCGTCGAGAATAAGATTAAGAAACTTTATGTTCGGGGAGAATTAAAGAGGCAAAGATAAGTTTAGGAAGACAAGTAACAGTGTTTAGGCAATCCTATGCTAAGGCATCAAATTACACATAAGAAGCCATAGCATTATGTAGCATGCAAACCATACATTTTACAATATAGAAATATAATTCTATGAGGTTCATGCATACACTATATTCTAGGTCACCATTTCTAATAACCTAAATCCCTATAGTTATGGGTTCTGATACCAATCTGTCACACCCCAACCTTGAAGGCGGAAACGTCGAGATGTGAGGATTAAGATCATTCACAGCCACATAACGCTATTACTAATTCCAAATATATTAATCATAAGTTTCAATGGTAACATTACAATCATAAGTTTCAAATAAAGAAAAATAACATAACATAAGATGTAATAAGCCAATTTATTTTATTTATTTAACTAGGTCCATTCTTAGATGTGAAAGCACTTCAAGATGTCAATCAAACTTGCGCTTTACCTGAAACATGTTAAAAATAAAGGGTCAACATATAGTTGGTGAGATTTCCATAGTTTTCATTACATAAGTATATAAAGATGGCAATTCATATTATAAAATTAGTGAACAAAGTAACTAGGGATGTAAGACATAATGCACAATCAAACCTTGACAGTCTTACAAGTCTCAAACGTTTACCAGAATATACGATTAGCTAAGTGTACTTGGATTAACCAAGCAGGCTTGTCAGGCCCATTGATCTATGACGGCGCCAGGCTAGCAATAGTTAATGATTGTACATACAATCGACATTACATGATAGCTACAAAGATCAACTAACTACAAGATACAAGTGAATTGCCATAAGTTTACAAGATTCAAATGTTTTACAAGTGCAACGATTATAAGGTAACATGTTTCACCCCAAAGTGTAAAAATATGAAAAAGGGGTATAGAACTACTCACTTGGTCATAAATATATAATTGACGATTAATAAGAAATATAATAAGCAACGTTTCAACGTAGTCCTTCACAAGGTACCTAAGTATATATATTTAATGATAATATTAACGTTTAAATATGATATAGGGTTCCAAGGGGGAATTTAGGCTTTGATATATAAACTTCATAATTAAAATACTTTTGTTTCTATTTTAATGAAAAAGATTTCATCAATATAATAATGTATCATAACAAAATAAATTTGAAATCATTTGATATAATTAACATAAATAATAAGTGTAAATACATTTTTATGTTTTTATTTACAAAACTTATAATTTTAAAAACATTTGAATCAATAATGATTTATAATGATTTAAATCATTATTTAAAGTATTTTCTTTGTAATAATAAACTAACTATAATTCTTGTTAAAAACTATTGATATTTTTTAAAATAAATAATTTGCAGTAATTTGATAAGTGATTTACAAATAAATTTTATTTATAAAATTATTTTTAATATTTTTTAGATATTTTATATATTTTTTTGAAGGCTGAAAAGTTTTAAAAAATTTAATGGAGGTAGCCGGGTTTGAACCTTAGACCTCAGGTGTAGTATGCATGTGTGTTACCACTGGACTAAGGGCCTTGGCTATGCTAGGACCCTGTGACAACTCATCCAAAACTCACTCGATTTCGATTTCTGTGTGCCAATACAGTATACCAGTGATGGAACACTCTCACCATATAACGTAATTTTCGGGACGAAAATTCTATGGAACACTCTCATCATGTAACGCAATTTTCGGGACGAAAATTCTTTCAACATGGGGATAATGTGAAATCTGGTAAATTTCCGTTATCAAACTCCGTTAGTGCCGTTAAGTCTTGCATACACGTGTCGTAAACACACACTAGTTGTCGTTTAACGTTGGTGACCTAATAATAATTAATAATGTTACATTATTGATAATCTAATTGATTATGATGATTATTGTGTTATGCTTATGTGTTTACACAATTTAAATGTTAACGGTGAATTTTATCGCGTAACGCGAAAACGTGCCTATTTATTCGTATGTCTTGTGTTTTTATAAAGATAAAATATATAATGATTTTCATTAGTTTATATCTTTATATTATTAAGTTAAAAACACTTTACAAAGAGTTAAAGTCTAGTTTTGATAAAATACAAATTACAAGGGCTTAAAGGGTAAATATGGAAATTAAAATTAAACAAAACAATCCCAAACCCTAGCCCCACCCCATTCGGCTGCAACCATCACCCTCTCCCCCTCCCAACTCTGAATTCAACCAAGAACAAGCATCAAAGCATCGGTTTTGCTCGATTTCAAGGCATAGAACACGTAGGAATCATCAATTGCAAGTTAACACACGTTTAAATGTTAGATTTTTACAAGTTTTCGTGGGTTTTTCATGGTGGCCGAATCCTAATTCGTTTATGGGTGCTCATGGGGTCGAATTTGATGTTGTTTGATGATGTTAGTATGTTAGTTGGATTGAATACATGTTGTTGAACATTGTTTATGCATGAATTGTATGTTTTTAGTGGATTGATCATGCACTTTGGTTTTATGCAAACCCTAATTCGAAATTAGCATGATTATGTGAAGTTGATGATTGTTTGATGAATGTATGATGATTTGTAGGTTGTATGAATGTTAGGATACGTTGACCTTGCAAGAAATTGATGAATTGAAGTTGGTGTTCATAGCTTACTAATAATAGTAACTTTATTTTGCATGTAATGTTGAACTATTGATGAATTGATGTTATGGATGTGTTCATGGTGATGATTAGATGTTAGATTGTTGTTGTGATCATTGGAATTCAAGAACACATGTTATAGTTCATACATTACTAAAGATAGTAACTTTTTAGGATATGAATTGATGAGTTATGATGTTTGGATGTTGTTGATCATGCTTAGATGTGGATATGAACTTGAATTGGTATATTATTAATGATTTCATGAATGCATTGGATGTTTGATAGATTTTGGGATGTGCTTTCCCAAAAGGAAACTTTATTTGCACAAAGTTGAAGGATGATAGTTTGAACATGTTTGGGATGTTAGGAGCATGTTAGTAAGTTCATGGATGAATTCTAATATGATAGAACATGTTAAATTAGTTGTATGGGATGCTTGGATAATCATGGGTGATGTTTGGACCTTGATGATCATGTATGATGTTGATGTTGATTAGTAGTTAGGACATCATGTTTGGGACTGGAAATTGATTGTTGTGATGTTTGTTGAATGCAATGAACAAGGTTAATGAATATGATTATGATCATCATACACGCATGCGAATCTGAGGCCCCTACTGAGTAGGATTGGCAGGGTTTAGGATGTGAAGTCGTGAGTGGCTTCACATGGCATGTGGTGCGTGATTTGATCTTTGTGTGGCATGTTAGTTGTGTTATAACTAGTGGACATGTTAATGTTCTAGATTCGCATGACTTGTATGATACTTGGTTGTATGATGATCTAAGTGATAAACCTGGTTAATATAGCATACATATGATCTATTTGAATGTAACCATGTATGATATATGTGTATAATTGCTTGAATGGTTTACAACACATAAAGTCACCAACTCAAACGGGTCAACTGGGTCAAACGTGTCTGTTTTTCTGAAACCTTGAGTCCTTGGTTGTAGTGTACTTAGGGTTTCACATGTTCTTTTTTTGCACGTACTCACGTACTTATATGATCTAGGTAACCTCTGAAGGTTGTCTGTCCAGTCTGTCTGTCAAGTAAAACTCTAAGTGTCTATCACACATATCAGGTGAGTTCATGCCCCACTCTTTATTAAATCTCTTTTGGGGGAGATAGCATACTGGTAAACTACAAGCGCTTTATATATTCAAGTTGTGTATAATATTAATGTAGTGTTGATATCATGGAAAAGTCTTCACACTTTCGAATTGTTAATATTGAATAGCGGGGAAATTTGGATAGTACTAATGGGTCTGATGAGCCCCACCTGTGTGACTCGAGGTCAACTGGGTGCAATTTTTCCTATTGAATATTGTCATGACCTGTTAAGTCGTGACAAGAGGCAACAACGTAACACAGTTAGCTTCAATTGCGAAATCACTATGAATTAATATTTATTGTTAATGGACTAGCTATCTGTTACAATGCACTACTTTTATATCTACGTTATTAAACTGTTTATGTTTGAATATCACCCTTGAACTCACCAACCATTGTGTTGACATTTTAGTATGTCATTCTCAGGTCATTACCTTGCTTGCCATTAGGAGCACTACAGGCTTTCACTTGCATTCTAAGACTCGGTCTTCAAGACATTTTTATCATTTAATGGTTAATGTTTACTCTTTTGGGTTGGAACATGTTTTGCCATAGTATACACTTATTTCTTTGGGTTGTTTTACAAAACGCTTCCGCACTATTTCAAATTTATAATTTGGTTGATTTTATTTTTAATAGTGGCATATAGAGTTGTTCTGAGTAACTATTGACTGTGATCCTGGTTTGTTCACACGCGTCGATGTAAAACTCCGCACGTGGATTTTGAGGGTGTGACAGACCCGATCCTAAAAATCTTATAAACAAAATCACATGGAAAACCCCCAGATCCAAGAACCCTAGAATCGAATTAATCCAAATTGAAGTTCAAATCAATTAGATACATACTTGAAAACATAGGGCTTGTGTTCCCTATGAAAAAAGAGTCTATGGACACACTTTTACCCAATTCGATGTTTAGGTTGATAAGAACAAATGCCAACGAGTTGCGTCTGAAGCTTGAATTCGTTCAACGTGCAATTGTTGATGTTAACCAAATTAAACTTGTGTGAATCTTCGAGTGATGCTCGCGAATCTAAGCCCTTAATCAATTAGAGGTAATAATGCTTGATAACGGGGTTCGATTAAGGTACGGTTCATGATGAAGATGGTAATCATGTGTGATGATTTCAGGTGTTTAGACTGAAACTGTTCTTAGGAATTGATTAGAAACGGTTAATTTATTACTTGGGTTTAATTAATTTGATTATTGTCAATCTTTAATGTTCAAACGGTTTGAAGATTGAAATCAAGGTTTAATCAGATGCCTCTTGCTTGTAACCGTCGCTTTAACTCGATTATTATACGCCTTAGGGTTCGAATCATGCCAAAGAATCGATTGGAAACGGTTTTGGTTCATTATTCGTAGCTTTTAATGGGTTTTAGGGGTGGCCGGAGCTCGGCCGGAGTATGGCCGGAGCTCCTGCCGGAAAATCAGGTGAAAAAAGGGGGTGTTGGTTTCGGATTTGTAATTTACACATATCGTCCCTTAGTTTTGTTTTTATTATTTTAGCCCAAACTTTAATGTTTGAAGTTTCCTAATTAATAAAAAGACCCTTTCAACTTTGAGTTCTATATAATTTAACATTTAAGTTTTACAATCTATTATTATTATTATTAATATTATTATTAGTCTTATTACCAACAATGGCCCTTGCAAGAATATAACGTTGTTAATTTTTAATTTAACGAAAATTAAAGATGTTACATCAGCGACTATTTCTACAGCACCTACTCTCCCGTCTCTTGACATGCCCCTCGAGCGAGTTGTGGCGCATTGATCGCGACTCTGGAGACCGAGCATCGACGAATTGGAGTATTTATTGACGAGAACTCCCCCTAAAGAATGATATGCTCCGACTAGGGCTGAAGGTAGCTATACTGGAGGAGCGCTTGTCTATGTCTATCATTGGAAATTTCAAGATGGCTGGTAGGGTGATGAATCTTCTGAGCGTATGGGCAAGTTGGATCTCTATAACGTGCGCGTCAAGAATAGATTAATAGGGCTGAAAGTACATCTTGCAACACTGCAAATTAAGGACAACCCTGCACCGGCTGTAGATTCTGATGAAGACCCTGAAGAAGAGCCGGAAGTGGCCCCGAGCAGAGGAGACAGCGATGGATCAGAATTGTTGGATTGATTTCACTTTATTCTCATGACTTTGACTGCATAGCGTTTTTTTTAAACCTATGTGGGAAGGTTGTTTCCTCCTACACAACTGAAAACTTAAATTTTGACATTGATTGGATATTTTGTGAGTTACTTACAAATTATTTATGATACGTTATTATTCGGTTATAAATGTTGTGGTTGTGACTGTACATTATTTCTTATTATTTATCATATTTCAATAAGATTAATATGTTGGATGTTACTCATTATTGTATTTATGAATGTAAAGTGAAATATGAACGGTCGAGGTAGAGGACGCAGACGTGGCCCTAGGCATGGCGGTGGACGTGGCGTCGACAACATGAATATGACTGCAACTGAATTAGCTGCATTAATAAACCAACACATGCAAGCGGCATTAAACACTCAGCCCGCATAGTTTGGAGGTAAACGGTGACACTAGTCATCATTTACACGAATATTCCGTTAGGTGATTAATTCTTTTGGTTTGATTTGAATACCCTAACACATTGAATACAGGACCACCTGGGTGCACAAACAAGGCATTCATGGACTGTAAGCCGCATACCTACAGTGGAGCCAAGGGAGCTATAGGACTTGTAAGATAGTTTGAGAAGACCAAGTCAGTCTTCACCAAATGTAACTGTCCAGTGGTGGACCAAGTGAAATACACCACAAGAACACTGGAAGGTGCAACACTCACATGGTAGAATGCGCAGGTGCAAATGCTTGGCCAGGAAATGGCAAATGCGCTGCCATGGGAGGATTCAAGATGCTAATGATGGAGGAATACTGCCCTTGTGATGAAGTTCAAAAGTTGGAGCTGAGTTCTGGAAATTGAAGATGAAAGGATCCAACATCGAGGCTTACACTACTAGGTCACATGACCAAGATTTGGTTTAGTTCCGGAGATTCAGAGTATGGTGACTGCTACAAATCTCCCTACTATTCAGCAGGTTATACGACTAGCTCACAAGCTCACAAACCAAGATGTGGAGCAAGGAAATTTACCCAAGCAGGGCGCTGTGGCAAGTGTGCCCGACAACAAATGCAAGTGGGAAACAAAGCTAGCAAGGGATCGTCATCTAGTAACCCATCCTAGCAGGAACAACCTCAGCAACAATAATAACATTAAAGGCGGTTTGATAACAATCGCAACTTCAATCAATCATCTCATCATCCAGGACCAGGTGGATATGTGGGAAAGAATCCCAGTGTAACCGATGTGTTGGATCAAGAAGAAGGCTGGTGCAACCAAAACCAAATCACTTAGATAATTTTGGTGCTACATGCAAAGGCTTTCGAAGCTTAGCATGGAACTTCCAAAGGTTGTAGAGTTCTTCCGAAGATAAAGTGAAAGATCAACTTTCGAAGACAGGACTCTACTTCCAAAGTCAAGAGCATGCTTCCGAAGTTCAAGTTTTAGAAGAACAATCAGAAGACTACTTCCGAAGTATAAAGAAAAGAAGAAGTTCCCAAGTCTCGGAAGAAGTAGCCTCTTCCGAAGTATAAGTGGCTTCGAAAGTACTTGTTCTTCCGAAGCCATTTAACCTTCGGAAGACACTGCTATGAACCAGTGGACATAAGTATGGTCTCTGACATTCCACTGCAGACCTCTGATACTGTATGGCGTTTTCTCAAAGAGCCATGCAGTTGACCATACTTTATTCTACTGTTTACCTTTTATGATAGTACATGCTACCAACTTTAGTTGGTGACAAAAGGTAAGTCAGGGACATGTACTGACTACCGTATCTCAGATAAAACTTTATCCGAGATACCTTAAACTATAGTCATGTAGTATAGGCTTTAGTTACAGGATCTGAGCTGGTATCAAAGTATATCTGGTTGTAGGTAGTATTATATATAGTTTCTCATTGTAACTCGAAAAGATAAGCTTGTAAGAGTCTTGTAATATTTGAGTTGAGAAGCAATATATGCAAGTACCTTGAAAATTACTTTCTGTGTTCTTTAATACTTACTATATTGTGATCAACTCTTATTGACTCTATCTTCATCCGAGTATTGTTCAAAGTGAGTTTGAGAGAAAAACTAAGTGTTAAGTGACCTTAACCGATTCTGGAATTGGTATCAGAGCTTCTTAGGCTCTTGATTGCATGATATAACCATCCAAATCAACCTGTTTTTCACTCCTCCCTACAACTCACTCACTCAAAATGGCCCTTAACAAATCCGAAGTAGAGATGAGAACTATGACAAAGGCTCCTATCATTACTCCTGAAAACCCAGGTCGTGGAGCAGAAAAATGGAAGGCTTCATCAGATACCAAGACAGCAAGATATGGAACTCCATTGTAAATGGCCTGTATAAGCCAAAGGTGGCATCACCTGGTGGAAACGGTGCCATGATAGAAAAAGCAGTTGAAGACTATTCTGATGAAGACCAAAAGAAGATAGACATCGACATCAATGCTATGACCATTCTCATGACTACAATACCGAACTCCATCATGGTGGGGTTTGAGCATTGTAAGTCTGCAAAGGAATTGTTTGATGCTCTTGCACAGATGTACTCAAGCTCCAATGACTCAAAGAAGGACTCACTGAAGCAGCAGTTCGAGAACTTCACTTATATTACTGGAGAGACCCTCAGCCAGCAGTATTTCAGGTATATGGATCTTATCTCCTCTCTTCAGTCTGTGAAGATCACTCTTGAACTCAGAGATCTCACGAGAAAGTTCATGAGTGCTCTTCCAAACAAGTGCACATTTTACTGTGTCTCTATCAAGAGGACAGAGAACTTGAACACTCTCACTATGACGGAACTTTACGGCATCCTCGGTGGATATCGTTTAGAGATGGAAAGTAAGAAGGGCCACCAAGCAAGCCGACCTCTGAGTCTTCCTGCTAGCAATGCTTTAATGGTTGCAGAAGGCTCAACAACCCCACAACCTCAGCACTACCTAACCTACCAGCAGTCATCCTACTCTTCTAGACCTTACATCACTTTTCCTGAGACTCCAAGGTCTCAACACAACTCCTTTCAGGAAATTGTGCCTTTGTCTCAGGAAGTGGACACTCTGGTGATTTTCAATATTTTTTGATGAACTTGAGTGTTTTAATCCAGACGATGTAGAGTATGTGGACATTGTCCAACATATGGCTCTTTTAACTTATAGAGTGAAGAAGTTCTTTAAGAGAACTGGAAGGCAATTCCCTCAAAACCCAACTACCAGCAAGTTTGGGTTTGACAAGACCATAGCAAAGTGTTACATTGTAACAAACTCGAGCACTTTACAAAGGAATGCAAGGCTTCGAAGACCAATCCAGAAACCCCACAGGCCTCCACACATCCCTCTACCTCAAAGCTACTGGAAAGTCAACTGAAATAGCTGCAATGGCTCAAGAAGTTGACTGGAGCTTCATGGTACAGGATGTGACTCCTGCTCAAGCTCTCATGGCAGGAACATATGATTCTCAGGTATATGAACATCTCTGTACTCCAACCTGTATAGCTAAAGTTAAACTTTATCAGGATTACAATATGGAAATCAGATCTAATATAAGTCTTTAAATATTTTAAAATCTGATTTTAAGAGAGCTGAATCTGACTTCCGAAAGAAAATTGAGGAGTTAGAGAAAACTGTATCTCTTTTAAAACATGAACACACCAACTACATGACTCGAATCAAGGATCTGATATCCAAATTGTCTGAGGCTCAAGCCCAGCTTGTCACTGCTGAGGCTCAAACTAGGAAGCATGCTATTTCTGAGCAGAATTTCCAAGCTATTCGTGCATCATCCTCCCACTCCAAACTCTGTTATCAGAACAAAGGAGGGTTGGGAACCAATGAAATTGCCCCTACACTCTTATGAGTCTATTAGACAACCAAGATGTGGTACTGAGAAGCAAGAGGTTCCAACTGCTGACCCTTCCTCACTAGAGTTGAAGGATGAAGCAACAATAGTGGCCACCATAGGGAAGGAACAGGTAGATGTACCCATCTCCTCCTGTGAAGATCAAATCCTAACCACTAAGGCCAGAAGAAGCAGAGCTAAAGTTTCTAGAAGAACTGCCAGAAAGTGGCTAAGTCCAAGCTGAAGATCGACCCAAAGCAGAAAGGTTGTCTTTATCTCAGCTAGATTTAGTGTTACGTACTTCTGATTCATGAAAGGAGTGTAATACCAGCACACCTGTCCTACCAAAGAATCAGAAGTTGAAGGGAAAGGTTGTTGATGAAGAGAAAAAGCCCAAGAAAAAACAACCCTCATAGTCCCAAAAGACTAACATTGCATGCATAATGTGTGGTCTGCACAACCACATGACAGAAGATTGTTACTACAATCCTGCAAGCACACATTATGCAATAATGTTAGAAAAGAAGGAGTCAGGGAAGGTTTCACATTTGGACCTTTTCAAACGGTTCAAGTTATAAAGAAGGGAAAGGTAGTTTTCGAAGTAAGGTGCAAGGCTTGGGCTTCCAAACAAAACTAACAATCTCATCTTATATGCAGCGATATCCATATGACAAAAACAACAATGTCTGGATTGTAGACAGTGGATGCTCCAGCACATGATAGGGAATAGATCTCTCCTTTAACAGTTTCAACACTATGATGGAGGTCCTGTCCAATTTGGAGATGAGGCCGGGGGACATATTTCTGGCAGATGGAGTATATCCAATGGTAAGTTAAATGTTGACAAAGTTCACTTTGTCAAATAACTTCAACATAATATGTTAAGTGTTTCTCAATCTGTGATCAAAAGCACCAGATGCTTTTCACAGAACATGAGTGCATTATCCTTAAACTAGGGATGACCATTCCTCCAGAATTGGTGCTTCTTAGATCTCCCAGGAAAGGGGATATGTACAAGCTAGATATGAACAATGCTTCCCCAATGGGTGAAGTATCATGCTTTCTTTCCAAAGCTGATAGTGATGAGTCAACACTGTGGCATAAACGTATGTGTCATGTAAATTTTAAGACAATGAATAAATTGGCTAAAAATAACTTGGTACATGGTTTGCCCAAAAAGGAATTTTTCTGCAAAGATAACTATGCTACATGCTTGAAAGGGAAGCAACACAGGACATCTCACAAATCCAAAAGTGTTAACTCTATCACTACCCCATTACACTTATTGCACATGGATCTTTTTGGTCCCACAAGTATAATGAGCATTGGAAGGAAATCATACTGCCTTGTGATAGTTGATGATTTTACAAGATTCACATGGGTATTCTTTTTAAGAACTAAAGATAAAACTGTTGAAACATTAAAATCTTCTATTCTTAAAATAGAAAATGAAATTGATCACAAGGTTAAGATTATTAGAAGTGATCAAGGGACTGAGTTTAAGACTTCGTTCTTGACTCATTCTGTAACTCAAAAGGGATTTCCAGACAATATAGTGCTCCTAGAACTCCTCAACAAAACGATGTTGCTGAGAGGAGGAATAGGACACTTATTGAGGCTGCTCGAATAATGTTAGCTGATTCCAAACTACCTCTAACATTCTGGGCAGAGGCAGTCAGCACTGCATGCTCTGTGCAGAACAGAGTTCTTGTAGTTAAGCCACATGGAAAAACCCTTTATGAGCTATGGAACAAGAGGCCACCATTCATTGGCTTTCTAAGGTCCTTTGGCAGCAGGTGTACCATACTTAACACAAAAGACAATTTAGCAAAATTTGCTGAAAAGTCGGATGATGCTATCTTTGTTGGATACTCTTCTAGCTCCAAAGCTTATAGAGTATACAACATCAAGAATCAACAATTTAAGGAGTCATCCAATATAGTTGTTAATGAGCACACTCCTTGTATTAGGGGGAATGGCCCTGATCATATTTTTGATTTAGAATTGTTTCCAAACTATTCTAAACCTTCTTGTGTGAATGTTTTAGTTGGAACAGGTGCTCAAAATGATGTTGATGCTGCTATTGATGATCAACTGTTTGAGCTACCCAGACCTCTTCCAAATTCTCCAAGAGCTTCAATAAATCAAGCTTCCACTATTCACAGATCTGACAGCTTATCCATATCAAGGAATAATGAAGCTTCAACAAGTGAATCACTTGCTGAGCCTCAAAACTCATAAGGTGATCCACCACAACACCAGGCAGAAGAAAGTAGTGTTTTGAAGGAACAAGCAACCGTTAATACTACTTCTCAGCCAACCATTGATGATGTTTCTCTCTCATTCAATCAGTCCTCATTGAATGATTTTGAAACAGTAGCTGGACCAAGTGTTCCAGTTCCTGAGCGGAATATGTCCAACCTGGATCTATCTCTGCAGCTGGAAGTGATTCCTCGCCTTAGGATTCATAAAACTCATCCAACTGAGAACATCATAAGGGATGTCTCTAAAGTGTGAGAACAAGAGGGCAGACTCATCATGGGAATGTCTGCTTGTGCTCATGCTTTTTATCCCAGATAGAACCAAGAAGGTGGAAGATGCCTTGAAAGATAGTAGCTGGCTTGAATCGATGCAAGAGGAGCTGCTTCAATTCAAAAGACAGAAGGTATGGAACCTATGTCCGCTACCATCTGGTCAAGTACTTATAGGCACTAAATGGTTTTCAGAAACAAGAGAGATGATAGAGGCTTGATCATCAAGAATAAAGCAAGACTTGTAGTTCAAGGATACACCCAAGAGGAAGAAATCGATTATACTGATGTCTTTGCACCTGTTGCAAGACTTGAGGCGGTTAGGATCTTCCTTGCTTATGTTGCATCCAAGGACTTCATTGTTTATCAGCTTGATGTCAAGTGTGCCTTTCTATATGGGGATATAGATAGGGAAGTCTCTGTATGCCAACCTCTAGGATTTGAAGACCCACAACACCCCAAGTATGTGTGCAAATTGGATAAAGCTCGGTATGGGCTATACCAAGTGCCTAGGCTGTGGTATGAGACTTTGTCTCAATTTCTTTTAAAGAATGACTACACTAGAGGTACCATTGACAAGAGACTCTTCATAAGAAAGTCTGGAAAGGACATTTTGCTTATTCAAGTCTATGTCGATGACATCATATTTGGTTCTTCAAATGACCAAATGTGTAAGGACTTTGAAAGCATTATGAAGAAAAAGTTTGAGATGAGTTCCATGGGAAAATGGATTTTTTACTTGGAATTCAGGTGAAGAAAATAAAGGAAGGATTTTTCATTAATCAATCTAAGTATGTTTCTGACATCTTAGAAAGATTTGAGATGAAAGATTGTAAGCCTGCCAAGACACCCATACCCAGAAACCACAATCTTTGTCCTGACCTTGAGGGGGAGGATACTGATCAACATCAGTATAGGGCAATTATTGGTTCTCTGATGTATCTCACAGCCAGTAGACCTGATATCATGTTTGCTACCTGCATCTGTGCAAGATATCAGGCTGCTCCAAAGGTGTCTCATCTAGCTGCTGTTAAGAGAATCCTCAGATACCTCAAAGGAGCACCCAAACTAGGTCTCTGGTATCCCAGAAACAAGGATTTCAATCTCTATGGATACTCTGAAAGTGACTATGGCGGCTGCAACATTGACAAGAAATCAACATCAGGAGGATGTCAATTTCTTGGTGGAAGGATCATCTCATGACAATGCAAGAAACAATCCTGTGTCTCTACATCAACTGCTGAAGCTGAATACATTACTGCTGCTAGCTGCTATGCTCAACTGCTATGGATTCAGAATTAGTTGTTAGACTATGGATTCAACTTTATGAGTACTCCTTTCCATATTGGCAACAACAGTGCTATCTCCATTACTGAAAATCTGGTGAAGCACTCCAAGACAAAGCATATTGATATCAGGTACCATTTCATTAGAGATATTCATGAGAAAAATCTGATTAAGCTAATCAAAGTTGATTCAAATGAACAATATGCTGACTTGTTCACCAAAGCTTTTGATGAACAAAGATTCACGTATCTCATAACAGCCATTGGGATGATAAACATTGATTAGCCTAACTCTTTTGAAAACCTTTTAATATGTAATGTCTTATGTCAATACAATTTAAGCCTTGCTACAAAAGGTCTCTCTGAAATTTTCTAAGTATAAATTTCTTCCGAAGAGAAATTAACCCTCGGAAGCTATTTTCATATCTTCCGAAAAAATTTTGTCAAGGATAATTTTCTTCTCGGAAGAGTTTTTGGTCTCGGAAGAAGTGATTGATTTCATATCAGATCTACTTTCGAAGCTCACACACACTCTCCATTCAGAAAGTTACTCTTTCCTTCGGAAGCAAAAGTCTTTGCCTCGGAAGTAAGAATTGCCTTCGGAAGACAAATTACCTTCGGAAATGTTTTATATTCGGAAGAGAGATTTTACTGTGTAACGGAAATCTCTTGGGCCCCACACTGTAAAAAGCAAAGATTTTGTTAATGATGTCGGATTATTTAACTGATTTTAACCTTACCGCCACTGTCATTTCATCCACTAAAACATCACATCACCTTATCCTAACCCCATTACCGCCTTCCACCCTCTTTTAAATAATCCTAACTATTCAATTTCATCTTCTTACTTGAAATATTTACTACCCTGGAAATTTTCTCCACTCCAACTTTACCCAAGCTCAAATTCATCCTCATTCACCTTTCTCCAATGGCACTCAACCCTCAGCACAACCAAGCTGCACTTCTTGATTTTTCAAGAGATGCTGACTTCTCTGAAATCATCTCCTTTCTCACCCAATCATCTTACTACACAGCCCTTACCGTTAACCCCACTGTTTACTCCAATCAAATGGTCGAATTTTAGGAAAATGGTCAAGTCGAAACCCTAAACGGGATTCGTGTACTAAGGTCCATCATTTGTGGACAAGAGTTAGTCATTACTGAACAACTTATCAGGGAGCATCTCGGGCTTCATGATGAAGGTGCTCCTACTGAATTCCCCAAAGAAGATTTAGGCATCACTTATATCCTCATGGCATATGGTGGAGACGTGAGCAGGTCGACAGTCTACAAGTACAACTTCTCCTACAACTAGAAGTTCCTCCTACACGTTGTTTTCCACTATCTGTCAAACAAATCTGGGGGATGGGATCAAATCCCGTATGAACTAGGATGCTTAGTTCATGGACTGGTGAGAGGCCTTCACTTCAATTACTCAAGATTTGTGTTCCCCAATCTGATTGGGAATCTTCAAAGGGAGACATTCTTTATGTAACCCCGATTCATTCAACACATAATCAACTGTTAGTTGGAACAGAGTACGCTTGTCTATGCAGCTACTCTTACTGTCCCTCACATGAGGCCTACCATCTTTAGACTTTGAAGAAGGTGTCCACCAACTTCACTAGAAGGTACACTTCTCTACATCCAGGTATGATTGAGCGCATAGCTCCTGGTGACATCCCTGTTCACCCCACAGATGATGAACCCACACCAGCAACCACCTCCACAATGCCAACACTGCCTTCTCTACCCATCACCATCACATACCAAAGACACCCTAAATGAACCCTTATTCAATCTACTTTGATTGAGCAAGCCCCTCATGTTCAATCCAAAAAGACTAGAGCGGAAACATGGGTCCCACTCATTCTGAGGTCTCACCATCCTTCTCATTCGACCTTAATTTGGGTTTTGAGTATCCTTAGTCTCAAACCCATGAGCCTGACACCCAAACCAACAGCCCTCAGGATGAGTATTTACACTCTTCTGAGCAGCCAACAAGGGACAGCCCCACCAAAGGCTTAATGCCTGTAGACATGACCAAAGTCCCGAGTCAGTATGCTTAACATCCCTATCCTTCACTGACCTTCTTTTTAAAACTTATGAAAAGATAACATCTCTCCAAGGCAATGAAGTTGATCTACAACACCCTCTCCAAGATCAATAACTAAGGGGACCCATAACTAAAGGGACTCCCACTGATGTGGAGGGGACTCATGCAGATTCAGCTGCCACTACAGAATGTGCCTCAATGGACCTTATGGATAGTGGTAACATATCTGAGACTGAATCTGTGGCAACCATGCCGTTTGATGACTCTGAAAGAGACATCATTCAGCAAGGGAAACCAGGGTGCCAAGAAACCACATCTGGTGGTGAGGCTGAACATACTAGGTATGTTACCTCATCTCCTCGTGATTTTTCAAAAGAAGATGAGGAAAGCATGCAACTCCTCATAAAAGACCTTCTGTCTAAAGTCTCAAACCTTGAATCCTTGGTTAGGACTTTAGAAGAAAGGTCCGCCACTCAGCAACTTGAGATTGACAATCTTAAGGCTCAACTAGTTGAGAAACAGATTGAGAGATCTGTTAGGCATGTACCTGTTCAGGTCTCATTGACTTCTTCCTCCAGCTCATCTAGCTCTCGAGATGATGCTACCAAAAAGGGGGAGAATATTCAGAGACAAACACTTGAGGACCCACAGATTCATACTTCAACTTCAACATCTTCTACTCCTGTCACCACTTTGTCTGAGCCATCTCAAGTTGTACTTCAAATCGACCCAAAGATGCTCAGAGATCTCTATAGACTCTTCACCAAGTTTCTGTTGAGATCCTCTACTTGTAGATACATATGTACCTAGTTTATGAGCTTAATGTAAAAAGTCTTTCATGTCTTACATATATGTAATTAGATGGTTTGAATGAAATACAATGTGTGGTTTATGCTTATAATGTTTAATATTTCATTGATTATTGTGTATTAACGCTTATTGAACCAACTATATAGGTTTGTGATTGTTTGAATAGATCTAAGTCAAATAATGATAATGAAATTATTCAAACTTAGTCATATGAAGTTCTCATGTGAATGGCCCATGCTAATGGACCATACGCATGAACAACTTCATGCTAATGAACCAGTCGCACGATTGAACTAGGAGACTAGATTAGTCGCACAATTGTGACATGAGATTGACTCAGTCGCACGACTAAACACTCAGTCGTGCGAATAGATCACCACATGACTCAGTCGCCCGACTGAACCATGCTAATGGTTCAGTCGCACGAATGAGTAACCCTAATCTATAAATAACACTTAATTCGTGGAAAAATAAAAAAACACTTTGAGGAATTCGACTCATACACATACCCTAGCCTTCCAAAATGTCCAAGAAAGCCAGTCCAAGTTCATAGATCGTTCTTGATCGATTGCTATTCATTCTTAATGTTTAGATTAATCTAATATTGATCGGGTTAACGTTCTCACTGATTGGATCGCCAATCAAATAGGATTCCGCACTATTTGATTCAGTATACACGTACATCAGTTAGTACTCCGTCCGGTACACGGTCCTCTAACAAGTGGTATGAGAGCAAAGGCTCTTGATTTACATGTGATTCAATCGATTGTTGATATAAAAATTGTGTTTTTCACGCAAAAACACAATCTTTTTGTGTCAAACGTTGTTTTGGACGTCTCCAGGTCATAAAGTTAACGTTTTTCTGGCATACGGCAATTAGGTTTTTTGGAAAACTAATATTTTGCGTCAAAATACCTCAAACCTTCGAATTTTCAAGATTCAGCAGCCTCAGTCGCACGATTGACTCAATCGCACGACTGAATTCATACGCATCCCTCATACGCACGATTGGACTCATTCAGACATCTATTTGTACGACTGAACTGTCCATTCGCACTGTTCATCCGCACCTGTTCATTCGCACGATTGATTCATCCGCATTGGTTCATTCACACGTTTGAGCCATTCGCATTGTTCAATCGCATTAGTTGTCCAATCGCACACTTCATTCGCACAAGTTAATCAGTTGTTCCAAAGTTCAAAGTTATTAGAAATGGAGGATCAATATTCAACGTTCACACGGAAGGGACTCTAGGATTCAAAATCTGTTGCTTCTAGAAAATGAAGTGGGAAATCGTAACAAACCCCCTAAGCTTATAACGTTAGATGATTACCCACAATGGAAGCAAAGATTTGAAATATACTTGAATGGAGTAGATCCCAACCTGTAGGGTCGATAGAGACAGGATATAGCATGCCTGTAGGTGTAGATGGAGTCAAACTCACCTTAAGCGGTATGACTGACAGACAAAAGGTGAAGTACAATGCCGAGAATGAGGGAAATGCATCTTCCATAAATTTTCCTAAGGACATCTTCCATCAATTTTCTGAGAACAAGCAAGCTAAGAAGTTGTGGGATGCATTGGAAAAGAGGTATGAGAGAAATGCATCGTTAAAAGCTCTAAAGGCTAAAGCGTTGAAGAAGGAGTTTGACAACTTCTCGTCAATGGGAAATGAGAGCTTGGACGATGTCATTGATCATTTCTACCACCTGATGAGTGAGCTGCACACTCGTGGAGTCACTACTTCAATGTAAGACAAAGTTTCAAACTTTGCAGATGGGTTACCCGAGAAGTGGAGTTCGTTTGTTTCCAGTCTCAGACAGAATGATATGCTAGCGAAGTTAGATATCAACGACTTCATTCTGAAACTACGAGAGGAAGAGTTGAGGATGAAGTACAGGGCCCAAAAGTCTACATATGATCAGAATCTGACACTGTACAACTCAACTCCACAAGCCAAAACGTCTAGAGCACCACTTCAAATGGCGTTTGTGTCGAGTTCAGCTGGTCCATCACAAGCTACTACTTCAGGATCTGCAGGGTCGTGTGGGATCCAATACATAGCACCTGAAGCAAATGCTACAAAACTGAAGACCGAGAATCTTGGGAATATGACAGTAGAGGTAGCCAAAGAGCACATGGATCTCTTAGCAGCTGTTGTCCACTCCTATGACGGACTAGTTGCTGGGAAAATAGGGAACTGCCATCTGGCAGACGAGGACTACGAGCAGGTAGACGAGACAAAATTAGAAAGAATGGACATCATGTGGGCCTTAGCAAGTGCTGTTCGGAGAGCAAAGAAATTTGTCAAGAAGACCGGACAGAATCTGATTACCACTAAGGACACAACGTTTGGTTTTGACAAAACCAAAGTCACCTGCTTCAACTGTGGGGAAAAGGGGCATTTCAAATGTGAATGTGTGAAGCCCAAGAAGACGGGAAATGGGAATCCATTCTCATTATTCACTCGTCAGGATAAACCCACAAGCAGTCCTATTTCGTCGAGCAAGGATCCTAAAGCATTGACCGCTCATGATGACGAAGGACAAGATTGGAGCTTTCGGTTTGTGTCTCCGAAGAATCCAACATTGCTAGTGTCAAGGATCTAGACGATGACTCAGCAAGTGAAGGTGATATTGCAGTGGAGCTTGCGATGTCAAATGTTGAAGAATTTGCAATAGTAGTTGATCACCTGCCTAAAGAAGGGACAAGTTCAACAAGTCCAGAATCACCTAAACCAGAAAAGCCAGACACTGCTTTGATGGCTGATTCAACCACACCCTCTCAGGTAAGTACCACTACTCAACTTTTCAATAATCATGTTTGTTCTGATTGTAATAAATTTAAGGAAAGCATTGATATGAAATTTGCTAGGTTAGTAGACCATAATAATAACTTAGTAAAGGACTTACAACTGTGCACTGGAGCCAATAGAGTCTTAAACAAAATGAGTATAACTATAAAGAAAAGATAGAACTCTTGAATAAACAAGTTAGGGAAACTAAAGTTGTAGCCTTTAGCCAAGCTAATGACATTAAGTTCTATCTTAACTTCCTAGAAGACACTAAGAAACAAAAGGCAGTTTTGGAAGTAGAAGTAAATTCATTAAAACAAAAACTGCATAGTTGGACAACTTCTTCTCATATTGTCCAACACTTAGTGAGAGAGCGCAACAATAGGGAGGGTTTGGGATATAAAGTGGTACCACCACCACATGAGACCTTGATGAATGCCAAAAGTAAACCAATAAATAATAACCCAATCAAGGATCATGTGGTGTCCACGCCTCTTGTAAGTGATCCAGAGTCCACGTGTAAACAAAAGGATGCCACTTCAAAATTAAAAGGTAAAATGCCTTGCGTTAAGCTGGACGAACAATTTGAAAAGGTTAAAATAAAGTCTGGTTCAACAAAGTCTATTTCTAAACCAAGAAATACCAAACAAATTAACCAATCACATGCTTCATGTTTTGAACCAAGGGAATAGATGTTAACAATGTCCAAACAATTAATTTTGTTAAACAAGATAAACCATCTAAACAAGAAGTGTCAAAACCCAAACAAAATAAAGTCACTCATGTGTCACATACTTCTCCACAAAAACAGGTAAATCGTCAAGTTGAAAGCAGATCATGTTACAACTGTGGAAAGTATGGGCACATAGCGTCTTATTGCCCTTAACACCAAAAAAAGATTGAACTTTATGAAACTAAAGCAAGCTCTTCAAAAGAAGCTCCATGACTCCACCAAAAAGAGTCAGTGAACTAAAGTTCAACCTATCAGCCACTCGTCTGTTTATCACAAACAGGCCTTACACAAAGCTGGCTTATAGAAGGAGAAATCTATGTCTGGTAATGAGAACAATAAGACAAATGATCTTCCCTCACCCTCTAATGGACAATGGGTAGAGTTTATGATGTGTGATGCCTCTAGGACACCCAAGCCGGTTAAGGCTTGGGTCCCTCACCTTAACTAATGTTTTCAATTGAATGTGCAGGGTGTTCCCTATAATGCTGAAACAAACACTTGGATTGTAGATAGCGGAGCATCAAGGCACATAACTGGAAACCAGACACTCCTATCAAATGTCAAACAAATCAAAGGAGGTCATGTTTCTTTTGCTGGAAACAAAGGAGGGTACATCACAGCTCAAGGGGAAGTAGGGAACCAGAAAGTTAAGTTTAACAAGGTAAACTATGTTCAACAACTTCAGAATAATGTGCTTTCAGTTTCCCAAATATATGATAAGGGATTTAAGGTAGTTTTCGACAATAAGAAGTGCTATGTCCTGAAGAAGGACTATGTGATTACAAAGGAACAGGTATTAATGTCAACCTCAAGATATAATGACCTTTACGTCTTGGATCTATCAAAGGCCTCCACAACGGATCATCAAGTTCAGTGCTTCTTGTCAAAAGCTACTGAGAAGGACTATATCTCCTGGCATAGGAGAATGGGGCACATCAATCCACGAAAGATGAACCACTTGATCCAGAATGATCTAGTGCGAGGAGTCAATGTCAAGAACTTCCAACTCTCGGATTTTTGTGTCGCCTACAAGAAAGGCAAATAGACAAAGAAGTCTCATAAGGCAAAGAAAGTTAATTCTATAGAACTGCCTCTTAAGCTTCTTTACATGGATTTGTTTGGTCCCGTCAGTACAAGAAGCATCGCTGGCGACTTGTACTGCTATGTAGTTACCGATGACTACTCAAGATTCTCTTGGGTGATGTTTCTCAAATCAAAATCAGAAACATTTGAGTCATTCAAAAAATTGGTAACTACACTGGAGCTTCTCTACAAGCTAAAGGTAAGACAAGTACGCTCAGACAACGGAACCGAGTTCAAGAATCAATGGATGGAGGCTTTCTGCAAAGAAAAGGGAATTGTGCACCAGTTCACTTCCGCCTACACTCCTCATATGAACGGAGTTGCTGAGAGAAAGAACCACAACTTAATAGAGACAACACGCACAATGCTAGCAGACTCGAAACTGCCTATCCAATTTTGGAATGAGGATGTAGCCAATGAGTGTTACACGTTAAATCGAGTTCTGGTAGTAAAACGTCATGGCAAGATGTGTTACGAGTTACTTCAATGACGTAAACCAAATCTGGAGTATCTCGAACCGTTTGGAGCACCATGTACATTGCTGAACAAACTCAGGAAGGAAAGTTTAGTGAGAAGGCTGAAGAGGGTATCTTTCTAGGATACAACATACCGAATAAGAGCGTTTACAACAACTCAACAGGTCAAGTAGAGGTGTGATGTAATGTCGATGTTCAAAGATACACCACCCCTCCTGCTGGAAAAGGACCCACCTTCTTTTCGACTATGATGGATTCTTCAAGTCCTTCAACATCCCTCTCTCCACGTCTGATGATGAGTTAGCAGCCAAAATGATGTATGATGTCTTAAACACACCATCACAGGACTCTACATTGTCTGGCTCACAAGGTGAATCACCTACCAACTCAGGGGGAGCACTCGAGGTTAATGACTCTTCCTCTGACAATGAAGCCATGGAAAATGATCAGGACACTCAGGAGCAATAGGTTCCTACTACTACAAGTCCACAAGCATCTGACATTGATGCCTCTAAGTCTTTAGAACCTCACACTCCTACTGCCTCAGATACGGAACCAAATGTTCATAATCTTGATTCTGAGGTAGTGGTTCCCACCACTCCTGGATCACGCCTAAATGTCTATCATCCTCTGGACAATGTCATTGGGGATGTCAGATCAGGAGTTTAGACAAGAAATCAGCTGTATTCAGTTGATTATGCCTTGATAATGGAAAAAGGGTATCTTCATGATGGTGCTTACCGTTGTTTTGTGTCTCGGTTTGAGCCAAAATACGTCAGTGAAGCCCTAAATGATGAGGCATGGGTGAGTGCCATGCACGAAGAACTTCTTCAGTTCAAGAAGTTAGGTGTATGGACATTGGTAGATAGACCTAAAGGTGCTAAAGTCATTGGAACCAAGTGGGTCTTGAAATGTAAGAAAGATGACCAAGGTGTCATCATCAGGAACAAGGCTCGACTTGTAGTTCAAGGATTTCAACAAGTCGAGGGAATTGATTACAATGAAGTATTTGCACCTGTGGCGAGAATGGAAGCCATCCGTATCTTCCTAGCCTATGCCTCTTACATGAAGATTAAAGTCTATCAATTGGATGTAAAGAGTGCATTTCTTCATGGTGAAATCTGGGAAACGGTGTATGTCAGTCAACCCGAAGGATTTGAGGATCCATATCATCAGGACAGAGTTTACAAACTAGATAATGCTCTCTACGGGCTTCACCAAGCCCCGAGAGCGTGGTATGAAAAACTCTCAACTCACCTGGTGAAACATGGATTTCACAGAGGTGTAATTGACTATACATTGTTCATCAAAGAGAAAGATGGTGATCTGCTGCTGGTTCAGATTTACGTTGATGACATAATCTTCGGTTACAAGAACGAAGAATTATGTAAAGAATTTGAAGCAGTGATGAAGGCAGAATTTGAAATGAGTGCCATAGGAGAGATGAAGTTCTTTCTCGGGTTACAGGTGGATCAAACACCAAATGGAATATTTCTACATCAGACCAAGTATGTAGGGGATATTCTCAGTCGGTTTGACATGGAGAATGCTTCCGCAGCTGGGACTCCACTTGCTACAAACCATGATGTAGCACCCGACGAGAATGGTGATCTGGTTGATGCCACCATGTACCGAGGAATGATTGGATCCCTCATGTACCTCACTGCCTCAAGACCTGATATTATGTATGCAACATGTCTTTGTTCAAGATATCAGGCAAAACCAAAAGTAACCATCTTATTGGGTCAAAAGGATATTTCGTTATCTGAAGGGTACACCCACACTTGGATTGTGGTATCCTCATGATGATGATTTCAAGATTACCGCGTACAGTGACTCGGATTATGGCGGCTGCAAGATGAACTACAAATCCACCTCAGCAGATTGTCAATTCTTTGGGAGAAGATTAGTCACGTGGCAGTGTAAGAAGCAGACATCAGTTGCGTTGTCAACTTGTGAAGCTGAATATGTTCCTACGGCAAGCTGCTGTTTGCAAATCATCTGGATTCAACAGCAATGTGGGCTACGGTTTGAACTTTTCTAACACCCCTATATTTGTTGATAATTCTGCTACAATAGTCGTTACTAAAAATCCTGTCCAACATCCTAAGACCAAACACATCGGCATTAAATATCACTTTATACATGATTATTTTGAAAAGAATCTAATCAATGTTGTTAAAATAAATACGGATTTTCAACGCGCTGACCTCTATACAAAAGCCTTTGATAAACCATGTTTTCTATATTTGTTAGAGGTCAACGGCGTCAAAAAGAAAGAAAAGTGATGTAATTCCAGACGATTAACAAGTCTAGTCCGACGCATCAAGTCCACTTTCTTTTATTTTTATTTTATTTTCTTTAATTCTAGTTTATTTTATTTAATTTATATTATTGATTTCATTCTTCGCCTATTAAAATCCTAAAAACGTAAATCGTTTACGGTTTTAGAATTTTAGGGGGAGAATAGTTTTAGTTAGTATTAAAAAAATTAACACGAGGGAGGAGGACAGGCAAGCTGATAGAAACGAGATCGTATCCGAGAGATCAATTCAACGACTATGGAAAATGATAGTACACAGGAACAAATCATTTGGGACTTTAAAAGATTTAAATTGAATTAGATGCGAAATTCAAAATATAAGTCTGAGAAATCTAAGCAAAAATAAAAGGAAAAATGATAGTAAAACTAGCTACTACTAAGGTAACACGGAGAAAGTAGACCTAGAGGCTGCTAACCATTAGATGATGTGTCGGTATATTCAACACAATAGATAAGTAGACCAGGTTGGTGATCTCAAGATCAAAATAAATTGTTCAACAAGTGTGGGTCAGCATCTTATCCCTGATTAACACAATCAACAAAGTTCCAATAAGGGGTGACGAGCAAAATAAACGCCACAAATGTGTGCGGATGACCAAAATATGAGCAAAGCACATGATGAAAAATGCAAAAAGCAATCAAACTTATAACCTATGTTGTTCGTGCGATCTGTGCAATAAAATAAATTGCTCAAACAAGAAGATAGGTTATGAGCCTCTCTGTTGTGCGATGGCACTGACCTGAGGATAAGCATAACCTACATATTCTAGAATTCATTGTTGTTTGCTACCTCTCTGTTGTGCGGTGGCACTGACCTGAGGCTTGGCTTCTCTTTGAAAGCTCTAAGAATAGTGTCTTCTTGTCAAAAATACCCGTAGACCGCTCAAAAATCTCCTAAGGAATGTTGATTACCATATAAGCATGGGATCCACAAATGCTTGTTGAAATAAATAAACCTTTAAAAATTCACCAATCTATGTCAAAAGTCTATGTATGGATTTAAGTGGACAAGTATACTGACAATCAGCATGGCTGCAATTCTTGAAAGTCCAAATTAATGTGTGCGTCTTATAGTACTAGTATGATTTCCTTAACTTGCAAGTGACTCTCGACGAAAACAAGAATCTAGCATCAAATGATTTTGGTAATACGTCCTAAATGATTTGATTACCTGTATGATTCCATAATGAATCGTTTCCTCCTATGGTCAAAATAACTTGAAGCTACCTGTTCAAGAAGTAAATCTTTTGATTTCTATCTTAGGATTTCCACCTCACACAAAATCACAAAAACATCTTGAGTTTTGTTTTTTAATGTTAGGTTCTTTTGTTTTGTTTTGAAACACTTAGTCAATTTAGAGTTATATGTCAGACTATATCGTGGAATTTAGTATGGGATTATATTACATAAAAGGGTCACGTCTGAGGTGACCAAACGTGTTTTCAAGTTAAATGGGTCACGTCTGAGGTGACGAAATGTGTTTTGTTTAAAAGGATCACGACTGAGGTGATCAAAAGTCTTCAAAGTTAAAAGGATCATGTTTGAGATGACCAAATGCTCGTAATGTTTAATCAATAGTTAAATGGGGTTAAATGTCAAATGGTCATAAAGTCAAAACCATAAGTATGATCCATTCGCACGACTGGACCATGAGTATGGACTAGCCGTACGATTGGACCATACTTATGCACTAGACAACCGAATGGAGCATGAGTATGAACCATTCACACGAATGGCTTACAAGATTGATCCAGTCGCCCGAATGGAGTTGTCCGAAGGAGTCAGTCGCCCGACTGAAACCCAGTCGGCCGACTGAATATGATCGACTGAACCAATCGCACGACTGAGATCCAATCGCCCGAATGAAAAGAGCTGTTGGACCAAAAGAACCAATGAGCCGGATCAGAAAAACCTTTAAGTCCCACAGACGTCACAACAACTACTGAAGACCACAACAGCTGAAGACAACAGCTGATGACAAAGTCTGAAGACAAGTGCTGAAGACAAAGTCTGAAGACACAAGTGCTGAAGACAAAGTCTGAAGACACAAGTGCTAAAGACAAAGTCTGAAGACACAAGTGCTGAAGACAAAGTCTGAAGACACATGCTGAAGACCAAAGTATCAGACGTTGTCACAACAACTGAAGAGGTCTTCTTCAGTAGTTGTGACGGTTTACCTTTCAGTAGTTTTGTTTTTTATCTTTTCAGTAGTTTGACACAACAACTGAAGAATTCTTTCAGTTGTTGTGCTCATCAGTAGTTTTATATTTATCAGTAGTTTTGTAAAACGACTGAAGAGCTTGTTCTTCAGTCGTTGTAGTTTCAGTAGTTTCTTATCAGTAGTTTCTTATTTTGTACTTAACACTCTGATATGTTCTCAGTAGTTGTGAACATTTCAGTAGTTTTTTAAGAGTTAGTTATTTTTGTAATAGATCTGCCAGTTGTCACTTACCGTGATAACAGCAGCGATTGCACTCTATGTAAGGAGTGTCAACCTAATGTAATAGATGAATGATTTGATCAGAAATATTTGATATTATTGAAACATTCCTTGTTACAGAATATATTCTCTCGTTATAACCGTATTTTTTCTTAATGCATACAAGTATCAAACTCTTGCTACAATTTGTCTAATTCTTGTTCTTATTCCGCTGTGCTACGCTCCATTACATCAAACTTGTGATCACTGATCCTGACAAATGGTATCAGAGCAGGTTAATCATTGATCGATCTAATAATTGATCATTGAAACTGCTATTCAAGATCCAAGTTTAGCATTTTTGTGTTTTGCAAGAAACGGTTATAGAGATTGAATTCTCTGTGTTTTCTGGTCAATCATCCTGAGATTTCTCTTGGTTTTCATTGAGTCTGTTGTTGTCTTTATAAAAACGTTTAAATCTTGAATTAAATTGTATTTGGACTCAAAATGACTACTCCTTCCAATGATCCTCACAATACTGGTTCCTCAACCAAGCCTCCAATGCTGGTTAGGAATGAGTATAACATATGGCAACGACGAATGCTCCATCATCTGTCTGTTAACAGCGCAGGTTGTTGGACATCAGTGGTACATGGTCCACACAAGCCTATGGTGAATAACCCGGAAACCAATCAAATGGTTCTAAGAGGAGGGAGCAATACTCAGATGAGGATAAGAAGTTGTTTGAGATTGATGCAAAAGCCCATGGAATTCTGGCCATGGCACTGCCTAATGAAATCTATTCTGGCTAATGCATCATGAAACTGCCCATGACCTCTGGAATGCCTTGAAAGAATAATTTGGAGGAACAGATGAGGTCTTGGCATATAATAGAGAAATCCTTGCCCAACAATATGAGACATTCTCTCATAGGAAGGGTGAGACACTGACTCAACAGTTCGATGAATACACCAATAGATTTCTCATATCACTGCCTGAGAGATGGGACACATACACTATTGTCCTACGCTCCAGTGCAAATTTGGACAAACTATCTCTCACCCAACTCCATGGGAAATTGCTCACATTTGAGAGAGAGATAGAACAGAAACGAAAACTGTCTTCATCTGAAAGCTCACTGAAGACTTTGTACCAGGCAACACTGCCTTGGTGGTCATGAGTTAGAATATGCTTCATCTGAATGCCAGTATGATGAGCATATTGACTTCTCTTCAAACACTTCTGATTCTGCATTTGTGAGTGTTGATAGTCAGTTTACTGGATGTAATAATGACAATCTATGCTTCATCATGGATGATCTCAAGGGATTGCTGATGATGACTTAGAAGAGATGGATATTTTGAGCCAAATGGCCTTGATAATATCAGATCTCAGAAGTTCTACAAAAGAACTGGAAGAAAGTTCCCAGGACTCTCTGGCAAAACCAAAGTTGGTTTTGACAAGAGTAAGTTGAAGTGTCACAAATGTCACAGGCTTGGACACTTTGCTAGAGAATGCAGATCATTTGGATCTAATTCCTCTGCACCTTTTGTGACTTTCCCTGGCAATAGTCAACAACACAGAGGGCAACATCCTGTCAATTCTAGTCATCATTCTCAACCACAATCTCCTGCATATTTTGTTCCTCAGGGTCAAATGCCATATCCTTACCCTTGTTATTACATGCCACAGTCAAATCAAGTTCAAGTTTCTATAGTACCACAACCTCATGCACTACTAGAACCTCAACCATCTCAACCTCCTCAACCTCAACAACACAGCTTCTTCACCCCTGGAGGTGTTGACTAGAGCAGTTTACCGGATGACATGTCTGGTCATGAACAACTGTTCACAGTTGCTGGTCAACATGGTGGTGACAGTCCTTTTGGGAATCTGGCTATCATGGCCCTGGAGTCTACTGAGGGTTCCTGCTCAAATGCATCATCTTCACAGGTAACTCAGGTATCTTCAGAGGCTAAAGCCAAGTATGTTCTGAATCATGCATTGCTGCCTTGTCTCAATTAGAGAGGCAAATGTAGCATTAATAAATCAAAAACTTGAGCTTGAGAAACCATTTCCAAGAAAAACTGAGTTTGAGTCTGCTCTTAATTGTAAAAATGATGAGATTTATAAGCTTAAATGCCAACTAAATGATGAAAAGGCTAAGCTAGAGGTTATTCTGGATGACCAGAGAAGTCTAAAAGAAACCCTTGCAGTCACCCAGGTAGAGTGTGATCGATGGGTACAATCATGCAAAGGTTTTGAATGCTTCTTAGTAAGCAATCTGCTTCCAATGTGAAGTTGGTATTGGTTACAATCACACTGCTCCTCCTACAGATTTTGCTTCAAGAGCAGAAGTGAAATCTGATGGAGAAAGCAATAACCAATCCACCTCATCATGTGATTCACCTTTTGATAGAGCATCATCAAAAGTTGAAGTCAGCACTAAGCCCTCTCAGAACCCATCAGCTGATATTGATGGTTCTACTGCTGACACTCACATGATAAAAGAGATGATCAACTCAGGAGTTATTTTTGAAAGTCCTGAAAGGACTGGAGAGCAAAATTTAACACCTGAAGTTCAAATCCAACTAACGACAGCACTGAAGAGAAGAAAACTGTCAGTAGAAAGAGTTTGAAGACTACTAAAAGGAAGTCAAGAAAGCAAATAATGCTTCTAAAGTACTGAAGAGCAAGTCTTCAGTAGTTTCATCCTCTTTAGTTGATGATCATCATAAGATGAAGAAGAAATCATGTGAAGTATGTGGTTTGTTCAATCATCTTACAGATGATTGTTGGTACAAAAGGGGATCTAAACTCAAACATAAAGAAGAAATTCAAGAGAAAATGGCTAAAATGAAAACTGAGTTTGGAGCCACATTTGTACCAGCAACATCAAATCCTGTAACCCTCAAGTCCAAACAGAAATCCAAAAAGGAAGGGTTAAACAGGTAACAGCTGAGATTGCTCAAAAGAAGGTGCAACATAGGAACTTACCAAACTCCAATGCCAATGTGTCTGAAGAGCTGAAAGCCTTATCCCAAAATCAGACACAGCTGGTTATGATGGTTCAACACCTATTGGGAAGAGTTAACCAATTAGATGTTCCTATGTTGAAACCACAGAAAAGGAGGTCCAAGCCAAAGGATTCCTTTTCTTCACCAGCTTCTTCCTCTCAGGCTGTTGTTTCCAACAAACATGTTAGTTTACCATCTGTTGATGAGAACAGGCCCAAGACCAAAAAGGTTTGGGTCTCAAAATCTAACTAATTTGTTGTATCTTGCAGGGTTCTTCAACATACCTCAGAGGCATCTGGTATGTAGACAGTGGAGGATCCATGCATATGACAGGAAACAGATCACTTCTTAATGACTACTCTCAAGGAAGGAAGGGGTTTGTGTCATTTGGCAATGATGCAAAAGGTTACATCATTGGCAAAGGCTTTGTTTCCAATGGGGAAATAAAGTTTGATGATGTTAACCATGTGGAAAATCTCAAGTACAACCTCTTGAGTCTCAGTCAAATGTGTGACAAAGGCCATGTTGCTCTTTTCACCAGTCAGAACTGTCGGATTCTGTCATCCAAAGTTCTAAATTTGATTGATAAGGTGTTGGATGAACACACTCTCCTAAAGGCCAACAGGACAGGAAGAGTGTATGCCTTAGATCTTTCCAAGAAAATAGATCTCAAAGGCCATCCTTGCCTATTTTCCAAGGCTTCCCCCCAAGAATCTATTCTATGGCATAGAAGGCTGGGTCATGTTAATCTCAAAAACATGAATCAGCTGATAAACCATGGTTTAGTAAGGGGACTGCCAATGAAGGAGTTCAAGTGTGAAGACTGCACTGCCTGTTTAAAAGGAAAACAGCACAAAGCTTCACTTCCCTCCATAGAAGAACCTAAGTCCACTGCCTGCTTATAGCTTCTTCACATGGATCTCTTTGGTCCTGTGAAAGTGATGAGTATGGCTAAGAAGAAATACTGTCTGGTAATTGTGGATGATTACTCCAGATTTGTATGGACTCTCTTCTTGCATTCAAAGGATGAGGCTACACAGTCCATTATGAACTTTGTGTTACACGTTGAGAAGCAGTATTCCCTACCAGTTAAGTGTGCGAGGAGTGATAATGGTACTGAATTTAGAAACCACACACTTGATGAGTTTTACTTATCAAAGGGAATCAAGAGGCAGTATAGCATCCCAAGAACTCCTGAGCAAAATGGAGTAGTGGAGAGAAAGAACAGGACCCTTATTGAAGCTGCAAGGTCCATGTTGGCTGATTCTAGACTGCCAATGACTTTTTGGGCTGAAGCTGTCAATACAGCTTGCTATGTACAGAATAGAGTTCTAGTAAATCAGAGGTTGATGAAGACTCCATATGAAGTTCTTCATCATTTGGCCCCTCTAATTTCATTCTTCAGAGCATTTGGGTGTCCTTGTTTCATTCTCAACACACGGGATCAACTCCAAAAATTTGATCCTAAGGTGGATGCAGGGTACTTTGTTGGTTATTCATCAACTTGCAACGCATACAGAGTCTTCAACTGCAGAACAAAGATGGTTGAAGAGACTCTACATGTTAAGTTTAATGAATCTCCTAAGGACAAGATTCCACAAAGCCCTGTGGAGCTATTTGATTTGGACATACTGCAATATGTTCCTTATCAAACTCCTGCTGTTGCTCCTGTCAACAGTTCACCACCTGGTGGTACTGCTGGCTGATGATGATGATGATAGCAGTACTCACCTCTTCAGGTTTAGTGATCAACTGCCTAATTCAGCTAGACCTGATGTTCCTGTAGCTCCAGTAGCACCATCCACAACAAATGCTGATGAGATTTCTTCAAATTCAACCTCCTTTGAATTACCATCCACTGATTGGTTTCAAGGAAATGATTCACCATCACCATCTGTTGCTGCTGAACCTGTTGCAAACACTTGCACAGATTTCATTGTGTATCAAGATCTGAAGAATCACCCTATGTCTCAAATCATTGGTGATATCACTGCTGGCATATCAACAAGAAGTCAATTGTCAAATTTCTGCTTCTATGCTCTCTTCATCAGTCAGCAAGAGCCAAAGAATTGTCACATTGCTTTAAAGGACAATGGATGGGTTGATGCCATGCAGCTTGAGCTTCTTTAGTTCAAGAAACAGCAAGTGTGGGAACTGGTTCCTCTACCTCCAGGTAAGTGTGCAATAGGCACTAAATGGGTGTTTAGGAACAAAACTGATGAAAATGTGCTTATTGTTAAGAACAAGGCCAGACTGGTTGTTCAGGGGTTTGCACAAGAAGAAGGTATTGATTATGATGAAACCTTTGCCCCTGTAGCCAGACTGGAAGCAATTCGATTGTTTTTAGCTTATGCTGCTTATCAAAAACTTAAGTTTTCAAATGGATGTCAAAAGTGCATTTTTGTATGGGAAAATTAAAGAAGAGGTTTATGTATGTCAACCACCAGGCTTTGAGGACAATAAACATCCTAATTGGGTGTATAAGCTTGATAAGGCTCTTTATGGGTTGAAACAAGCTCCTAGAGCCTGGTATGAGACATTATCAAACTTTCTTCTGGAAAATGATTTCATTAGAGGCTCCATTGATAAGACTTTATTCATTAAGAAAGCTGGGCAGCATAATCTACTTGTTTAAATTTATGTTGATGATATCATTTTTGCATCCTCTGATCCTCAGTTGTGTGATGCCTTTACAAAGTTGATGCAACAGAAGTTCGAAATGAGTGCCATGGGAGAATTACAGTTCTTTCTGGTTTGCAAATCAAACAAAAGGCTGATGGAATTTTCATTCATCAGTCCAATACACAAAAGATCTTTTGGAAAAGTTTGATTTACAAAACTGTAAGCCTGTTCTACCCCCATGTGTAGCACCACATAACTGGATACAGATCAGAATGGTAAAGTGGTTGATGAAACACTTTACAGATGTATGATTAGGTCCTTGATGTATTTAACAGCTTCTAGACCAGATTATGTTTGCTACATGTGTTTGTGCTAGATTTCAGGCTGCACCTAAAGAGTCTCATCTGATTGCAGTCAAGAGGATCTTTAGATATTTGCAAGGTACACAATCTCTAGGTTTATGGTATTCCACTGGGCACTCTTGTAAATTAGTTGCTTTCTCTGATAGTGACTATGCAGGGTGTAAGTTGACCAGGAAATCAACTTCTGGTGGATGTCAATTCCTAGGCAACTGTTTGATTTCTTGGCAGAGTAAGAAACAACATCTGTTGCTACATGCACTGCTGAAGCCGAGTACATTGCTGCTGCAAGTTGTACATCCCAAGTACTCTGGCTTCAGAATCAACTTTTGGACCATGGCATTACAGAGACTAAGACTCCGTTATTAATGGATAGTGCTTCAGCTCTTTGCATTGTCAAAAATCCAGTCCAGCACTCTAGGACCAAACATATAGAAATTAGACATCATTTTATAAGAGATTGTTTTGAAAAGGGTCTAATTAATCCCATGTTTGTGCCTAGTGCTGATGAGCTTGCAGACATTTTTACTAAGCCTTTGAATAGTTCAAATCTCCACAACCTGGTGTTAAGGCTTGGTATGCTGCAGCTAGAATAAGTGACAACTACTGATGATCTCAGTAATAAGTACTGGTGATCATTGGTAACCATGTCACATATAAGTACTGTTGAGTTCTTTCACCCTCAGCAGTTTTATAACTACTGAAGGCTAAATGCCTCACAAGTACTGAAGTACTTTATCTGTTCTAAACTACTGATGTAGTTACAACTACTGAAATTAGTACAAACAGACAAGTACTGACGTCCTATGAAACACCTGAAAAGCAGATGCAAGTCTGATGAGTAAGTTGAGGACAGTATGAAACAGCTGAAAAGCTAAGAATTGACGAAAACAGCTGATGAGTAATTTCTCTTCAGTTGTCTACAACTGCTGTTTCAAAACAACTGAAGCCAAAACCATGTCCTCAGTAGTTTAAACTACTGAAGACTAAAACCAAGTCTTCAGCTGTTTACAACTGCTGACAAACCACTGTCTTCAGTAGTTTCACAACTACTGATGACTGATACCAGTCTTCAGTTGTTTCATCACCTGAAGTCAAAATTGTCTTCAGTAGTTTTATAACTACTGATGACTAAATCCGAGACTTCAGATATTTCAACGTCTGACGGTAATACCACGTCATCAGTAGTTTCAACAACTGACGACTCACACCAAAACCCTCAGTCGATTTCTATCCTGACCCTTTAAATACCTTATCCCACCTTCAGAGTTTTTATCTTCTCTTCTCAAACCTAACGTTCAAAAACTCTCTCCCTCTTTTCATCTATGGCGACCATGCAACTAAAACCACGACACAACTGTGTCGCACATCTCACCAAATCGCCATACTGGACCAAGTTTCACAACGCCATTGATTTAATGGTTCAATCACCCTACAAAACGGCGTTTCTGGTAAATCCCACCATATATGCCGCATCCCTTAACCACTTCTGGACAAACGTCACTTTGGTCTCTGAGGAGAACGACACAGTGTCTCTTCAATCGTTTGTCCATGGCCAAAAGTGGTCATCACTCCAGACACTCTTCATCAAACCCTTAATCTGGATGATGCCACTTTCCCAACTAGTTATCCAAAGGGCACAACAGATCATCATCATTTGCCCACCATGGATACCAGGGTGACTTGAGTGCATCTACCTTACTGAAGAAACATTTCCCAGATGCCGAACGTCTCATATTTCATATGATAAATGTATGCCTTGCCTCCAAGACCTCATCATGGATCAAATGTCCACAAGGTGGCAACAGGTAATGTACTCCATCCTTGAGCAACAACCTTTAAATTTTTCCGGAAATACTATTTTTAGAGCTCAAGGATATGGCTCAAAAACAAACTGCTAACCGTTGGATATTATATCCTCGGTTCATAATGGCCATAATTGAAAACCAGCTTCAAGCTGAGGGACTTGTTGGCCTGGGAGTCCCTGCTATGGTTGTATTGCCTGAAGTATACTCCCGCACAACTCTGACCAATCACTCAAATGGCTGCCAAGCTGCGCAACCCACGCAGCTGGAACCCACAGCCACACCCCTCCAATCAAAAGTCCCCACCAAACCACTAAAAAGAAAACCAAAAAGGCTACTCAGGGAAATGAGTTCCCTGAGGATGCCCTGCAACACAAACGCAGGCTATATCCACTGGTTATAACCCCCTAGTGGATATAAGGACTCTCCCAGCCACAGCCGCTCAGGATTCCTCTCAAAAGGAGCCTGCAGCAACCACAGAAGGGGTACCCACAAATCTGGGATCTTCCTCATTTGAGGAGATTGCCATTGAAGAGCACCATTCTCTCCAGGTGCACACAGCTTTTACCCCATCTCCCCATGCAACCGCCCCCCAACGTCCCACCCTTATCATTGCAAACGTGCTGACTCAGCTGCATGGCTCTCCTCCTCCCCAACAACCACCAACAAAGGGGAGAACCACAGCTATTGAGGACGAGGATCACCATGCTTCTGACAACCCACACACCGGGGTTTAAATGTTCTATCTCCTGGTGTGGATATGGAGACCAGAACATCTGGTGAGGCTGCCACCTCTTCTGAATCAGCATATGATCAGACTGAGGCTGGTAACATTCCTAAGACCTCACCAGAGGCAACATCTGATGAAGGAAAGTCCTGAGGCTGGAAGTCCCCAGTTCCAACAAAGGGGCACATGCTACAACTGGTCTACACCCAGTGCATGTACATCCTGCTACAAGCAGGAGGTCAGGTGATTCAGCATCTACTGATGATGACCTGGGCTTCTTTTATGATGTTCTTGCCCAGAACACAATCCTAGAGGAGGAAGTCAGTAGGCTGCAAAAACTACTTGACCAACTCTCTCAAGGAGAAAGACCATCTGCCACACATCACATCCCAACAGATGGCACCTTCCTCTGAAGGTCCCTTAAACACACAGCCACTACAAAATTCTCAGCCACCTGCCTCTGTTTCTGGCACCATTTCTCAGGACCAAAACCCCCTGAGCAAATGGATGCTATCCCTCAAAATCCCCTATCTCTCATCCCACCACAGCTAACCGAATTTGTTATTAAAACTGTTGATGAGAGACTTTCTACTGTCTTACAACCTCTGGTGGAGGATGTACTGCGCCAACAACTTTCTGCTACTCAATCCCTTGCAACCAATGCACCCAAAAAGGGGGAGAGTTCAGCAGTGAAAGCTAAAAGAAAGAGGATGGAGAAGGAGAGAGAGAAAGAGAAAGATAAAGAAGTGGAAAAGAGAAGGATTGTGTGTATGAGGCCGAAAAAGAGAAGGAGAATGTGATTGAGAAGGGAGCTGAAATTGAAAAAGTACATGAAAGTCAAAAAGATTTTCATGTCACATACAGAAAAAGAAGAGTGCTGAGAAAGAGAAAAACTTGAACGAAATGGTTAAAGAGGCTGATGCTGAACACAGCAGATCAATGGACAATATCATTGATCAGCTGTTTAGGCAAGGTTTCGACACTGAAAAGCTGGATTCTGAAATAAGAAGATCAGAGATCGAAGAGATCCAACAAAGATGGGCCAGCTACAGAACTATGGATAGAGAGACTTGAGATCATGATCAGATTCATCAGCAAATACCTTGGGAGATCATTGATCGAAGTAAAATCATGGACCAGGGACATCATCTTGGCCATAACCTCCAAGATCTGTTCGTCTGAGGCATACACTAAGGGGTTAGTAGTCGAAGCTTTGAATGAAGCAGGAGCAGGGAGCAGGACTGAGCTAGCCAAATACTCAAAAGCAACACTCACCTCCAAAATGCTAACTAAGCCTGTCAACATTCCCTCTCCAAAACAACCACAACACAACCCACAAAACACACCACTCCCTTACCATCGAAACCAACAGCCGATGATGCACCTAAGAAGAAGAAGAGAAGGGTGTTGAGGCTAGAAGAAGAAGAAAAAGAGGATGATGTGGAAGAAGATAGGTGCCTCTGTCTGCAGTCCTAACATTGCCTAAAGCCAACCCATGCCCATCACTCCCACCACTCACAGATGGAAACTGTGAGAGTAAAGATTGAAGAAGAGCAGCAGCAAAGGCTTCATGACGATAAGATGTTGAAAAGCATCGACAAAACTTATGCTGCTTCTTCATCAATAATTAGTATGAAGAAAGAAGCTCTGAGGTTGTAACACCCTTGCCAACACATTTCAATATCAGAAGGAAAAGGTGAGAGTATGGCCTGATCCTAGGGTGGCTCACAGGATTGTAAAGAAAGACATTCCTTTGAGATACAAGGGCCAAGTAAAAAGGATCGTAGATGAAGAGATCACAGTGGTCCTTGTAGTATCACCCTGGGAGATTGTAGAAGATTTCAAGAAGGCCTATGAGACTAAACAGCCACCCTAAAAGATGTTAGAGAACAGAGTTATTAAAAAGGGGTTAGTCTACAAGAGGCTTGAGAACTTCAAACAAAATGAGCTCAGTCTGTTACTTGAAGGGACTCATCCTGATGAGTTTGCATACAGACAGATTACAACAGTTGAGCTCAAAAATGGCAAACGGCCAAGTACATCTCAGAGCTGTATGGGCATGAAGGATGTTTGATGGTGAAGCTGAGAACCTGACCATGGAAGAACAAATTATGTTTCTCAGAGCATACACCAGGAGAATCCTACAGGCTTATACATGGGAAGTGAGTCTCATGGATGGGGGAACAGCTCAGTGTCCAATTCCCCAATACAGAGCTCCCATCCATACATTGCCAACCAAATCATCAGAGAATCATTCCCAGGCCAGTGCTTATATGGGTCATCTTCTCAACTGATCAAGAAGGAAAAAACCAACCATTCTGCCAACAATAAGTGGGACCTCAATAAAGTTAAAGGTTTTGGCTGCATTGGTTTAGGGGGAGTTTGTTGGACCAAAAGAACCAATGAGCCGGATCAGAAAAACCTTTAAGTCCCACAGACGTCACAACAACTACTGAAGACCACAACAGCTGAAGACACAGCTGATGACAAAGTCTGAAGACAAGTGCTGAAGACAAAGTCTGAAGACACAAGTGCTGAAGACAAAGTCTGAAGAACACAAGTGCTGAAGACAAAGTCTGAAGACAAGTGCTGAAGACAAAGTCTGAAGACACAAGTGCTGAAGACCAAAGTATCAGACGTTGTCACAACAGCTGAAGAGGTCTTCTTCAGTAGTTGTGACGGTTTACCTTTCACTAGTTTTATGTTTTATCTTTTCAGTAGTTTGACACAACAGCTGAAGAATACTTCTTCAGTTGTTGTGCTCATCAGTAGTTTTATATTTATCAGTAGTTTTGTAAAACGACTGAAGAGCTTGTTCTTCAGTCGTTGTAGTTTCAGTAGTTTCTTATCAGTAGTTTCTTATTTTGTACTTAACACTCTGATATGTTCTCAGTAGTTGTGAACATTTCAGTAGTTTGTTAAGAGTTAGTTATTTTTGTAATAGATCTGCCAGTTGTCACTTACCCGTGATAACAGCAGCGATTGTACTCTATATAAGGAGTGTCAACCTAATGTAATAGATGAATGATTTGATCAGAAATATTCAATATTATTGAAACATTCCTTGTTACAGAAATATATTCTCTCGTTATAACCGTATTTGTTCTTAATGCATACAAGTATCAAACTCTTGCTACAATTTGTCTAATTCTTGTTCTTATTCCGCTGTGCTACGCTCCATTACATCAAACTTGTGATCACTGATCCTGACAAGAGCGAATGGGTCCAGTCGCCCAATTGAAACCAGATTCAGTATACATAGGGCCATAGTCAATCGCATAAACTCATCACCCCTCATTCGCCCTAAATTCGCACAGCATACCGTTACTCTGCCAAAATTTCCTCTGACCTAATTTGACTTCATATTTCGATATTCTAACAATCTCTGGTGTTTACACAGGTATAATGCAGTGCAATCTATCCAAATTTCAGCCGATTTGACTCCAAAAGTATGTTATTCGGCCCTAACAAGAACCGAGACTAAAGCTGGACAAATAACCTAATAACTAAGTAAAATGTTGAAATCAAGGTTATAAGATACTTAGTAGGGTTATTGCGAGTCTATTGAACCAAATCACGATGTCTAATGTTTAGATTTGGTCAAAATTCGAATTTCAATCGAACAAATAGTGCGTCATGCGACTGGACACCCGGATGAACTTCAATCGCCCGACTGAGCTGGACGAATGACTCAGTCGGCCGAATGAATAGTACGAATGAGCTCAGTCGGCCGACTGAACCAATCGTAGGATCAGTCACCCGATTGATCTCAATCGCATGATTAGTCACCCGATTGTATCCAATCTCATGTTAGGTCAAACGATTGAACCCAGTCGTATGGTTCAATCGCATGATTGAACCAGACTGATCTCAAACAGGTTAATAATCAATGGTTTCTGTTGTGTGATGAACTAACTTGTATGCTCGTGCTATAGATTGATGGTTGATAGGTGGACCATAAACACCAAGCACAATATTTGTGCTCATCTGGACGCCACAACTCGAAATGCTGCCGAGTTTGCTGGCATCATAGCTTTTCTGAAGAGGTCACGAATCCATAGAGCCATATCTACATCATGCACTCCCTATAGGTCTATACAGCAGGCCTTCTAGGAGGGTGCATCAGTTGATCGATCTCATGAGCCCTACAGCATCCGTAGTACTATTTTTGGGTTGGATATAAAGGAGACAGCTGTTGATATTCGATGAGTACTAGATCTAGTGACGATGCAGATCACCCGACCAGACTACACCCTCTGACAGTGAGAGGGTGTTTCCTCAAGATTAAGTACTTTGGAGACATAAATGCAGGTGTGCTCAACAAAAGCAACCTGTGTCCCCAGTACAAGTACTTAGCACATGTGATACTTAAGTGCTTAGCTTCAAGGAGGGGTGGCTTTGATGATCTATCAGACCAGATTCAGAATGTCTACGTGGCACTGGTGCTGAACCACCCTTTCAGTTTCTCCAGCATGATATTCTCATACCTGATTGAGAATCTTGAGGCTAAAGGTAAAGAGGGATTTTGCATGTAGCCGAGGTTTCTTCAGATGATTATTGATGAGAAACTGCCATCTCTGCCTAAGGAGAGCCATGATGCAGTATCACTGGAGGTGATGGGTGACACGACACTAGGCCGCATGAAGGTCTATAGGGGAAAGCAGGTCAAACTCCCTGTAAAGAGACTGATCGGGCATCTGGCCCAGGAGGAGTATGTGGCGCCTGCAAGGCAACAGTGGCGCCACGAGGAGAGTGATTCAGATGTTGAGCAGATTGCTCTGCCATCTGATGACTCTGATGATGATGATGATGATGACGGAGACACTGGTGGAGATTCTGGCCCTGCTATTTCTAGGGCCAGCACTGCTCATACTACACCTTCACCACCCATTTATGCAGATACCACCACCTCCACTTTCCATTAGGATTTATGTCGTTCCGATAAGGAGGAAGAGAGTGATGAGGAGCCCCAAACCCAAACAGTGGGCAGCAGGGTGGTTGCCACTGACCGAGGCATTCGGGAGGTTGGAGGACGCCCTAGCGAGTCTAGGGAGACAGTAGCCGACCCCAACTACTCACCGGGTCAGCCCAGCAGCATCCTGGGGGGAGCATCCACCTCCAAAGGCAAGAGGAGGAAAAGGATGACTCAGCCCCATGGGATGAAGTCGAAGAAGAGGAAGATGACCTTTATCACCACCACCACCACAGCCACCACCTCTACCACACCACCCACTATATCTATCTCTCCCCCCATCACCACTGCCACCATTCCAACTGTCACCACTACTGCCACCACACACACCAGTACACCACCACTACCTCAGCTAGTCCACCACTTCCCCACATCACATCCACCACCACTTCAGCTTACCCATCACCACCCATACACATACCACCTCCCATATACACCACTGCCACGACCACCACCTCTAGCCACCAAGCAGGACCATCATCTTACCCCTCCTTTCCATTAGGATCAACTCTACCTCCCGGTGGGGTAGAGGAACAGCTTTCAGCACTAAACCGTATGGTGCTGAAGCTGTTAGTAGCCAATGACGAGAAGACTGCTCAGCTACGACAGTTAGTGGAGCTTACAGCTGCATAATCACAACAGATATCTCAGCAGATGCAACAGATTGAGGAGCAGGCCCAGCAAATGGCTGCTCAGAATCTAGAGATTCCCAACTCAATGAGCAAAATGTCTTATCTACTAAGAAGATTGAGGAGTTGAAAGATGCAAGAGGACCATCCTACTCAAACTTAAGGGCACAAAGGATGAGTCTCTGAAGATCAGAGTGGGAGATGAAGATGATGGTGAGGATAATGATGATGATGATGATAGTGATGATAATGATGATGATGGTGATGATGAAGGTGATGACGGGGATGGAGGAGACTCTGAAGGAGGAGGAGATTCATCTGCTTCGGGTGCACATGAAGTTAATAAGAGGCGGATCAAAAAGACTCAAGATCCAGGTGTCTCGACATCAGCCCTGACAGCAGAAGAACACATGAACCAAGACAAAAGTAATGCATAGAGTTTTGTGTAATTTAAATCATGTGTAATTTGAATATTGTATTAAACTTATGTGTTTGAATGTTAATGTATATATATTTAATAGTTAATGTCTTGATTGTTTACTGATGCATGATATGTTTATATGTTTAAATCAAGCAGATCACACATCTCAGCAAGATGAGTATGACGTTGCTCCCCTGCTGCAGATCAAGTCTCAACTCATAATGATACTTGATCTGCAAGGGATCGTCAGGAGGTCTGTGAGTTACACTCCTGAAGAAGGAGAAATAATTCACGATCTTACTGATGAGCAACTGGCTGAGATGTTCCGACTGAATCCAGATGAGAATATGAAGGATGCTCCTACTGTGGACATGGATAGTGACGATGAGCTTAACGATGTAGATGAAATTGAGATTGAAGAAGTCACCACACAATATTATCCAGAGTATGCTGACAATGAGGGAAATGTAGTCCTCAATTTGGGTGACACCCTTGTTAGTGATACTTTTGAAACACTGGATAAGATGGAGCAAGAGTCGGAGAAGAAGAAAGATCAAGCCCAAGCCTCAGACGCAGAGGTCAACATCAAAAAGGCTGAATGGGCGGCATGTTTTGCAGAGATCCGAGCCATGTGCACTACACAAAAGCCAAATGTCTACACCAAGTTATACAAAGTCAAGAAACACTTAAAGTTGTACTTCAGATTCCCACACAATCTGAGAACTCTACCAGGTTTTGAGCTTAACCAGCTGGCCAAGTTGAAGCTGTTATATGCTGACCCTCGAAAGATGTCCGGCTGGTTTGAAGCTGCTTTGAAGAAAGAGTACTACACCAGGTGGGTCAACTTCAAACCTCAACAACCAACGAGGTATATCAGAAGATCTGAAGTTGATACCATTACTAGGAAGCCAAAGATTGTGCTGAAGTGGAGTCCTCCGCGCACAATGTCGAGAATCCCTCTAAGGGAAATGCCTCAGGACTTCACTCCACACTTTAAGTGGTGGTACTATGACTGGCGAACGAGTGAGGCGGTCATAGTTCTGAACAGAAATGGAAATATGGAAACTATCAGGGTATTCGACCCAATGTGGCTAACTAACTTGTCTTCTGATGATGCCTATACTTTATACAAGTGGCCACTGTTCTATGACGCGCAAGACATTGTACAAGCCCTCTAATTCCAGAATGTGATACGGCTCTACTTTGCTTTTGAAATACATGCAGGAGTCACAAGAGAGGAGAAGTACAAGAAATATGAAGAGTTGATGAAGAATGTTAGACAATAGATTAAATTAGGTCCAAGGGGGAGTTTGTAGATACATATGTACCTAGTTTATGAGCTTAATGTAAAAAGTCTTTCATGTCTTACATATATGTAATTGGATGGTTTGAATGAAATACAATGTGTGGTTTAAGCTTATAATGTTTAATATTTCATTGATTATTGTGTATTAACGCTTATTCAACTAACTATATAGATTTGTGATTGTTTGAATAGATCTAAGTCAAATAATGATTATGAAATATATTCAAACTTAGTCATATGAAGTTCTCATGCAAATGGCCCATGCTAATGGATCATACACATGAACAACTTCATACTAATGAACCAGTCGCACGACTGAACCAGGAGACTGGATCAGTCGCACAATTGTGACATGAGATTGACTCAGTCACACGACTGAACACTCAGTCGTGTGAATGGATCAACCGCATGACTCAATCGCACGACTGAACCATGCTAATGGTTCAGTCGCACGAATGAGTAACCATAACCTATAAATACCGCTTAATTCGTGGAAAATTAAAAAAACACTTTGAAGAATTCCACTCATACACATACCCTAGCCGTCCAGAACGTCCAAGAAAGCCAGTCCAAGTTCATAGATCGCTCTTGATCGATTGCTATTCGTTCTTAATGTTTAGATTAATCTAATATCGATTGAGTTAACATTCTCACTGATTGGATCGCCAATCAAATAGGATTCTGAACTATTTGATTCGGTATACACGTAGATGAGTTAGTACTCCGTCCAGTACACGGTCCTCTAACACTACTGATCAGTCAAGCCCAGATGCTACAATGATTTACTTCGGAGCTGAAGAGCTTTAGAGGCTTACTGCACCTTCTACCACTGTGGAAGAAGTTGGTCAACCTAAGGTCCACATGGAACCTAAGATTCATTTTGAAGGGGAAATGGGGACTGATGGCCCAGCAACTGAAACAGTCGGGACAAAATCTGCATTTCCTCAAACTTCTAAAGCTGAAGTTAAAGCCTTGGAAGAACAAGCTGAATCTTCCGAAGCTAAAATGGAAGCTGCGGAAGGACTGTTCAAGATCTCCGAGGAACTGATCATCACAGATGCAATCCTAGAAATGGCATCTGAGGTGAGCAGTGAGGACTTTCTGAATCTGCCTCTATCCCAGACACCCTTTCTGCCTCTCTCACAATCAGAATCTACTCTCCAAGAACCACCACAGTCAGGCTCTTCAAAAGATAACAAAGGGAAAAGGAAGATGACTGCGGAAGAGCTTCAGGAAGAGGAGAAGATTGAGAAATTAAAGAAGAAAGGAAGACTTCCAACTGAGAAGTTGCTAGCTGCTAGTACAAAAGCAGCTGCAGCCAACCAGGAGGCTGTCAACAACAAAAGGAGAGAAGAGATAATTGATCAGCTCATCCAATTGGGAGCTGCCAATGAAGAAACACTCCTGCTACCACTAGAGGAGTTGGTGAAACTAGAAAAGGCAACCAGACTGCAACATGAGAAACAACAAGAAGCATCTAGGTTGGCCTTAGAGAAAGAGAAAGAAGAAGAACAGGTGGAGGCTGACTTGCAGCAGAGGAGAGATAGGATAGAATTCCTAATCTCCAGAGGCTTCAATCTTCAAGAACTCTCTCCACATAACAATAAAACGATCTTATGGCTCTACAACAAAGAGCAGGATCAAATGGAGAAAGAGATAAGAAAGGCTGCAAGAGAAAAGCTAAATGAAAGGAAGAAGAAGGAGGAAGAAGCAAAGGCCACTACAACCAGGAAGCTGAGTGAGAAGGCCTGGATGAAGGACTATCTCTGGGCTCATGGCTTCTCTGGAAGGCAGTGGGTCCCATGTCAGAGAGGACACTCTAACGGATTGTCAGCGAAATCAAGGCTGATATCCGCTTAGGAAAGGGAAAAGAAATGTATAAAAGGGTAAAGGGGATGACCTTCACTGCAACTACTCAACCATAACCTGATCCTCACCTTTACCCTTCACCATCAAAACTAAGCCCTTCACCCCTAAACCCACATCCTTACTCTCACCCATTTCATCACCCCAACCACCCAAACTTCCCATCCTTCAACCAAAAACACTTCCCAGAACCTCTGAACCTCAACCTACCCAACAACCATCCGAACCATCCCCTCATCCTTCTCAACATCTCTCTCTTGAGGAGTTCAAGGCAATCAAGACTAAGCTCACCAACTGCATAACTTTGAGCGAAGTCTCATGTGAGGAAGAATCTGTCAATATCACCGATGTTGATGGATCTTTATGTTCCCTCACAAGAGATCAATTCCTTGATTTGCCTAGAGGAACATTGGACCTGGCTACTAGACTTCTAGGCCTCAACCCAAATTCACTAAATGATGAAGAGAAGAAACTTAGAAGGAAACTGGTGACTCTGCTGGATACTAAGAAGAGGACAAGATTCCTAGTCAATCTCTTGCCTAGAAAGAGAATAATCTAGTGGAGGTTCGATGAAACTTCTCATAACTTTGTTGTGGAAAGGGAGAATGGCGAAGTCAATATACTTAATGCAACCTCTCTATTACACTCCAAGAGATTTGATATTGCTGAGTTAGCAAAGAAGCCATTCTCCAACCCCTCAAACTCTGAAACTACTACATCCATCAAAAATCATCTCAGCAGTCTTCATCTAGCCGAGCTAACTGCAAAAGCCAAGATTGAAGAAGAGTTGAAGTTGAGAAGATAGGAAGACAAGGAAAGACCTCCTACCAATGGCGCTGCCTTTCTACAGATGGTAGAGGGTCCCGAATTGGAACCTATAGTTAGATGGGAATATGATTACAGTTCCCATCAACTAACTCTTTTTAGAGGGCAAAAACAGAGGGTACACATCATCCAAGGTGACAGACTGGACTTCCTGTCTACCAAGGATTTGTACAAACTTCTCAGCACCACATCAGGGAAGAACAAGGAAACAGATAAATATCTACTCTCCTTGGTGCTGAAAGTTTTCAGAAGCAGAAACAAGTGAGGTTTTGGTAGCATCAGCCTAGGGGGAGCTTGTTAGATCAAGAAGAAGGTTGGTGCAACCAAAACCAAATCACTTAGATAATTTTGGTGCTACATGCAAAGGCTTCCGAAGCTTAGCATGGAACTTCTGAAGGTTGTAAAGTTCTTCCGAAGATAAAGTGAAAGATCAACTCCGAAGACAAAACTCTACTTCCGAAGTCAAGAGCATGCTTGTAAGATCCCAGCTGGTATCAAAGTATATCCGGCTGTAGGTAGTATTATATATAGTTTCTCATTGTAACTCGAAAAGATAAGCTTGTAAGAGTCTTGTAATATTTGAGTTGAGAAGCAATATATGCAAGTACCTTGAAAATTACTTTATGTGTTCTTTATTACTTACTATATTGTGATCAACTCTTATTGACTCTATCTACATCCGAGTGTTGTTCAAAGTGATTTTGAGAGAAAAACTAAGTGTTAAGTGACCTTAACCTTCATCCGAGTGTTGTTCAAAGTGATTTTAAGAGAAAAACTAAGTGTTAAGTGACCTTAACCGATCCTGCATGATGCTTCCGAAGTTCAAGTCTTAGAAGAACAATCAGAAGACTACTTCCAAGTATGAAGAAAAGAAGAAGTTCCCAAGTCTCGAAAGAAGTAGCCTCTTTCGAAGTATAAGTGGCTTCGGAAGTACTTGTTCTTCCGAATCCATTTAACCTTCGGAAGACACTACTATGAACCAATGTACATAAGTATGGTCTCTGACACTCCGCTGCAGACCTCTGATAATGTATGGCGTTTTCTCAAAGAGCCATGAAATTGACCATACTTTATTCCACTGTTTACCTTTTATGATAGTACATGTTACCAACTTTAGTTGGTGACAAAAGGTAACTCATGGACATGTACTAACTACCGTATCTCAGATAAGACTTTATCTGAGATACCTTAAACTATAGTCTTTTAGTATAGGCTTTAGTTATAGGATCCCAGCTGGTATCAAAGTATATTCGGTTGTAGGTAGTATTATATATAGTTTCTCATTGTAACTCCAAAAGATAAGCTTGTAAGAGTCTTGTAATATTTGAGTTGAGAAGCAATATATGCAAGTACCTTGAAAATTACTTTCTGTGTTCTTTATTACTTACTATATTATGATCAACTCTTATTGACTCTATGCAAAGTGATTTTGAGAGAAACTGATGAAGAAGCCTCAACAACCTCAGCAGCCCCATGAAACACCATAGGGTTGCTTTGAGTGTGGAAAGAAAGGACATTACAAGAAAAATTGTCCTCAACTCAGAAGAAATAGGAATGGCAGCGGGAATGGTGGCAATAACAACAATGGTGGTAATGGTGACAACAATGGTAGTACTACTGGTGGAGCCAAAGGGAGAGCCTTTGTCATGGGTTCAGGTGAGGCTCTAAACGATCCTTCTACTGTTATTGGTAAATTCCCTTTTAATGGTCATTTTGCTTCTATACTGTTTGACATTGGCACCAATAGGAGTTTTATCTCTTGTGTGTTCCTGATTTGAATGGGATTGTTGAGCATGGATCTTAGGATTCAATTTGATAATAACCAAACTTGATGATTTGATGCTAAAATATATGATGAACATAAAAGCGTTTAATGCATGATGTTTATTGATTTGATGTTGAAATCATCCTCCATGAAGGATGATGATATGATGTCGTAGGTGATGGAACTAATTCCCACATATTTTGTGGAGAACCATTCACCCTTTACAATGATGATATATGTTAATATTTATACTAATCTAGCATTTACAATAATTACAAAATAAACTCTATACTAATATTTTTATTGCTTTTGTTCTTCAAGTCCTCAACTTCAATAATATTAAAAATCTTCAATTTCTTCAAAATTAAAATACCCAACAATACTCCCCCTAAATTGTAGATTTTCAATGTGAATTGAAACTTGATGTTGATTCTTTTGAATAGTTGTTCAAAGTCAAAAATTTTGTTGTTGATGCAAAAGCAAGATCTTTAAAACTTTAGAACAACCAAATTTTGTTTTTGTTTTGTTGTTATAGTTTGCTTTCATAGCTTTAAGCTAAAACCGAGTCCACCTTTTCTTTTTGATGTTGGCGGCCCAAACAAATAAACCCGAGTCCACCTTTTCTTTTTGTTTTAATGATCACAGCCCAATCCATTAATCCTTGAGCCCAAGTCATGCGAAAACCTCACAATCCATCTTATCGAAAACCCTAATTCGCAAACCCTAATTTGGCCGAGAATGGCCACCTATGGCAACTCCTTCCATTCGACTAAAACCTAGTGATGGCAGCTAGGGTTTAATCGCAACCCTAATTGGTAGCCTCCTCTCATTCGCAAAAGTTGCCTACGGTATCCCCTTTCATTCGCAAGCAATCCATAGCTTCTTGATCCTTGAGGCAGTCTCTTTCGTTTGCTTTCTTGCAAGGTCCGCATCGGATCTTGTATTGTTGAATTGGTTATTAATGAATTTGCTACTGTTGCATTATGTTGATGAATCCAAATCATTGGATTTCTCATGAATTTTAGCAATCTAACCATGAAATCTCATCAAAATCAATATGAATCTATTATCCCAGGTTACACACATGAATCAAATAACATGAAGAATTATGGATCAAACAATGATAAACACAATAAAACCCTTTGATCTATATTGATTACATATAATTTATACAAAGTGGAAATCCCCAATCAATTGGTCATTCAACCATTAACCAACACTAATGACAATTAACCTATTTATAGTCTAGACTAATATTCACTAATTACACTTAACCCCCTAGACTTAGGCTAATTACATATAAAACATAAAAATGACTAAAATAAGATAAAATATATTTTGTTCACACAAATATATTTATTTCAATAAAACTTCTAGTCATCTTAATCTTCAACATCTCGTCTTGGTTCTTCAACTCGAACGTGTAGGGTTTGACTTTGCGTTCACTTTGACCATGACGTTGACTATTGTTGACTTTGACTATGTTGATAATATAGAATATCTTGTACAGCTCCAACAATACTCCCTCTTAGTCTATCATTATCAACGTCTTCAAACAAAATCAGCACCAAGAAGTCAACATTAGAAAGATCTTCATATTGAAGCTTTCTGAATTTGATGAGAAAAATTGTTCATCTCATAAGCTCCTCCTATTTATATGCTCCCCATTTTCGAGTGTATCATTTGTGAAGATATTGAATAGCTTTCCCCAATCTCTAATCTTGAGTGCTTCAGAAGATGTAGAAGGAGGATTCCTAGCTTGGTATCTTCTACAAACTTGAAGAACATGTTCTCTAATCAGGTACACTGCTCAACTGATGATCGGCCATCACTTTCAGCAAAATCTGAAACACAATCACGAACATAATCTTAACATTTCTAATTAGATCATTTCATTTTAACAAAATAAACTCGTGTTTATCTGTGTGTGAAAACAAGCGAACCCGTGTTCGTTTGTGCGCAATTTCAAGGAAGGTATGAAAAATATAACAGCATAATATGAAAGACATAAAAGAAATTTTGAAATAAAAATTTATTATAATTTTTTATTTTATTATAATTTTTTTAATTTTATATATCTATTTTTTATTTGTATAGATATATATTTTTTAATTACCGAGAACTGAATCGATCATGAGATCACATCCTCAAGATATACTTTAGCACAAAGATGAATTTAATCATCGATAAGCAATAAGATCATACTAATAATTGAATCTAATCACAGTCTTTGAATGATTTTGAAATTCTTAAACAGATCAATAACGATTGCTGATATGTTTGTCCACTTAAACTCATGCCCGATCTTTTTCAACAAGTAGCAAATGATTCGTTAAGGTTTGATTAAATACTTTAGTATGTTAGGACCCCACAATCATTTAGCCAAAAACCCTCACCCAACCTTAGGATTTCTTGAATTTTGTTACGATCTTTATAGAGCAAGGCATGTGTATTAGTGTGCAAGTGATTATCAATAGAATATTGCATTCTGTGATGAATTCATCATTTAGATGATTTGACACTACATAGACCAAAATGGTGAGAGCTCCAGGTCTATACTCACGTATAATAAAGGAGATGACCATTTAATCATGTGCCGATGAGAGCTCCAGTTCAGTACTATCGTACAACAAAGGAGATCATCACTCCAGGTCAGTACTTCCGTACAACAGAGGAGATTAGCACAAACACAAGACACATAAATATACAAATCATAGCTCAAAGATATGGCTTATATGATTTGTATCATGATGGGTGAAAGATCAATTCTCAGTCCAATTTTTGTCAGGACTCAGTTTTCATGCAGGCCAAAATGATTGAGTAAATCCAGACATCCTTAAGCATATATTTTAATTTAAATCATTATGCTCCTGTCTATTTTATTCTTCAGGCTGAGTCTACCAAGCATATCATTAAAGAATCTATTTGTTTTTCTATTATTTGCAATTAAAAAATAATATGTAAATTAGATAACAACATCAGTTACTATCATTTCTCATTTTAAAAAACCAAGTCATGCAAAAACAAGCATTTCAAGAAGATATACAATCATTTCTCAATTATCTTGAATCAAGTTACCAGTTCTCTTTTCATTTTCATTTACTTATACTCTCCCTTTAAATTTTTATTTTTGCAAACTTATTTCTTTTATTTATTTATTTTATAAAACTGTCCCAAAAATAAAAATTTATCAAAGAAGGTCTTCCAAACTATACTGTTATGAAGATACGAGATGAATTATCAAGAAAAATGTAGTGATTGAGAAGTGAGAACAGTAATTGTGCAGATAAAAATCCAGATTGTGGATAAACTACCAAGACCTTAACCTATTTGTTCCGCCTCAAATTTGAACTAGGAACAATCTCTGTCAATAAACTGGATTACTAACAGTCCTCCTGAATTGTTCCTGTACTCATAAGCATATTAGTTTGAAAGGCGAACCCAGGCCATCGTAGTCGTGGAAGTTCCTTTTTCATCAATATAAGAAACCTGCTTCTGCACACAACCATTTAAACAATCGGGAATATCTATATCCTTCTTTTTAATTTGCCAAAATTTGGATTTGAATGAATTAAATTTGGAAATCATTTTTTATTTAAGACTAGAAGGAAAAGAATTTGGTTTTAAACCTTTGGTCATTTTCATCTTTGAATCATGTGAAACCGACTTCACATGAAAAGGTTTGGATAGAGGGTTTTTCATCCAATCATTCAAAGATGTGTGTTTTTTACCTATTGATCCAGAGAAGGAACCCGTGTTGTCTTTACCATCTGGAACATTCTTTGTAAACTTACGTTCGGAGAAGCAATTCGTTTTGCCTTTACCATATGAAGCAAGTCTTTAAGGGCACTTCTTTACTACATGACCTTCTTTTCCACACTCAAAACAAACCTTGAAAGGCTTTTCATTCTTTGTAGTCCCGTGTTGTGCAAGTGGTGATGAGGATTGCTTTGAGCTTGTAGCAAATTCTTTCTTGTTCTCAAGTTTTTTGTGCTGAACAGGGAATGAGATCTTCACTGATTGACTGGGTTGTTATGCAATTGGAGAAGAGATCCGTATTTGTCTTGATTCAGCTTCTGGAAGCTTTTATGACTTGACAATGTCAGGAGATATCTTGATCTGTGAGGAACCAACACGCTCCTCTATGATTGATTCATCATCTGAGCTTATCTAGTCTCATGTACATAAATCTTTCTCTAACGAATCTTGATCGACACTTCCTATTGTGTCGGCTTTGATTATAGGATTCTGATTGCTTGATGATTCGACAACTGTTCCTTTTTTACAAACCTGACAGGAACAAATGAAGGAATATTACGTTTTTTTGAATTTGTTGAAGAGGGTTGGAGAAGCAACTAATATTGGTTTTGGAGAATCAGAGGTGGAATCGTCATTAATCTTCTTATCAGACCCCTGCCTGTTGAATCCCAAACCTAAAGGAGAATCCTGCACATCTCTAACCTCTTTAAGATTAACATTGCTTAAACCTGCATTTAAACTACTAGTTTCTGCAGCTTCAATCAAATCATTAGATGGATAAGGTTGAGGCATAGGATAGTAACAATGAGTGCTAGGAGGAGGATAGACTTATGGATTTTCACCACAACCCACTTCTGTTTTAATCCTAGCTCCCCTTTGTTTACATAAAAGCTCTTTCTGTTTCATTCTGGATATGGTCCATCTATCATGCTTTGTTAAAACTTGCTTGTTTCAAATTCAGCCAAGGTGACTTTTTCGTTTAAAAGATTAATTTCAGCATTTCTTTCAAGAAGAGTTCGTTTTAAATGATCATTTTCTTTTAAAGCTTCATTTAATTTTATAAAATACTTGGCTTCTCATTCTTTTTAAGTTCTGCGTTTATGGTGGTTAATTCTTTTTGGTTATCTAAAAGTAACCTATTAGCTTTATACACATCAAATAGCCTAATTTTGCAAGCAGAAGAACACATATCCTGAACTGTCTCGTATGGAAGATCCAGGATGACTCTTTCAGCAGTAAGAGCCTTCTCGCAGTTGCAAACTCTGGTATTTCATTTCCATTCCTCTTCCTTCTCAGCATCATAAACTTCATCATTCAACTCAGCTCCACCTTTACCTGTTGATGTCTTCTTAAGCTCCTCGTGTACCTCTTCAGTTCCAAGTTTTGGTAAACCGTCAGAATTGGTGCCAGAATTTGATTTCTCTTCTGGTTTCTTTGTGGAGTTTCAAGTGATCTTTGGAGTTAGATATATCGCTTCATAGTACTCATGACGTTTGATATCCAACTCAATCTCTTTCGTTTGTTGATCACCTCCATCAGTTTGTAATCCCGAAAGCCTCTATCTCGTTTAATCAACTTGCGTGTGAGCTCTATTCTGATGGGAGAGAATCAATCAATCTTAGAACTTATTCATGATTTCCCAATTGGGCATCAAACTTCTTCAGATTACTTGCCACCAACAGAAAACGATCAACAAAATCGGACATCTTTTCATTCTTTAAAACTTCAAAATTATAAAACCGACATTGTGCAATTGTGAGATTATCATATTCGAAGGATTTAAACAGTTCTGCAAAGGCCATTTTTATTTTGATTATTGCAATTAATACTCCGAAAATTATTTTTCCCAAAAATTGTAAAATAACTCTACCCCAGGAAAAATAATTTTTTTAAATGTCACACTATGCAATCTTTGCAACTAGGGTCAAGCTAAATTAAAATTAGTCCATATATCAAATTAAGATTAGTCCGTAATGTTTTTTTAAAATATATCCAGCCCAATTAGAATTAGTCCATATATCAAATTGTTATTTGTTAGTCCAAATATTAACTTTTAACAAACTCAAATTTTCTGATTCAAACCCAATTAAAAACCCAACCCAATAAGAATTAATCCAATTACTATACCAAAAACCCTAACCCTAATACACATAATACAAACAGTTCAACAAAAATGCAGCCACCATCCTCAAACAAAACACACACACACTAAGGGATAACGAGAGATGCAGATGAGGAAAGAACCCTTAGGGTTCCGGTGAGCAACAAAACTCCGGCAAACGGCCGCCTTTCCAGCGAGCCTCTGGCGGCGACACTTCCCCTAAACTTCCGGTCAGTTTTCGGTCACACTATGGCAGCGACGACTAGAGATGAGATCGGTCGCCTAAACCCTATTGGAGCATGATTGACGTCATCATGGTTCTCACATAACGCTTTCGAATCTCCGAGAGGAGATTGAGCAACAGTCGTGCACTAGATATGATACTTCAAAGTCGTTTGTAGGCAACAAGGAGATGAAATGCTTGTAGAAGGTGAGGAAACCTAAGGTTACTGTTCAGGAAGAAGCGGCGAAGATCAATTCGACAGACGGCAGCATTGCTTTATGATGAAGATGTTGATGAGCTCCTCCTCATCTTCCAGGCGTGGGGCTTCATGTTTATGAAGGTTGTTGTTCTTGGTAATACGGTAAGTTTGGTGGTTGGGAGAATTGTGGTTTTTTTTGGAAAGTAATATCTATTAATATTACAATTAATAATGTTTTGTCAAGTTACATCAAAATAGAAGGTAGACGGGCAACAACCTGCGCCGCCACCCTTTTCTGAATAGCAAATCCTAACCTTCCAAAAACAAATCCTTGCCTCCCCGGGGTTGAGCAATGGTTGTCTATGACCCGTTGGACCCTGGTCAAAAAGTTGATAGCTTCTGGCGCTAGGGAGCCAAATGTATCAAAGGCAAAGGGAACAAAAGCGTGCTGGTTCTCTGCGCAAGCTTTATTATGTTTATCCACTTTCTTTGATTCTGCCTTTCTTGCGGCTTGACCAGCTACAAAACCGTTTTCCCGTAAACCAACCAAAGGGGAAACCCCTGTGAGGTCCACACAAGCATGTTTGCCCCCAGCCCAGCCAAAGACGAGCAGATCCGCTGGTCGCAAAGTAGACCTCCCCTCCATAGGGTCCGTGAGGAAATTCACAGGGGCTTCCTTCTTAGCAGAAATCCCAGCTCTTCTTAGGATGTCCCCCAAAACATCTCGTACCCAGTCATGCTGATATTTGAACCCAGGTAGCTCTTTACAGTGAAGGGCGTGCTCCCCATATTTATCCATACAAGCTTTACGACATATCGGACATGTTTCATCTTCCGGGTACATAGGGATCATCAACCGGTATTTGAGAATTGCTCTATATTCTACTGGAGACATGCACTGTCCCAACCCTTCAATCGGGATAACGGTCAAAAAGTCCTGAGCATGGGGGCCCTTCAGGCACTCAAACACCGCCTTTTGGCGGGATGACAAAGAAAAAACTTCTCCCAGGCTTTGAGCGATTTTGCTAAATAGAGCATTCGCCAAAGTTGTTTGTGGCTTCGAGGGGGCGGTGTCCTTATTAGAGAAACCGCCAATATCCAAGTCTAGGAGAAGGACATATAAGCGTTCAAGGGCCTGCTGATAGTCCGGGTCAAGCCCGAAGACCCCACTGTTTCGAAGGATATGATCTTGTAGTTCCCAAGACTGAGCTCTAGAGGCCACAAAAGCATAAGCCCTAACATCTCGAGCTGAAAGGAGTCCCAAACCACCGAGACGCATTGGCAAAGATGCCAAACGCCATTGGAGATCACCAAAAAAAGGGCCACCACCCACGACTATGTCTTCTATAGCCTCCCTGAGGCCATCATCGAACCGAGATACCGCATCCTCCATCAAATGGGGTTGACAAGTGCGCAACCCAAAAAGTAACTTAGCAACTCCCATGCACGACCTTAGCAAATGTAGTTCACATTGGGGATTCCTAAGGCAGGGCAAGAGTTTCATGAGGTCAACTGCTCCCGAGGCCCGCCGCCCAGCCAACTCCTCAATAAAGCTAGGATCACGGCTAACAGCTCCTCCAAGGAGCTTAACCCCCTCTCTGGTCTACCAATCCCTCTCGGGAAAAGTCCGTCCTGAACTTTACGCCCATCGCATGTTGGCCAAAAAACCTTTGTTTTCTTAATGTTGAGATAAAGCCCCAGAGATGGCCCTTCCACGTTGATGATGTCTAAGGCCTTAGCAACCTCAGACGCATTGCCGATAATCGTTCCATCATCCAAATACCAAGCATGAAACAAAAGGTTACAACGGTCCTGGACCCGAAGAATAAGGGGGTGTAAGGCAAGGGCAAAGAGAAGGGGCCCTAAGGGATCTCCTTGTTGAACTCCGGTAGTAGCCCCAATACAATCATTACCAACATACAACTTAGCAGGCTGAGCATAAAGAAATTGGACCCACCGATAGATTGACGGGCAATGCTGATGAACCTCTTGAAGGAAGGTTGTGCGGTCGACCGTGTTAAAAGCATTAGAGAAATCCACAGTAAGCAAGGCCAAGGAGCCGTCTTCATAACAAGAGTTGAGAAACCTGTTTGCACTGTGAAGCACCGCCTCTGCACCATTAGGCATCCCTACCCCAAATTGAAAGTCCCCCAAGTGCTGGCCATGTCTTTCCCGACCTTCTTCATCACCACCTTAGAAACCAACCTTCGCCAAATACACCCCACAGCAATAGGCCGAATTCCTTTATCAGGCTTCAATAAGGGGGTGAGGGGGGCCGACGCAACAAACTTAGCAAGCACTTTAGGGCAAGATCCCTCAAGCAATAAGTTAACAACTTCAGTAATGCTCGTAAGCAAACCTGAGGGGGTCACAGAGCCCTCGCCACCAATAGCATCTAACAAGTGTTGGGCCCGCATCCCGTCCCTACCACATGACGTCCCTTTGGGGAAGGATCAGATACATTTGAACACACACTCCTCATCAACAACAAGAGTGGGTTGGGCTAAAGGGTTGGAAGGCAAGGACGGGGGTGGCACCACTGGGTGTTTATCAATAAGAGCTTTCAAGGTCGACTCACCAAAAGGGGCAACTCCATTAGAGCATAGGACCTTAATCGCAGCCGTGAAATGCCCATCTCTGACTTTCAGAAGACATTGCTTAACATTAGGGTCCCTTTCCTTGTCTTCCTCTCTCATGCATTCCCCCCTAATAGCACCAGTCTCTCCCACGCTATCCAACAGGGACGAGACCAAAGCATCAAACCCGGACCCATTTTTCCAAACTATTAGCGCGTGCAAGATGTTACTACACTGCAAAGATTTCCTGTTCCCTGATCTTCGCTCTCGTCTGGTGGATGGTCTGACCACCCGCAAGGTGCAACGTGGTAGCAAAAGCAATTGAACCCGATTTTCAACGGAACCTGGCGACCCCATCACTTTACGCAAAGCACCTGTTAAAACCTGAGCAAACAACAGCCGACAACTGGGGGGATGCTTTTAACAGTCTAAATGGGGAGTGAAAAAACCCGCTCGAGGAGGTTAACATCACCCCCGAGCCCTGCTGGGTGACGTGGGTTTGTGTCAACCACCACTTGACAAGATTTTCGGATCCCAACAATAAAATCTTCAACATCCCCCGAGAACATGTCAAACGACACGACCTCATCATCATGTTTGCACCCCCTACTGAGTGCATGCACTACCATGCACCTTCTGACCGGTATTTTTGAGAAAATGATGTTTCCTTTGCAATAAAATAAGTTTTTTAATTGTTGGAAACCTGCAGATACTAGGGTTCACTTGTTGTGTACGTTAGTGGTGCTGAACATGCTGTTCTTCACTTGCTCTATGCAAGATTTTGGCATAAGGTTCTTTATGATATTGTTGAAGTTGAAAATGACACCTAATTTCGTAGCTTAGTGTTTTTTTAACTTTGTAAATTAGTTTTTCTTAGTTTCGTAGTTTGAACATATAAATTCGCAGAAATTTAATTAGTTTCGCAACTTGATTTTGTTTGAATTTCTTAATTTCGCAGGTTGAAAGTTTCGCCGGAGTTGCAGTTTCGCCGGAGTCGCAGTTTCGCCGGAGTCGCAGTTTCGCCGGAGTCGCAGTATCGCCGGAGTCGCAGTTTCGCCGGAGTCGCAGTTTCGCCGGAGTTGCAGTTTCGCCGGAGTCGCAGTTTCGCCGGAGTCGCAGTTTCGCCGGAGTCGCAGTTTCGCCGGAGTCGCAGTTTCGCCGGAGTCGCAGTTTCGCCGAAGTCGCAGTTTCGCCGGAAGTCGCAGTTTCGCCGGAGTTTCGCCTTACAAAACTGTAATTACACCGTAAACTTTAAATTTTCATTCAGAGTGGTGCTAAATTCGCTGGACGAAGATGTTGAAGCCCAAAGAACACTAAGAACATACACTAGTGTGTGAAAGAGAAACTTCTTCAGATTTAAATTTTTCTTTCAATTTTTTGTATAAAATATGTTTTAGATCTGAAATATATGTTGAATATCTTCAAATTTGTAATAGATTGTTGTAGATCTAACGAATTGATTGTGTTTGGGATGAAATTTGAATTTCAGATCTATTTTCTCTCTCTAAACCCTTACTTTTTCTCTTTAAAATTCTGATGAACACCTTCAAAAATCAGCAACAAAATCTTATAATGTTCAATGTATTTGATCCAACAAAACTTTGATATCAAATTGTTAGCTCAGGTTACACAATTGAATCAAATAACATGAAGAATTATGAATCAAACAATGATAAATACAATAAAACCCTTTGATCTATATTGATTGCATATAATTTGTTCAAAGTGGAAATTCCCAATCAATTGGTCATTCAACCATTAATCAACACTAATGACAATTCATCTATTTATAGTCCAGACTAATATTCACTAATTGTATTTAACCTCCTAGATTTAGGCTAATTAATGAAAATTACATATAAAACATAAAAATAATTAAAATAAGAAAATATATTATGTTCACACAAAATATATTTATTATATATAAAACTTCTAGTCATCTTAATCTTTAATATCTCGTCTTGGTTCTTCGAATCGAACGTGTCAGGTTTGACTTTGCGTTAACTTTAACCGTGACGTTGACTATTGTTGACTTTGACTGTGTTGATAATATAGACTATCTTGTACAACTCCAACAGAATCCATCAACTCCAGCTCTGATACCACTTGTATGTTCCTGATTTGAACGGGATCATTGAGCATGGATCTTAGGATTAAAATTGATAATAACAAAACTTGATGATTCGATGCTAAAATATAATAATGATGAACACAAAAGTGCTTAATGCTTGATGTTTATTGATTTGATGTTGAAATCATCATCCATGAAGGATGATGATATGATGTTGTAGGTGATGGAACTAATTCTCGTATATTTGTGGAGAACCATTCACCCTTTACAATGATGATATATGTTAATATTTAATCTAGCATTTACAATAATTACAAAATAAACCCTAGACTAAAATTTTTGTTGCTTTTGTTCTTCAACTCCTCAACTTCAATAATATTGAAAATCTTCAATTTTTTCAAAGGTAGAATACCCAACATCTCTACTAAGTTTTGTAGCCTCTTAAATGATATGCCTTTTGTATTAGAGTCTAAGTATGTCGCAGAATTGGCTGATGGTAAGCAAATCTCCTTTACGCACATCCTTAAAAATTGCAAGATAGAACTCGCTGATCATACCTTCGACATTGATCTCATGCCTATTACTCTTGGAAGTTCCGATGTGATCGTAGGCATGGACTGGTTGTTCGAGAAGAAAGCAGAGGTGATTTGTCGTGAGAAGGTCATTCGCATTCCTATGATGGATGAGGAAATTATTTCGGTAAGGGTGAGAAGAGTGGTGTTGTCATATGCATCATATCATTCATGAAGGCTCAGAAGTGGCTGCGCAAGGGCCACTTAGCCATATTAGCCCTCATTTTCGATAAGCAAGAAGAGGAAAAGAAATTAAAGGATATTATTGTGCTTTGTGACTTTCCAGAGGTGTTTCCAGAGGATCTGTCGGGACTAACACCTCATCGCCAAGTCGAGTTTCAGATCGATTGGACTCTCGGAGCTGCTCCGATTGCACGAGCACCTTACCGGTTAGCACCGAACGAACTAAAAGAACTATCCACACAACTCTAGGAGTTGTTGGATAAGGGGTTTATTTGACCGAGCTCATTGCCGAGGGGAGCATCTGTTCTCTTTGTTAAGAAGAAAGATGGCACATTTCGAATGTGCATCGATTACTGGGAATTGAACAAGGTCACAGTCAAGAACCAATACCCTTTACCTCGTATCGATGACTTGTTTGATTAGCTTCAGGGATCAAGCTATTATTTGAAGATTGACTTGAGATCTGGTTATCATCAACTAAGTGTCTGAAAGGAGGACATCTCCAAAACTACATTCCACACTTGTTATGGTCACTATGATTTCTTGGTCATGCCATTTGGGTTAACTAATACACCAGCGGTATTCATGGATCTCATGAATTGGGTGTGCAAACCCTACCTCGATCAGTTTGTTATTATGTTTATCGATGACATATTGATTTATTCTAGTACCAAGGAGGAACATGAGGAGCACCTACGTTTAATCCTGGAATTATTTAGAAAGGAACAATTGTACACCAAGTCTTCTAATTGTTATTTCTAGATTTGTGAGGTGCAATTCTTGGGTCACATTGTTAATGAGAAGGGAATACATGTGGACCCTGGAAAGATTGAGGCTATAAAGAGAGCTGGTCGGTACCCAAGACGCCTAGTGAGATAAGAAAATTTCTTGGACTGCTAGGATACTATCGGCATTTCATTGAGGGATTTTGAAAGATCGCTCAACCTCTCACAGATTTGACCCATAAAGGAACAAGCTATAAATGGGGTGAGAGTCAAGAAGCTATTTTTTAGTTGCTGAAACGAAAAATCTGTAACGCACCGATATTAGCATTACCTGAAGGAAATGATTTTTGTGGTTTATTGTGTTGCTTCTATCCAAGGACTTGGTTGCGTCCTGATGCAAGGTGACAAAGTAATAGCTTATGCCTCGTGACAACTGAAGGTACATGAAAAGAACTACACTACCCATGATTTAGAGTTAGGAGAAGTGGTCTTTGCCTTGAAGATTTGGAGACATTACTTGTACGATACCAAATGCATTATTCACACAAATCACAAGAGTCTTTAGCATATCTTTGAACAGAAAGAGCTTAACATAAGGCAACGATGCTGGGTTGAATTGTCAAACGACTATGATTGTGCTATTAAATACCACCTGGGAAAGGCGAATGTAGTCACTGATGCCTTGAGTAGAAAGAAAACCACTAAGCCCCAACGAGTGCGTGCTCTACAGCTTACAATTAGCACTCACTTGACCGAACAGATCAGGGAAGCCCAGAAAGAAGCCTTGAAAGGTGAGAATGTTGGATCTGAATCTTTACGCGGGATGGATAAACAGTTGGAAGTTAAATCCGATGGAATTCGATACTTCATGGATAGACTTTGGGTATCTTTGCATGGGAATCTTAGAGACTTGGTTATGAGTGAAGCACACAAGTCCAAATATTCCATACATCCTAGCTCTGATAAGATGTATCATGACTAGAAGGCGCACTAGTAGTGGCCTAACATGAAGGCAAATATAGCTACATACGTGAGCAAGTGTTTGACCTGTTCTAAGGTTAAAGTGGAATATCAGAAACCATCTGGGTTACTGCAACAACCTGAGATCCCTTTGTGGACGTGTTAGTAGATTTCCATGGACTTTATCATTAAGTTGCCCAAGACTCCTAGTGGTTGTGACACGATATGGGTGATCGTGGATCGACTCACTAAGTCAGCTCACTTCTTGGCGATCAAGGAGACGGATAAAATGGACAAGTTAACCCGAATTTACTTGAAGGAGGTAGTTTCGAGACATGGTGTGCCGATCTCGATTATTTCTGATCGGGATGTTCATTTTACATCTCAATTTTGGCAATCGTTACAGAAACCTTTGGGTACACATCTATATATGAGCATTGCCTATCATTCTCAGACCGATGGGCAAAGCGAACATACTATTCAAACTTTGGAAAATATGCTATGAGCTTGTGTGATCGATTTCGGGAATAATTGGGAAGATCATTTACCGTTGGTCGAGTTTTCTTACAACAATAGTTACCATACTAGTATTAAATTAGCACCATTTGAGGTGATGTATAGGCAAAGTGTAGATCACCAGTTTGTTGGGCAGAAGTTAGTGATAGTCAGTTGACTGGTCCTGAGTTAGTGCACGAGACCACTAAGAAGATAGTACAAATATGAAATCACATGGTTGCAGTGCGAGATAGTCAGAAGAGTTACGTAGACAAATGACAGAAACCTTTGGAGTTTCAAATCGGTGACAAAGTGTTGCTTAAAGTCTCACTATGGAAAGGGGTGATTCAGTTTGGTAAAAGAGGCAAGCTTAATCCAAGATATGTTGGACCATTTGAGATTCTAGAAAGAATAGGTCCGATGGCATATCGATTGGACTTACCTGATTCATTGAGTGGCGTTCACAACGTATTTCACGTCTCAAATCTGAAAAAGTGTATGTCAGACGAAACAAACTGGTTGTACAACTTGAGGAAGTACAAGTAGATGATCAACTGTGCTTTGTTGAAAAACCGGTTGAAGTAATGGATCGTGAGGTCGAGACTCTTAATCAAAGCAAGATACCTATAGTCAAAGTTCATTGGAACTCAAAATGTGGACCGGAATTCACATGGGAACACGAGGATCAGATGAAGCTCAACTATCCTCATCTATTCAAAATGACGCCAACATCTGGGGAAGGTACTGATTAAATTTCAGAACAAAATTTCTTTCAACATAGGGATGATGTGACAACTCACTCGATGTCGTTATGCCAATGCAGTAAATCAAGGATGTAGCAAAACCATATAATGCAATTTTCGGGACAAAAATTCTTTCAACATGGGGATAATGTGACATCCGGTAATTTTCTGTTACCAAACTCTGTTAGTTCCGTTAGGACTTGCATACACGTGTCGTGAGCACACACTAGTTGTCGTTGGTGTTGGTAGCTTAATAATACTAATCTATGATAAACAATAATAATCTAATTAATAATGTTGATTATTAGTTGTCATTATGTGATTTATGAACTTATAGAATTTTAGAGATTTAAATTTGTAAATTTTACGCGATAATGTCAGAACGTGTTATGTATGTTCATGTGTTGTGTGACTTATTGTATATGTTTATGATTAATATTATTGACTAATAATACTTATAACTTGTAGTTAAAATTATTTAAAAAGTGTTAAACAGATTGGTTTTTATAAAATATAATTAAAGGGGTTTTACTTTGTAATTGTTCTTAACCTAAAACTTACCTAAAATACAACCCTAATTCCCCCCAAACCTCAGTTTCGGCCGCAACCTTCACGCAAACCCCCACCCTTGCGATTTTGATCAAGATTACACACATACAATTCAATTTTGATTGGTTCCAAGAGTTACAAGGTGTTTTACAAATCTAATTGTTCATTTCTACACATCTAAAGGTTAGTTTTGTTTGGTTTTTCATAATTTTGATCTTGATGAACCCTAGATTCGAAATTGGTGTTGAAAACAAGAACTTGATGATTGTTAGATGTTGATATGATGTTAGTTAGGTTGTATGAATGCTAGATTATGTTGATTATGCAAGAAATCTATGGATGATTATATAGTTCATACATTGCCATATGAGAAAACTTTTTGTTCTTGGAATTCATTATTTGATGATGTATGATGTTAGATACAATGTTTGGATGTTAGTTTAATTGAATTGTGCAAGAAAATCCATGAATTTGAGGTGTTGATCATGAATTACTAAAAGTAGAAACTTTTATGAATGATGTTTGGGAATTTGGATGATTTGGTGATAATTAGTATGTTAGAATGAATGTTATGAACTTGATTAGGTATAAATTTATGAAATTATGATTGAATTGGATGCTAGATCACTTTTAGGTGTTACTTTCCCAAAAGGGAAACTTTATTTTTGTAGAACATTGTATGTGATGAATTGGGCATGCTTGTAATGTTAGGATCATGTTAGAATGATTGTTGATGATGTCTGATGTAATAGAATGTGTTAATTGAGTTGTATGGATGTTTGGTTGATCATGTAAGGAGTATAGGTTGTGGTGATCATACATGATGATGAATTATGATTAGTAATTAGGAGATCATGTTTAGGATTGGATTGATTGTCACTATGATGTTGGTTAGAATAAACTAAGTCAATGAATATAATTATGATTGTCATACACACGTGCGAATCTGAGGCCCCTACTTAGTAGGATTGGCAGGTTTAGGATGTGAAGTCATGGGTGGCTTCTCATGGCATGTAGTGCATGATTAGAATTTACATATGAATTATTTGTAGTAATGAATTTATATTTTTGTTGAGCATGTTGGTTGTTTGAAATCTGCATGAGTGTATGATGATCTAATGTGGCATGATGACCTAGGTAGATCTTAGGTTGATAATGTGATACACGTGGATAATTTGTATGATACTCTTGTATGCTAAGTTGTTATATATGATTAAACTATACTTCAACTAGTATGTCACCAACGGGTCAACCGGGTCAACTAAGTTAACCAAGGATTATTAAGTTTTGTGTACACGTACTTATGTACTTGTCTGTTCTAGGTAACCTTTGAAGGGTTGTCTTTGCACCAATCACCAGCCTTTTTATTCACTATCTTAACACACAAGGTGAGTTCATGCCCCTCTATTTTTATAAACCTTCTTCTGGGGGAGGTAGCATGTTCTCAAACGCTATTTTATTATTATAGGTTATGTATGTTTTCATAGTGCTTAATACCTAAAAGTCCTCACACTTTCGGATTGTTAATAATGGTAACTAGTGGGAAATCTTGGGTAGTACTACTGGGTCTGACGAGCCCACCTGCACGACTCGAAGTCAAATGGGTGCAGTTTTGTCCTAAACACAAACATCGTCACGACCTGGTAAGTCGTGACAGGAGGCAATAAACGAAACACAGTCAGCTTCGATCGTGAAATCACTATTATTATTACTTGTGAATATTGACTAGCTATCTATTTCAATGCACTCCTTTGTTATACAAATGTTATTGATTATATTAAACGCAAACTCTTGAACTCACCAACCATTGTGTTGACATTTTAGTATGTTATTCTCAGGTCGTTAACTCTGCTTGCCATTATGAGCACCACACGGGTCCAGCATGCATTCTAAGGCTCTAGTTAAAAGACATTATTGTTGGTTATTACTTATGGATTTTAATTTCTTGGGTTGGCGCGTGTTTTGCCAAGTTATGCATTATTTTTTATATACATTGGGTTTGTTTTAATTACTAAACGCTTCTGCATGGTTTTCAAGATTGAACTTTGTTTGGTTTTGTTTTAAATGTGGCATATAGTGCCGTTCTGAGTAACTAGTGACTATAATCCTGGTTTGTACACACACCTCGCGGTAAAACTCCGCACGTGGATTTTGAGGGTGTGACATAAAAGGACTTTAAGTCTAACTAAAAATAAAACCCATGTGTTGCCACGAGTTTCTCTTTGAAAATTGTATTACACTAAGAATATGTCCCAGAGTTACCCACATAAACATGGAAAAATGTTTAAAGTAATTTTATTCGTATTTAATTTAGTAATCAACCACCAAATAAAGTTTTATTAACTTCAAAAAGATGTTTCTTATTCTATTAATTATATAATATAAAAGTTGAATATTTAACCTTTTTGTAATATAATGTAAATAAGAATTAAAAAGTATAAAGTTATATTTATTATGAGATATTTATGGATGTCAACTCTATAATTAATCAATTTGAAAACAGAATTGAAATCCAATTCTTTCTTTTTCTTCATGTGACAATCTATTCATTATCTTCTCACATTACACCACCATCACCACAAAAACCACCTCAACACCACCACCACCACCACCATAACCATCACAAAGCCACCATCACCACAGCCATCCATCGCAGCACCACCACCGCAACCATCGTAGCACCACCACCACAACTATCATAGCACCACCACCACCAATGCAACCATCACAGCACCACCATCGCAACCATTGCAACACCACCACCACCACCACCACCATAACCATCACAAAGCCACCATCACCACAGCCATCCATCGCAGCACCACCTCCACAACCATCGTAGCACCACCGCAACACCACTAATGGAACAATCACAACACCACCACCAATGCAACCATTGCTGATTTTGTGCTTGTTTTGAAAGTTGTGCATTATGCATCACCTTTAGTACAGTGGCACTATAGCCACGGACCAAAGGGATTAATATGTATATATAACTATTAAAATGTAAGGATACATTGTGTAATTTTATATGTTTGTAAAGGAATTTTTGTAATTTATTTTAAATAAAAATTAAAAACCAAAAAAGGAACAAGATTTTTCTTATTTCATAGTAACGGGTTTAACCCCAAGATTCATTATTTTTAAAAAGTTTCTTTTTATTGTTTTTAAATCACACTACAAAAATACATGAGTTTGAAACTTTAGATCACAAGTTCCACAAGCTTACCCATATTACCTCCAACGGAGAATGTTTTGGATCCCATATTACCTCCAACGGAGAATGTTTTGGATGTATCAAGAAGTTCATGCCTAGCCATAGGTGCAAGAATAAACAGTTGTTCTCTATTGAAGTATGAATAGAATAAATATAGTGCAAGACCATTAGATTCTTTAAATGAAACTATAAGAGTTCCCTCTAATTCTACCATGAAGATTATATGATTAATAGGTATGAAACCATTATGAATTCTAATTAATTCTGGTTCAATACATAATTTTCTAGGTTCGAGGAGTAAGTTTGTGTTCGATAAAGCTACATGAATTGTTGAATAATATCACCCAAGTAGCACACAAGCTCAAATGTTTAGTTTACAATCTGTAGTAGTAGAGGAGCTTCAACATATGCCAGAAGTTAGAGTCAAGAATCAAGCATTAGCTAATGAGGGGTTAGTCAAAAAGTATGAAGATTTTTTATAGTGCCAACTACATCATCACATTCACAGAGTTGTAATTAATAAATAATAATCAAAGAATGAACAAACAGACAAAATCCCTACTGTTAGTAGGATGTTGAAGGATATCATTGAGAGCATGACCTGAGAATTGTTGGATAGGGGGATCATGCGGAAAATACTAGCTCTTTTGCCACACCACCTACAAAAACTTCAATGAATCTATACTTAACAACTTCTTCCCTAAGTGCCATCTAATATGGATGATCAGATTATATCCAAGTATAATCATATGCAAACAAAGTAATCTGATCCGGCTTAGTTAATTCTGATGCAAGTGAATTTAGAAAATAACTAAGTACGAACATATGTAGATGATGTAAAGTTAATATGGATGTTGTGTAGAACCAGATACAAATGATTAGCATCTAATGCAGATGAAGAATTTTCAAATGCAAAGTCCAAATTTAACTAAATTAAGTCAGATGCGGATGAACAATCATTAGATGTTGATGAAGAGAATAAGATGCTAATGAAGGAAATTCAAATGAGGATGAAGACTTTGTTAATTATTTATACATTTGACTTAAGGATTTCTGGTGTAATTAATATATGAATTTTTAGATTCATTCTAAATATAAAGATTGTAACAAACATGGTTGTATTTGATAATTTAGTCTAATTTTTACAATTTTTTTGTTGTACACACAACTGTTCTGGCATTGAATGAGAGTAATTTTTTAGGGAAGATTCTAAATGTTCTTGCTTGATTATGTTTCTTCTCGTTAATTATGAGATTCCACATCACATATTAGTAGAAATCATCAGCATGTTCAACCCATACCCATATCCGGATATGTTGGAGATACCCAATCTCACTTCACTAAAATAGATCTAAAGTCTATCATGTGTTTGTCGTACCCTCCAACACTATATTGTGTATCAGGATTTTACAATCCTTAAAGATGTTCCTTTATTTCTTGTGTTACACACTCATCCTTCATAGGAGATTAATAGAGTATTGGTTTACCCTTTACCCATGGATCTACCAACCCCTTGGTAGTCTACGGTCCCTACGCAGTCTATAGTTTGAGAAACCATCTTCTTCTTAAGAACCTTCTATTCATGACCATGTTTTATGAGTATATTATAGGTGAAATCGCTTTGCACCATATTGTGTTCCTATATTGACATCTCCATCAACATATTCACCTTATAACATTAAGGTTTTCATCAACTTGACATAAAGAATGAACTTTTACTCCACAAAAGTAGTATACATAGAGCAACCACCTATTAAGTTTCTTGTAAACTTAATTTTTACATATCACTAATTCAATAATAAATACAAAAGAAGAAGAGGATTATAGGGATTGATATCTACATAAAAGGGAAACAAAAGCAAACCTATAAATGCTATAGATACAAACTAAAAGTAACAAAATAATTTAAATCTTCAAAATTTTATTTGTTTGAAGGGAAAACGGGTTGATCCTTAACATGCCCCCGTAAGATGGACAACCTGGAAAGAAGTCTAAGCTTAGACAGGAGAATCTAATAACTTGGTTTTGACAACGGTTTGGTTAAGACATAAGTAGGTTGAACCTTTTCACGAACGAAATGAAAACCTCAGGCAAGATGCTTCATTCGAGATTGGAAAAATGGATTAGCAAATTAATGTGTGGCACTTAAATTTTCATAATAAACCATAGGTGCCAAGCTCGACATCAAAGAGATTATACATCGCATCTCAATTTTGGTTGATGCTACAACCCAAAACTTGACTTTAGCGGAGGAGCGAGCTAATGTTGCTTGATGTCTCTAAGAAACCAAGTTTGATCCCAATATATAATGTAAGCCATAATGCTATGGTATATGAGCTTGTCCCCTGCCTAATCAGTGATGTGTGAAAATATAAATATTATTTTACTAAGAAAATGTATTTCACAAATAAGTCTTAAAATTGGAAATTCCTAACTAAACTTCATAAAACGAAAAGTGTGTAGGTCATGATATATTAAAGTTTAGGTAAGTTCGGATATCGAACCCTAGAGACACGCTTCACGGCTTTCATTACTAAACCTCCGTCGACTTCTAACCTAATTAATTGACTTATTTTAAGTAATTGTTAATAAACAATATAAACAATTTAACTATAATTAATTAATCTAAACGCGATGGATGAAATAAACAAATTGTAACACCCGAATATTTATTATTTTGAAGCCGGTGAAGAAAGAAAAGAAAATAAAGTCCAAAGTCGAGGGACCAAACTCGCCCACGAAAGAAAGTCGGTGAGGGGGAGTATATAAGGGAGAGGGCAGCCCTTACCCTCTCCCCCACACTCACAAATCAGCCAAAGAAAGGGGAGAAGAGAGAAAGAAGAGAAAAAGAGGAAAAGTGTCGGTTCGGGTCGGTTCGGGTCGCCAAAATCGTCGTGAAGCAAGCCAAATCGAAGCTCTTGTCGTTGTGCTCGTTTAGGTGAGTTCTAGGACCCCTCGTTTACATGTTTTTGAACGATTTTGGGGCTAGAACACATCTGAAAACCCTTTTTTGCGTTTTTGGGTGAAGACCCGTATGTATGTGTGTATGTATGTGTAGGACCCGTTTGGGGCCTGATTTCTTGCTTGGTTGTGCTTGATTAATGTTATGGTATGCATCCCTAAGGTTTAGGATGGTCGATTTAGGCTTAAAATGGGTTTAGATGAGTTTGGAGGCCGAAAACCCTCGGCTGCAGTCGGGTTGAACTGCATTCTGCATCAGTTAGGGCTAGGCGACCGACTGGAGGCCGAATGGAGACCATACGGCCGATTAGGGTGCGATTGGGGTCCATTCGCACGATTGGGGTTCATTCGCACGATTGAAGGGCCAGTCGTATGGGGGTCATGCGACTGAAGGTTCATTCGCACGACTGAAGGTCCAATCGCATAGGTGTTCATCCGCATTGTCCATTCGCACGACTGGATGTTCATTCGCATAGGTGTTCATCCGTATTAGTTCATTCGCATGATGTTCAGTCGCATGGAGGCAATGCGACTGAAGGGTGTCCATACGCCCGAATAGGGCTGTTGAACCCGAGGAAGGTGTAGATTGACTTCTGACATTCGGGGGAAAGGGCAGATGTAAGTTTTGATGTAAAGGTTCCCATAAGAGGTTTTAAGATGACGATCGAGGTCTTAGAAAGCATGTTGGGCATGATGAGGGTGATGATGTTGCATGTTGTGTATGTATGATGTTGCCCTGTATGATGTGATGTTGATGCATGTTAATGTTCCTTAGTGTGAAGTATAATATTTTTCCTATGGCTTTACCTATTATGATGAATGAACGAAGTATTATGTAACGTAAAGTGAAAGATAAAGAAGAGGAACATGATGAATGAACGCATGTATTAATGAACGAATGAAACGTCTTGCACACATCGGATAACGGGTCCTTCTTGGTGATTGACCCTGAATGTAGAACCTCTACCGCTCACCCCTAGTACTGTGGCATAGGTTTAGCTGTTCATTTGTTGACTTCGGCCCAGTAGCTAAGACTGATGGTTACTCCTAGTACCGTGGCATACGTTTAGCTGTTCATTTGTTGACTTCGGCCCGGTAGCTACGACTAACCGGGGTGTAGCACATGGTATTGGTATGGATGATGTCCGATGCGCAAGTAAGGTAATGAATGAACGAATGAACGAATGAAGAAGATAATAATGATATTATCTATGTGTACGTATGATGTGTGATCATGTAAAAGTAACGAACGGTTTTATATGAAAGTAAAGTATGTTTTATTTATAAAACTAGAACTCACTCAGCAACGCTGACTTTGATGTGCTTCCAGTTGGCAGGTAATGGTTGCTGAGGATGGCACGGGCGACTACTCAGCTCTTTTGGGGATGGCATTCTTTTGATTAATGTTTTTGCATTGTAATGCGAACAAGCTATTTTGTAATGAATGTCGTATTAACTTGCAAAAACTTTTACATGGAAATGAAAGTTTGTTTTAGTTTTCCGCTGCGATTTATTAAATAAAAATGTAATTATATGTTTTATGTGCGATGAGAACCCAGCTGTAAGCGTCCCGGGAACGGGGCCTTACACAAATTAAGATTAATTTTTTAAGGCCTCATTTCCGAGACGCTTACAGCTAGACAATCAGCGCACATAAAACATAAAACATATATTTAAGTGTACTAAAACAACGTAGTGGAATAATTAAAAATCATTTCATTCATTTCTTTTGCAAAATAATACAACATTCATAATAATTACAAAACATCGTTTGTTCGCATTACAATACAAAAACATTATTGTTTAACAAAATAGATGTCTTCCAAAAAGGCCAAGTAGCCACCTCGTACCATCCTCAGCAACATTTACCTGCCAACTAGAAACAAATAGAAGTCAGCATTACTGAGCGAGTTTTAGTTTTTCAAAAACATTATATTATCTTTCATTCGCTAAAACATTTTCTTTACTATCGCACATGATCACACATCATACGTACATTAAGTTATAATTATTATCTTCCATCATCGTTCATTTCGTACATATCACACTTTTCGTACATATCACACTTTTCTTACATTTATTATCTTGTCACTTCTATCTAGATCCTGTCATATGTTTAACCCCCCTCTTGAGCCCAAAGCCATATCATCTAGGGTTAAGCGACAAGGATCCCATATCGCATATATTGCACGTATGGAGTAGTCACATAGACTAACTCCCCATGTGTGTGAAACTTTAAGGGTTAGCCAAGATCGCATGTTGTAAACACATAGTTGAGCTAACAACTCTCAATGATTTGTGAACCTCCTTTCATTTGCTTGCAAGACTTTCATTCGTTCATTCATTATGTTTCACTTTTATTATCTTAAATCTGTCGCTTCGTTAAGATAATACTTTACGTTTATTATCATAATCACACCACGTAAAGTCACATCATAATACATAATAAGGAACATAAGGAAACATATCATACATAAGCATAGCATCGTCACACATCATCATACATAACATACATCATGCATCATTCATTCACATACACAAGCGGATGCACAATAAGTACAAGTTATCATAGGACATAACCGACCCTCCGTGGGACAGCGGGGTCCTAGGGGCAGCAGCCCCTACCGGGGCCCAAGGGCCAATGCCCCTAGCTGGAGCTGGGCTGCCAGGTTAGCGCGAAAATATTTTTATTTTTACACATTTGTATAGCATATTTTGTGATAAAAAAATTTATCTTCCTGTTAAAACCTCTTAAACTCTTGGTCTTTTAAATCGTATATTTAGTATGCATTTCCAGCTCCAAACAAGTTTAAAACCTTTAAAATAGGGGATCTAGAATTCACCTAGACTCGAGGAGCAACTTCTCAAATAAGCTTTCTAAGTAAGGGTCACACTACGCAGCCTGCAAATAAATTAACACTCAAAGGAGTTAATTTTTGCATAATTTCACTGCTAATTTTGCTGCAAGATCAGCAATTTTGCTGCTAGTTTTGCCAGCAGATTCACTACTAGTTTCACCAGCAGTTTCGCTGGCATCTTCGCTGCTAGTTTCACTGCAAGTTTCGCCCAACTTTCGTTGGATAACCATGCCTGTGAAACTACCTGCGAGACTACAGTTTCGCAGAAAGTATTCATAGTTTCGCTAAATGACTACATAATTTCGTTGGATGAACACTTAGTTTTGCAAAACAGGCTAAAATTACGAACCAACCCATTTTTGACCCAAAAATTCAATATTTTACACTCAAAACCTTGGTTTATCACCCAATAAGCTATATCTAAGCTTCTTACATGTTTTCTTACACAAAAACATGAGTTTTGGGCGATTCTTTACCACTTTCAAAAACCCCAAGCCATAGAATCTGGGTTCACCCTCAAACAAACGATTAAATGATGTTTCTTACCTAGATTCTTGGTCTTTTCTTGTTGTTTGGATGTTCACAAACACCGATCTTCAATCTCTTGATCAATCGAGCCTTGAATCACCAGTTTCTCTCCACTTTCTCTCTCTACACACACTCTCTCTAGAAATTGGATGTTGAGTTGCAAATGAGCGTGGCTCAAGGCTGGTCCGTTTATATATACTGTGTGTTCCTGGGACCTTAAACTCGTCGAAGTCATAACCCGCGAGGTTTACTCGGTCCATACTCTATTTCTCGTTTATTTTCTTCAAATAATCCTAGCTAAACCCCTTATTATTAATTGGCTCGTTTCGACTTTATTCTGGGTGTTACAAAGTCAAACTTGAAAACTTGAATACAATCAAAAACATGAAATAACTACCTAGATAGGAATCCAACTAACATGCAATGACATAAAGGCAATTATTCGTATAACTATCTCTAAAAATACGGATCTAGGGTTACCTACGTATGTTGCTACTCCCCAAGAAAACCAAAGACACGTGTGAAGCACAAGATAGGTTTATTAAAATGTCTAATAGAAGATCACCCCAAGGTTTTCTACTATATTATCTTTAAGATTATATTTTCTAACCATAAGATAAAGCACAACTTAATTAAAGCTAATTAAATGCCCTAAAACATTAACACCACAACTGAAAGGCAAAATATGCTCTCACGAAATCTAAACCTAACAAGCAATGGGTAGGAGGTTTTAAGGAATATCTATCACCCCTAGGTTCTAGATAAGATAGCACATTACAAATACTATTAAAATCATAACCAATGCTCCTAAGATTATCCCTAATCAAAGTTTAAAATTAAAAGCGCAAAGTAAATTAATTTTAATGTGCAACCCTAATCTAATTGTCATGCAATCAATCAAGATCAAACATACACAAGCATGACAATAACATTAAAGTATAAAATAATACACAGATTTATATTTAGTTGAGAATATAATCAAGTTTTAAGATTTATATTAAGTTGAAAATTGTTGCTCCCTTTTTTTCATTGCCACCCCATGAATGTGGGCATTTTTTTATTTTTAAGAGCTCAAACTTTATTTAATCAAGAATTATTCTACTAGGTTTTTATTCAAGTGGGCAAAATTCTTTGACTCAAATCTTCATCACATGTGTCTGCAACATTTAAATTAATATTTGTGACTTTAGATAAAGATTCAAATAAACTAAAATAAAATAAAATGAGTTAATCAATATTAATTGATTTAACAACTAAAAATCCACCTGAACTTAATTTACTATCATCTCAATTTCCAACCTTTTTAATTACTATTTGATGTTTAATATATATATTTATTTTTTTAGTTTACTTAAATGATTTTTACTACTAATATATTTGTTCGGCTCTAAAGAAAACTTAAAATAAAAATATGTTTGAAGTTACACTAAATCAATTGGTTAAACTACATCATCTTGTACTCGCAGTCTTTAAGTTTTTAAACAAGTGTATACTTTGAGCCTATAATGTCTTAAAATTCTATAACATCTGAACATGAATTTAATTATAAGTAAAATTATCTATAAACTAATCAAAATATGTTTAAAAGTGTAGAATTTTTTATATTTAATATGTATACTTTAGACCGCTTTAGTCAGAGTCAATGTAGGCATAAAGTTGTAATAAAAACTGCTACTAATAAACAACCCATGATGCAAGGTACCATGCAAGTATCTTAGAAGTGTTTTGAAGGTAGACCGGTGGGTTATGGTCATAGAATGCATAAATTGTGAAAGCTTGTTCACGGTAAAGGTAACATCAGGACAAGTTAATTGAAAGGTATTGGAGGGCACCTATAAAATATCAGTACTCTATAGGTGAGGGAAGTGCGGTATCTTCCATGCTGGTGTTAGTTTTAGAACATGACATGGAGATGGTAGTCAGCTTGTAATCGCTCATGTTGGCACTTTTGAGAATGTAATGATATGTATTGGTTTGAGAAAGAAACAAACCATGAGGTTGTTGAATGACTTTAATACCTAGAAATAAGATACGGGACAGAGATCTTTGAAAGAGAAAAATGTTGCAAGAAAGGTAATATAAGTGTTAACATTGAATGAATATGGACCGGTAATTATGATGTCGTCTACATATGGAGAAGGAAGATAGGAGAAGGAATAGTGTGGTTGACAAAGAGTAAGGAATATGAAATTATAGGTTTAAACCCAATTGATAGGAAATTCAAATTAAGTTCTGCAGCCTAAGCGTGTGAGGCTTGTCGAAGGCCATATATAGTTTTATGAGTTGGCATACATGGTAAGGTTTGGAAGAGAGTACCTTGGACCATTTTTGAGTTGTTGCTAATGCAAGGATTAGGCGAAGATTTGTCGGTTTGATGACCTGACTAAAGGTTTCATTGTAGTCCAAAATCAGGGTCTTTAATTGAAACCTATGTGACAAGTCTAGCCTTGAAACCACTAATCATTCCATCCGCATTGAACTTAGTACGATAGACCCATTTGCACTCGATGAGAATAAGGGATAAGAATAAGTTTTGTTTTAGGGGAACTATGGTCCAAATATTGTTTTGTTGAAGTGTGGTGTATTCATCTTGCATTGGTTGATGCCATAAGGGGGTTGTTAACTACTTGAGTAATGTTGGATGGTTTAGCTGAAAGATGAGGGGTTGCGTGGTAGAGATGGATGTTTGGATTATGAAATTCTGGATTTGGTTTAGGATTTCTATGGGTTCAGGTTTATGGTGGTGAATGTAAGGTGATGGTTTCGACCGGTGAAGTGGGTGGAGAGTCATGTGGGAAGGTGTGGTGGAAGGGGAATAATAGGGGTTGAAGGTGAAGAATTTTCATGTGTTGTAAGAGGAGATGTAATGTGAGATGAAGAATGTGGTTATGGTGTTGTTGGATTTGCTATTTTTAATGATGGTAGTAAGTGTTGGTATGTATTTTAGCAGGTGGCTTATTTGCAATATAAGGAGAATGAGGGGTGATAGTTGTGTGAGGTGAATCTATTATGGTAGGGGAAGGATGAATGTGAATGGTAAGTGGTAGCCATGTGTCAAGATGTGGCGGGTAGGTGTAGGTAATTTTATGAGATATTCATATAAGAATTCATCTTTAATGAAGTGGACATGATAGAAGGTATACACTTTGTTTGTGAGAGGATCGAGTTGGTGATAAGCACTTTGAGAGGATAAATATCCAACAATTTATCATGGTTTGGAACATTCTTGAAGTTTGTGTAAGAATAAGGACGTAACCATAAGTAAGAGAGTCAATCAAAACTACAAAGCTTGTCATGCTTTGGAAGGGTTTGAGATAAACAAAAATAAAGGTAATCATTGTTAAGAGTGGGGGTGGGTAAATGATTGATGAGGTAAGTGTTAGTGGTAAAGGAAAAAGGCCAAAACTTGAATAACACTTTGGCATGTTCAAGGAGAGTAAGACCTATTTTAATAATGTGACAATGTTGGCTTTTCATGTAACCATTGTGTTCAAGTGTGAGGGGAACACGTGAGATGAGAAATGCCAATAAGGTAACATTTGGAGAGAAGTTAATGTATTCTTCTTTATAAAGACTTGAGGTGGTGTGGTAGAGCAAAGTTGATAAATTCCATGACTAGCTTCTCCTTGTAGGAGAGGTAAGCGGGAGTGGAAGTCCTTGATAACAAACATAGAAATAATAAAAATTCAATTAGTATGTTGTTATCAATGCATAAAAAGAAATAGATATGATATTTCTAGATAGAAAATGAACATATAAAACATTATGTTAAGTGAAAGAAGTGTTAGAGGAATGAAGATTTAACGAGCCAACATGAGTGATTTTAAATAATGAACCATCATCAATGACAAGCTCTTTAGTGCCATCATAGGGAGCATGGAGTATTAAGATTAGTGGTGAGAAGGTAAGACAACTATTGTCAAAAATCCAAGTTGGGTTAGAAGTATTGTTGTTGGTAGAATTAGCCATCATATGAGCTTGTAGGTTATTATTAGAAGTTTGGCGTGGAAAGGAAGGCAAAGTGGTTTGTGGATGTGCTCGTTTAAACGTGTGACAAGATGTTAAAGTATGGCCTTTGGTGAAACACCATTGGCATTCTCCTATGAAAGGCTAAGAATTAGTATAGGATTGAGTTAGGAGTGGGTAATAAGCCTTAGCCATGAGTATTTGTACGGGTTGACCAAGGTTTGTTTATAGATCTTCTATGGGTTGCAAAACCAGCAACAAGTTGGTAAAGGTTGATAGTAATAGGATGGCTTGGGCTTGAATGCATGGTTAGTTAATTTCTCATGATGTTCATGGAAAGAAATTAGAGTATCTCAGGCATGGACCACATCTATTACAGTTTGAATGATGATTGATCAAAACCATTTAGAATAATACTAGTGACATACTCACTATCTATTTCCTTTCCAAGAATGAAGAGTATATCAATAAGGGTTGTAGTCAGTAATAGACTGATTTTGAGTCTTGGATAACTATTTCAAATGATATTAAATCTATCGGATATGTCCATAAGAAGGTGAAGCAAAAGTCCTTGAAAGTATTTTTCATGCTTCAATAGATAAAGATGTATTAGTAATGAAGGGAATGATAGAGGGGGATATGCTACCGACAAGAGCACCAAATAGAGGACACTCTTGGTAGTACTAAGTTGAGTAACTTTTATGAGGCTTAAAGACACCATCAGTAAGGGTAGGGGTTGTGGCTAGTAAGATCCATTAATGTATTTGTAAAGATCTAACCCTTGAAAAAGAGAATCTATTTGGGATTTTCGGCTTAAATAATTTGCGGATGTGAATTTGAGTGATAAATGCAGGGTGACGAGAGTTAAGGTATTTGGAGTTTGGGGAGGGATCTGACGGTGGTAGAAGCACTAGGTGCTTTCAAAATCCATCTTAGGTGATAAAAAATGACCAAAAGATGTAATGATTCAGAAAGCAGCCTTGCTCGATATCATATTGAGTTCATTGAAAAGTTGTCTCTTACGTATCACTAATCCAAGAATAAATACAAAGAAAAGAGTACAATTACAAGAACTGATATCTACAAAAAAGAAAATAAAAGCGAAACCTATAAATGTTATAGATACAAACTAAAAATGACAAAACAATTTAAATTTTGAAATATATGATTTGGTTTGAGGAAAAACAGGTTGATCCTTAACACCATCTGGTTTATTGCTTGTGGGGAGTATGGAAATATGTGCGACTTAAGTCTTTGTACAGCCTAAAGCAATCTCCTCTTGCTTTAAGAGATTCAATTATGTTGTCAATGAATTTTTTAAATAGAAGTTCATATATTCATTTAATGTTCCTTAAGATAAATTATTTTTTACATGAATGATGTATAATTATCAGAAGTGGTAAGCAACATCCAAAAACTAAAGACTTTTCTTATATCTTGATTTAAACAAAAGATCTAGGTTCGTTAAAGTACTTATTACAAAGTAAAGTCTCTTATATAAGAAAACTCATTTGCTTAGCTTAATAAAAATATCATTTAGTTATATTAAACCATTCATAGATGATTAAAGCAAAGAGTTGTGATGCCCGATGATACTAAATGTTAAGTTGAAAACACATGAATGGACATTATTGAAGATATAGAAAAGTTTAGAAGAACTAATAAAAAGCTAAATGTAAGGCCCTGTTCCCGGGCACCTCACAGTTGATCATTCATTGCACGTAAAACATTAGAAAACATACATTTATTTTGCAGTGGAATTTAAAACTTTCATTAATAACTAAAAACATGTCATTTCCCTCATTTACAACATTTGTTTTCATCTCAAAATACAAAGACATGTCAAAATACGGATGTCAGTCTTAAAATGCTCCCAGTAGCTTATGCATCCATGCCTGCAACTCCTCAGCATCAACATATAACTGCCAACTATCATGCATACAAAAGTCAGCGACGCTGAGTGAGTTCTAATTTTATAATAAAACATACTTTTCTGTGTTAAAACCGTTCTTTACTTTATTTCAAAACATAATATACTTTACAACCGTTCGTGATCATGCATCATACGTACATACAGATAATATCATTAATATCTTCGTCATTACGTTCATTAACTTGTTCATTCAACGTATTACATTATCGTTCACTTCTCTTTCTAGATTCCGTCAGACTTTACCCTCTTCGTGGCACTCAGCCATGATTACTGAGGTCGAATGACGAGGATCCTGTTCAGTACTTTATTAAGATAATTCATTTACATTCATTCATACGTTCGTTCTTTCTATACATGATCTTTTGTTCATTACTCTTTATTACTCGAATCTTGTCTCTTGCAATATCCCTGACTCATGCTCGAAAGCTGATGTTGTGCCGGGGCCTGCTCACAAACCCCCGACTCATGTCCGAAGACTGACACAACACCGGGATACGCGACAAAGATCCCATATGAGTCCATCACAGGGATTGAACTCCGTCCGAGTCTGTTGCAACACATAGTCGCTCACCATATTGTCTCATCTCATGAACAAAGACCTCTGTCGAGTCTGTTAGGACACAGAGTCACTCACCTCATATCTATGCTTGACTTTATGCCACACCCCCGAAGTTATACGTAACTCGGGTAACAACACCCCCACCGAAGTAGGTAACAACACCCCCACCGAAGTGGGTAACACCCCCATAGAAATGGGTAACACCCCCATAGAAATGGGTAACACCCCCATAGAAATGGGTAACACCCCCATAGAAATGAGTAACACCCCCATAGAAATGGGTAACACCTCTGAAGGTCAGTCACAAAGACTGGAACCCTTGCGTGCACACTTTAGGATTTGCTGAACCTCACGCGGTAGAGCCTAAGGCATGTAGAGCCGTGCACCTCTGTACATATTACTTGCAAGCCTTTCTATACTTTCTCTTTAATTCATTTATTCATGCATGCATTCATTCATTACGTTCCTCTTTTCATTATCTTCCACTTTACGTTACATAATACTTTCATTACATTCATTAACGTTCAACGCAAAGCCAAGGGAAGACATACATACATAATAAGGAACATACACAAACATAACATACACCATCACCATACAGGCAACATCATACATGCATAACACACATCAAACATAAGCCATCACATCATAACCAGGCCTATCTCCCCATAATACCCCCTTAAAATCCACTTAGAAAACCTCAAGTCCAAAGTGGGCGCATGGGACCTTCCAGGTGCATGAGCATAAAAATTCTAAGTGTAAAACAGTCTGGGCGCATGGGCACTATTTGGGCGCTTTTGCCCTGTTCAGGCGCATGACACCTGTTCAGGCGCATCACCAACACTTAGCCGTTTCAATCACTTGGGCGCATGGGCACTATTTGGGCGCATGGCCAACACTTATCCGTTTCATCCATTTGGGCACATGGGCACTATTTAGGCGCATGGCCAACACTTGGCCGCTTCAATCACTTGGACGCATGGGCACGTTTAGGCGCATGGCCAGCACTTGGGCGCATGGCCAACACTTAGGCGTCTGGCCACTCATGCTGGGCGCATGGACAACTGTTTGGGCGCACAAGCCACCTATGGGCGCATGGACCACTGTTCATGTTCATCAAAACATTCTGAAATATTTTTTATGTTACCAACATCACCCAATTACCATTCTACTCATACCCAAGCACAGATCTAACATACTAAGGCCCTCTAAGCATACTAAACATCATTACTAACCCATAATCAACACTATAACATACATACACACATACAACATTCGAACATAAAGCTGTAAACCCACGGTTTCTTTCAAAATGTTTACTTAGTATGCATAATAGCCCCAAATCAGTTAAAAATCAGTAAAAAAGGGGTTCTAGAAACTCACCTTGAGCAGATTTTGAACAACACTCTTCCACTTCAAGACCCACTTTGATTCAGCTCTTGAATCCCGAAAACAAACTCTAAACAACCAGAACTTCGGTCAAGAACTCAAAACCCAGTTGAAACCGAGCTCAAATAAGAGAAGACTTACCTTTTCAGCTTCTTCTTCCTCTTTCTCTCTCTAGAACCGAGAGTCTCTCTCTCTCTTCTTCTTTTCAGCCGTGAAGAAGAAGATGAAAAAGGAGAATGGGCACCCATGCCCTTAAATCCTTAAAATAATAAAATTTGTACTTTGTACACTTTATCCACCTCTACTTGTGCACAATTTCTATTCTTTCTATTTACTTTTCTTTTTCCTTTCGTTTAAATAAAATTTCGGGGTGTTACACTAAACTACCTTACCATTACTAGTCCTGATATTACCTTCTTAGTAAGTATGAGAAGTTTGTTTATGTCATATCTAGGATTCTCACATTAGGAAGATGTTAATCATATTCTTAAATACTTATCTCTATGATTCTCACATTAGGAAGATGTTAATCATATTCTTAAATACCTAAAGGAAACTTTAGGTCATGACATTCTTTGTTAAAACCATGATCACCATATCACATAAGAATTTAGGAATGTTGATTATGATGTAGAACCACCAAGAAAGGAATTTTTTGAAATAGTACTTTTTGGAGATGTGTGGTCACTTCACCCACTTAAGATTCACATGGATTTTGTCTTCTTGCTAGCCTATGAGAGGGGCAAGTTCTCAAAAAGCTATTGACACATCACATCACTAATACACGACAAGTCACATGATTGTCTTCTTCTTAGAACTCGCCCATGGGAGGGGCGAGTTCTCAAAAGGCTTTTGTCAGGTCAAATCATTAAGAAAGTAAATAAGAAAATGCAAGATTAGTTTTTGTACTCAACACAAGTATTTTCTCTTAAATTCACTAAGTAACACTCAGGTTTGTGATGAAGCAAAATCCTTCTAAGAATTGATAATAATATACTAAGTAAATCAAAGCAAACACAATAAAATATTTTCAAGATACTTGTATATAGTATTTCTCAACTCAAAGTATTACAAGACTCTTACAAGCATGATACATGAGTTACAATGAGAAGCTGTATATACTACTAGCAGAGTCGGATATACTTTGATACCGGCTGGAAACCTTATACTAAAGCAAATACTGTAAAGCTAAAGTTAAGGTATCTTAGTTAAAGTATTATCTAAGATCCGGTAGTCATGACATGTCCATGACTTACCGTTTGTCACCAACTAAAGTTGGCAACTATAATAACTGATAAAGGTGAATAGTGGAATAAAGTATGGTCAACTACATGGGTTTTACAAAAAATGTCATGCAGTATATTAGACCACTGTAGCGAAGTGTCAGAGGGATCATACTTATGTCCACTGGTTCATAGTAGCTACTTCTGAAGGTTAACTGGCTTTGGAAGAACTTGTTCTTTCGGAGCCACTTATACTTCAGAATTGGCTACTTCTTCCGAGGCTTCCTTGGACTTCAACTTCGGAAGCTGTAGTCTTCATTTCTTCTAAGTGTAGAAGCTTCGGAAGAGCAGAAACTTTATCTTTGGAGGTTGTAGTTTTCCTTCGAAAGTTGATCTTGCACTTGACTTTGGAAGAACTCCATTTGTCTTTGGAAGTTCCACCCTTACCTTTGGAAGTCCTTTATTAGTTGTACCAAAATAATCTAAGTGTTTGGTTTTGGTTGCACCAGCCTTTGTAGATCCAACAAAAAATAAATGTTATCATCCCATGTGAATAGATTTTTATAACATCCTCTCACTGCATCAACTTACAAATAAATCTCAACTACTATATCAATTACTTCAACCACCTAATTCAATGATATACAGACAAACATTTTTCATATAAACCCATAAAACATTTTAAATGAATACACAAATACAAAAAGTTTCATTTGTATCACAAAAATGAGTTAGAGAATTACATCAGGTCCACTTAATAATGAGTTGATATTATTAAGTGATCAACATAGAGCTGAATCTTATTTCGAAACCAAGGAACCGATGAAAGAATATTACATTTTAGACGGGGTGATATAGGTTTTTGAAACCACATTGATGAATAACATATCCTAGATAATGCTATGAGGCATATCGATTGGCTGGTTTAGTTGTTGTGATCGAATGTTATTATCGCAAACTTGATCGTGGATTTATCTCCACTTAGTAGAGAGATGGAGGCTAGAGACACTAACATTTCACTTACTGGTTGGGGAAACTATAGTAACCCTTCAAGATGTACAAGTTTTATAGGGTTTTCCCTTGAGGGTGATTGTGACAACCCTAATTTTTGAGCCTGGAAACTATTTTAGAAACCTTATTGGGCCACACATTAACACCAAAACTCGGTCTAGGAGGCCATTAAATTAGGCCTAACATTTCTCGGCTTAAACCCACACCAAAACATGCACTTAAATGGGCTCGGGTTATCGAACTCTAATTGGGTTGTCGGGCCACACAACTTATTGGTCACCAACCCACATAACCAATATGGGCCAATGGCCATTAATTGATTATAAAGCATGTTGAACCGACCTCATGGGCCTCAGGCCCGATACAATAGAAAACGAAAATGCTTAATAACGAAACTTGGTCTAAAAATTTAGCGTGTGTAAGTCTATCAAATGTTAAAAATTCTAAAACCATCAACCCCGGTTCACCAAAACTAAACATCGAGAGAAATCATAACAATCAATATTACTAACACCATTCAACAAAACTTAACCAACCTAACTTATAAATTATAAAGAAACCATAAATGGAAAAACATATATAAACTTCAAGAGTTAAAAGTTTTATGAACATACTTCAAATAAATATTAAAGGCTTAAACTTTTATTAAAATATAACACCCACTTATAACAATTAACTTAATTAACCTAAACTAAAATAATAAAAGTGACCAACCTTGTGTACATATATATATATATATTACACTTTCATAAATCCATATCCATACACATATACTTATACATGATCACACCACCCGCGTTATATATAAACACATATGTACATGAGCACACACATGTGTGCATGCGATCAACACACACATACGTGTATATGTGTGTGGGTGCATGCACCCGGTACACACATACATCGTAAACACACACATATATATACATACATATCAACACATACACTCCTATGTTCCAGCCACATCATTTGTTATATAAAAGATTAAGAAATTTTATAAAAATAAACCCTCATGTATGGTCAAATCACCACCCAAAATCTCAGCAATAATCTTTCCAAAACCAAGAAATTGAGATTTCCAAACCCCCTCCCTAGACCCTCGGCCGAACCCACCTTATCACACCATCACCACCTTCATTTCACTTCACATCTTCCACAAAACACTCTCTACTCTCTCTTAGATTGCTTTACACTCTCTTGCATACTTTGAACACCAAGATTCCAGCCCATTTGAAGCCAAGGAAGTTCCTAGATTTCAAGAACCAAGTATTACAAAGCCAAGGTAATCATTAAACACACACACTTCAACACCTTCAAGTTCTTGCATTCTTTTCATTCTATTCGTAAACTTAGCCTAATCTCCTCTCTTGTAGAACATTTCCTTGATATCACAAGGTGTTGGATCTAGAAAGGTTGGTGCAACCAAAACCAAACACTTAGACTATTTTGGTGCAACACATTAAAGGACTTCTGAAGCTAAGTATGGAACTTCCAAAGACAAATGGAGTTCTTCTAAAAAATAGTGCAAGATCAACTTCTAAAGGAAAACTCCAACTTCCAAAGACAAAGTCTCTGCTCTTCTGAAGCTTCAACACTTAGAAGAAATGAAGACTACAACTTTCAAAGTATGAAGTCCTAAGGAAGCCTCGGAAGGAGTAGCTACTTTTGAAGTATAAATGGCTTTTGGAAGAACAAGTTTTTCTGAAGCTAGTTAACCTTTGGAAGCATCTACTATGAATCAGTGGACATAAGTATGGTCTCTCTGACACTCCACTGCAGACCTCTGATATACTGCATGGCTTTTTCTTAAAACCCATATAGTTGACCTTATTTTATTCCACTGTTCACCTTTATCTGTTAGTACAATCGCCAACTTTAGTTGGTGACAAAAGGTAAGTCATGGACATGTCATGACTATCAAATCTTAGATAAGACATTATCTAAGATACCTTAACTATATCTTTGTAGTATTTGCTTTAGTTATAGGATTCCAGCTGGTATCAAAGTATATCCAGTTGTAGGTGATAGTATATATAGTTTCTTATTTTAACTCATGTAATATGCTTGTAAGAGTCATGTAATACTTTGAGTTGAGAAGTAATATATACAAGTACCTTGAAAATTATTTCCTTGTGTTCTTTGCTTCTTAATATATTATCATCAACTCTTAAAAGAGATTCTGCTCCATCTAAACCACTATGTGTAATTAAGTGGGTTTAAGAGAAAAACTAAGTGTTAAGTAACACAAAACCGATCTTGTAATTGGTATCAGAGCTTTTTAGGCTCTTGATTATGAGATCTTACCATCCAAATCAACCTGTTTTTCATTCCTCCTTTCACCACACTCTAAAATAGCCCTCAATAAAAGTCTGAAGTTGAGATGTGGATGATTACTAAAGCACCCATCATCACCCATAAAAACTTTAGATCATGGAGCAGACGCATAAAAGGCTTCATTAGGTATCAAGATGGAAAAAATATGGAAATCTATTGTCAATGGCCCCTACAAGCCAAAGATTGTTGCCCCAGGTGGAAATGGAACCATGATAGAGAAAGCCGTTGAAGACTACTCTGATGAAGACCGGAAGATGGACATTAATAGTAATGCCATGATTGTTCTTATGACTGCTATACCAAACTTTATTATGGTGGGGTTTGAGTACTATAGGTCAGCTAAAGAACTATTTGATGCATTATCTCAAATGTACTCTAGCTCTAATGACTCAAAGAAAGATTCACTAAAGCAATAATTTGAGAACTTTACTTACATTGTTGGAGAGACCCTTAGCCAGCAATACTTTAGGTACATGGATCTTATCTCCTCCCTTCAGTCTGTGGGAATTGCCCTTGAATTGAGAGATCTCACTCGAAAATTCATGAGTGCACTCCCAAATGAGTGGACGTTCTATTGTGTCTCTATCAAAAGGACAGAAAACCTGAACTCCCTCACCATGACTAAACTATATGGCATCCTTGATGTATACTGTGTAGAGATGGACTACAAGAAATGCCATTAGATGAGCAGACCTTCAAGCTTTCCTGCTAGCAACGCTTTAATGGTTGCTAAAGGCTCAAGACCCACCCAACCTCAGTAGTACCTGACATATTCTCAGCAGCCAAAATGGCTCCTCAAGACCCTACATCACATTCCTTGAGACTCCAAGGTCTCAAGAGGCTCAACAAGGTTATTTTCAAGACATTTGTGCCTTTGTCTCAGGAGGTGGGTACTCTAGTGATCATTAATATTGATTTGATGATCTAGAGTGCTTTAGTCTAGATGAGGTAGAGTATGTGGACATTGTATAACAAATGTCTTTGCTGACTTATCGAGCAAAGAAGTTATTTAAAAGAACTGTAAGGCAGTTCCCTCAAAAACTAACTAGCAGCAAGTTTAGGTTTGACAAAACAAAGGGCAAATGTTACAACTATAACCAACTTGATCACTTTGCTAGGGAATGTAAGGCTCCCAAGTCAAATATGGTAACCTCACACACCTCCTCACATCCCTCTACACCAAAAGCCACTGGGAAGTCGACTGAAACATGTAAGGCCCCTTTCCCGGGCACCTCACAGTTGGTCAATCATAGCAGTTAAAACACTATTATAATTATACAAACTTAAGCAGCGGAAATGATTTATCAAAAACCATTCATTTCATTTAAATCACTGTTGTTAAGCAATACAACATCATAAAATATTTACAAAAGAATTGTTTTACTGCATTACAAAACAACAGCAACATAGAATACGAATGGATGTCACTCTTTTCCTACCGAGTAGCTTCACCCTCGTGCCATCCTCAGCAATAATTACCTGCCAACTGAAAATGTATAAAAGTCAGTGTTGCTGAGTGAGTTCTAGTTTTAAACTAATAAAATAATTTCTATATGTTGTATATGAAAATACTATTTTCTGTAAAATACAACTTTGTACTGTGTATGCGAGCACGCATTAACTATATGAACAGATAATGTTCGTTCTCTTTACTGTATGCCTTGTATGTTCTATAAACTTTTATCTTTATCTTTCACTTTCTGTATGGACCAATGAGCAATACCCTAACTGTATGCGCGATGGAAAAAGGGTGATGGCCCATCTATATCCCTCGAAAGGGTCAACTATATCCCTCGAAAGGGTTAACTGTATCCCTCGAAAGGGTCAGCTGTATCCCTCGAAAGGGTTCTGTGTATTGTGTACAAGGCCGACCTAATCACCCAGGACACGCTACAAAGGTCCTGCCAATCTCAATTGATTGGCCCTGTGTGCATAATAGGGTAGCTAACTCGCAACATAGTTGAGCTAACTACAACATGGTTGTGTACCTCCTGTAAGCTTGCAAGACTTGTTAACATTTTTATTAATGTTCCTCTTCTTTTCTTTATTGCTCTTTCTCTTTATTATTACGATATACTTTACGTTACGATAATAAACATACCACGTAAAGTCACATACTATAAGTAATAATAATATTAGCAATAATAATAAGGAACAATCATAACCATGCATGAAACATCATCATAAATAAGCCCCAGTCAACCCTTGGTCAAAACCCTAAAAGCACAGACTCCCAGAAATTCTGTAAATATTTCTAAGTGTTTAGGCGCTTTGACACTATTCAGGCGCATGAGCCCTGTTTGGGCGTTCCATCACTATATAGGCGCATCAGCCAACACTTAATCATTTTATCACTTAGGCGCATGAACTATTCAGGCGCATGGGCACTATTCAGACGTATGAACACTTAGGCGGATGAGCCACTTGGGCGCATGGCCCTACACTTAGTCGTCCGACTAACATTTCTAGACGCATGGACCACTGTTCAAGAGCATGGGATATACTTAAACATTTCTAAGGCAATCTTAGGCGCATGGGCTACTGTTCAGGTGCATGGATTACACTTAAATCTTTCTAAGGCATTTTCAGGCACATGAGCCTTATCTAGGCGCATGGACCTCCTGTGTGACATGTTTCTAGTATGTTTTCAAACCCAATCATCAACCCATCTGTTTTAAGCTTAACATGGATATTTTAAAAAGGAATAACCTATATGCATTCAAGAATTAACATCCAACATGCATAATACATACGGGTAAACATACATAAACTTTGAAAATCGTTTTAATACATTTTCAGCCCCAAAGATAGTTTGAAACAAGTAAAAACCAGGGTCTAGAACTCACCTGGTGCAACTTGGGTGTTTTCTTCCTTTCTAACCCACTTGCAAATGAGTTTAAACACCTAAAAACAACACCACACACACACACCCGCGCACATACACAACATATAAGCACATAAGCAAATAACCAGGATAAAACCCATCATAAACACTTAAAAACCACGAATTCTTACCTTGAATTCGATTTCTTCTTCTCTTCTTTTCTTCAGCCGAGAGTTCCTCTGCTCTCTCTCTCTCTCTCTAAAACCAAAAGAAAATGGTGATGTGAAGTGAGGGTGGGCGGCCATGCCCACCTTTACACCAACTTTTGAAAGATTTGTCCTTTTTGGACACTTTTAGTCCTTCCAGTTGGACTTTACTTCTTTTCTTTCGTTTATTCTTCATGTCTTGTCTTTTTAAAATAATCGGGTGTTACAAGTCCACCCCCATTATATAGGTTTCATCCCCAAAACCTGTTATTCCTCGAACAGATGAGGATAATGCTGCCTCATCTCCTCCTTAGTCTCCCATGTAGACTCGGATCCCTTCCTGTGCTTCCACTATACACGCACAAGAGGAACCACTTTATTTCTCAGCCTCTTCTTTTTATGATCGATGATTGCCACTGGTTGCTCCACATAATTGAGCCTTACGTCTACTTTGATATCCTCCAGTGGAACAATCATGTCTTCATCAGCTAAACACTTTCTCAGATGAGATACATGAAATGTCGGGTGAATCCCACTTAACTCATCCGGTAATTCCAACCTATAGGCCACCTCTCCTACTCGAGCAATGATTCGGAAAGGGCCTATATATCTTGGGCTCAACTTGCCCCGCTTCCTGAATCGGATAATACCTTTCCAAGGTGAGACCTTCAACATAACCCGGTCACCCACCTGGAACTCGATCGGTCTGCGTCGTCTATCGGCATACGACTTATGCCTATCTTTAGCTGCCTTCATGAAGGCTTTAATCTTCTCAAGCTTCTTAGTCGTAGCCTCGATTACCTTGATGCTCCCCAATTCCTTTTGACCAATATCACCCCAACAAATGGGTGTTTTGCATCTCCTACCGTATAGCATCTCGTATGGTGGCATGCCAATGCTGGCATGATAGCTATTGTTGTATGAGAATTCAGCTAACGGTAAGTGGTCATCCCAACTTCCCCCAAAATCAATCACACATGCCCGAAGCATGTCTTCCAGTGTCTGAATGGTCCTTTCTGACTAACCATCAGTTTGGGGATGATAAGTCGTGCTAATATGTAACCTCGTCCCCATGGCATCATGGAATTTCTTTCAAAATTTAGATGTAAACCAGGTGTCACGATCAGACACAATGGACACCGGCACACCATGACGAGTTACAATCTCATTGATGAACAGGTCAGCCAACCTCTCGGATGAACATGTCTCGCAGATCTGTAGGAAGTGGGCACTTTTCGTCAAACGGTCAACGATCACCCATATGGCATCATACCCTCTCGGAGTACGTGGCAGCTTCATAATGAAATCCATGGTGATGTGCTCCCACTTCCATTCCGGTATATCCAAAGGTTGGATCTTCCCATACGGCTTCTGATGTTCCGCCTTCACTTGCAAACAAGTAAGGCACTTACTCACATACTCCACCACGTCACGCTTCATACCCAGCCACCAATAATCTTTCTTCATATCTTGATACATCTTTGTGGCACCAGGATGAATGGAGTATCGAGTCTTGTGAGCTTCATCCAAAATCCTCACACGTAGATCCCCAAAACAAGGAATCCATACCCTTCCAAATCGAGTTTTAACACCAAGTGTGTTTTCACCTAATTCCCCAACCAGACCTCTCATTCTTTCAGAGTTTAGATGATCTTATTTTAATGCCTCATCTTGAAACTCCTTGACTTGCTTCATTACATCAGGGGTCATGATCAGTTGGTATGCTTTAACCCGAATTGGCTCGGGCCTCTCCTTCCAGCTAAGAGCATCAGCCACCATGTTGGCTTTGCCCGGATGGTAATGGATCTCGCAATCATAATCCTTTATAAGCTCCAACCATCGCCTTTGCCTCATGTTCAGATCCTTCTACTCGAAGAAGTACTTCAAGCTCTTATGGTCAGTGAAAATGGTGCACTTCTTCAATCTTGGCTTTTGTAGTTAGCTCAGCAAGATGAAGGCTGCAAAGATGATTTCTGATGTGAGTAGCTGTTTCGGAGTTGGAGGGATTGGAGAATGGTTTCTCTGCTAACTCAGCAATGTTGAATCTGCTAGAGTGTAATAGAGAAGAGGCATTCAGTCTGTTTCTCTCTCCATTGTCTCTCTCCACAACAAAGTTCTGAGAGGCTTCATCGAACCTCCACTGGATAATTTTCTATCTAGGCATAAGGGGCTGACTAGGAATCTTGTCCCCTCTCTTTGTATCCAGTAGAGTCACTAGCTTTCTTCTCAGCTTCTTCTCTTCATCATTTAAGAATTCAAAGTTGACACCAAGAAGTCTAGCAGCATGGTCCAGTGTTCTTCTAGGGAGATCAAGGAATTACTCCATTATGAGAGAACTTGAGGAGTTATCAATGTAGGTCAAGTTGACAGACTCCTCCTCACAAGAGATATTGCTTAAGGATGTGTAGTTGATGAGCTTCCTCTTGATCTCCTTAAATTCTTCCTAGGAAAGAGGTTTGGATGAATGAGAGGATGACTTGGAAGGTTGTCTGGTTGATGAGGATTGGGTTCTTGGCAGGGTTTGGGTTTGAGAATGGGTAGTTTAGGTGGTTGTTTGGATTGAGTGGGTGAAGAAGAGGGTAAGGTTGATGTTGTGGGTTCATGGGTGAAAGGCTCAGAGGTTGGTTCAGTTTTGATTGGGAAAGGGAAATGGATAGGTTCAGAGGTTAGGTGTTGAGGTTGTGGTATAACATAGGTATGAGAGTCATCCCTTGTACTTTTTTGTACATCTATTTCCTTCTTCCTGAGCGTATGTCAGCTTTGATTTCACTAACAATACGTTGCAGGGTCTTCAAGGACATGGGTCCAACTTGCCATCCTAAGAAGCCATGGGCCCTGAGATAGTCTTTCATCCAGGCTTTATACCTAGACTTCTTCAAGGCTACAAGTTCAGCATCTTCCTCCTTCTTCTTTCTCTCCTTCATCTTCTCCCTAGAAGCCTTCTTTCTTTCCTTCTCTATTTGATCATGTTCTTTATTCACCAGCCATAGGATCGTATCATTATTATGTGGAGCAAGTTCCTCAAGAGAGAATCCTCTTGAGTTCAGAAAAGGCTATTCTTTCACTCCTTAGCCTCTAATTAGCTTCCTCCTTCTTCTTCAAGTTTTCTTCTTCCAAGGCCAACCTTTGCTATTTCTTCTTGTTCTTTTAGTTGTCTGGTTTCCTTTTCTAACTCAATCAGCTCCTCTAATGGTAAGAGGAGCACTTCTTCACTTCTAGCTCCCATATTAACTAGTCTGTCAATAATCTCCACTTTTTTTCTTATTATTGACTACTTCCTGGTTGGCTATGGTTGCTTTACTACTGGAAGCCAGTAGTTTCCCAAAAGGTAGTCTCCCTTTTCTTTTAATTTCTCCAAACTTTCCTCCTCTAGTAGTTCTTCCGCAGTCAGCTTCCTCTTTCCTTTGACATCTTTGGAAGCTTTAGACCTTGGAGGTTCTTGTGTAGAGGATTCAGGCTATTGAGTGGGTGCTGGAGCTTGAGGTGATGACGGTGATTGAGATATGGGTAACCTGAGAAAGTCCTCACTATTCACCTCAGATGCTAGTTCCAGGATTGCATCTGTGATGATTAGATCATCGAACAAGGAGAAGAGTCCTTCCATAGCTTCCTTCTCTGCTTCGGAAGATTGAAGTTGTTCTTCTTCCATAGCTTTGACTTCTGCTTCGAAAGTCTATGGTACTACACTCTCTGTCCTAACTATCTTGGTTGTTGGGCCATCAATTTCCATTTCCCCTTTGAAATTAATCTCAGGTTCCATGTAGACCTTAGGTTGACCAACTTCCTCAAAAGTGGTAGAGGGTGTATTCAACCTCTGAAGCTCTTCAGCTCCAAAGTAAGCCACAGAGATATCCGGACATGGTTGCCACATAGAAGATCCTATGAGAACAAGGATAGAAACCTGTTTAGATCCTTTAGCATCCTAGGGTCCACTTGGAGGGTGACTAGAGGAGGCTCAGGGAACACATCTGATGATTGGGAGGGATATCTTGAAGTGAGCTTTGAGATAACAGAGCTCATGGACACATGGGAGTTTGTATTTGAGCATTCTCTCCCTTTTTGGTCGCATCACCTTGAGAGCTAGATAAGCTAGAGGAAGAAGTTAGGGAGACCTGAATTGGTACATGCCTAACAGACCTCTCAATCTGTTTCTTAACTAGTTGAGCCCTAAGATTTTCAATCTCAAGTTGCTGAGTGGCGGACCTACTTTCTAAAGTCTTAACCCTGAATTCAAGGTTTGAGACTTTAGTGAGTAGGTCTTGAATAGTGAGTTTCAAACTTCCCTCATCTCATGAGAAGAATCACGAGGAGATATGGTAACATACCTTATATGTTCATCCTCACCACCAGAAGTGGTTTCTTGGCACCTTGGTTTCCCATGTGTAGTGATGCTTCTTTCAGAGTCATCAAAATTCTTGGTTGTCGTAGATTCAATATGATCAAAGTTACCACTGTCCTGCGAGCCCATTAAGGCACCTGTAGTAGTGGCAACTGAATCTACATGAGTCACTTGCACTCCAGTGGGGCTCACCTTAGTTTGGATATGCTGATGGGGGCTAGAGATCAGAGGTCTCCTTGGAGTCAGTTGATCCTCTAAGGGGTTTTGAGGATCAACTTCATTGCCATGAAGAGATATGAACTCTTTATCACTTCCAGTTAAAAGGTCAGTGAAGGATATGGCATTTATTCATAATGACCTGGGACTTTGATCAATGTCTAATGGCATTAAGCCTTTGGTAGGGTTGTCCCTTTTTGGCTGCTTAGGAGAGTATAGAGACACATCCTGAGGGCTTTTGGTTTGGGCTTCGGGTTCATGGGATTGAGACTAAGGAGACTCAATGCCCATATTGAGGTCAAGATTGAAGGAAGGTAGGACCTCAGACTGAGTAGGAGCCCATGTTTCCACTCTAGCCTTTTTCGGTACAACAGGGGGAACTTGTTCAATCAGAGGAGATTGAACAAGGGTTCATTTGGGACATCTTTGGTAGGTAAGATGGATGGGAGGAGAAGATAAATTTGGCAATGTGAAGGTAGTTACTGGTGTGGGTTCATCACCTATGGGGTTAATAGGGATGTTATCAGGAGCCATTGGCTTAATCATACCTGGAAGAAATGTTGTATATCTTCCAGTGAAATTGATGGACACTCTTTTTAAAACTTTAAAGATGGCCGGCCTCATGTGAGGGACAGTCAAAGCAGCTACACATACAAGTTGACTTTGGTCCAGATCCCTATTGATGATGTGCTGAAGGAACCCAGGATTCATGAAGAATGTGTCCCTCTAGAGATTCCTCATCAGATTTGTCAACACAAACCTTGAGTAGTTAAAGTGGAGGCTTTTCACCATTCCATGAACTAGGCACCCTAGTTCATATGGGATTTGATCCCATCCCACAGACTTGTTTGATAATCAATGAAGGATAACATGTAGCAGGAACTTCCAGTTGTAAGAGAAGTTGAACTTGTAGATAGTAGACCTGCTAACATCACCACCATATCCCGTCAGATTATATGTATCATCAAGGTCGATCTTGGGAAATTTAGTAGGAGCACCTTCATCATGAAGCTCCAGATGCTCCCTGATGATTTGTTTAGAGATGACCAAATCCTGGCCATAAATGCTCAACCTTATAACCCTAACTTTTATGGTTTTGATACAATCGTTGGCCCAAAAATCCTCCATTTGGTTAAGATAAATAGTGGGCTTTACGGTCAAGGTAGTATAGTAGGTATATTGGGTGAGAAATGAGATGATGTTAGAGAAGTTAGCATCCCTGGATGAATCCAGAAGTGTGACTTGATGAGGGTTTAGTGCCATTGTGAGAAAGAACATAGGAAAACAAGTTTGAAGATGGAGTAGGTTGAAGTACGAAGTGCTTTGGGTAGTAAAAGTGGTAAAAAGATGGAAATGATGAGTCGGGATTATTTAAATGGGTGAAAGGGCGATGTTGGGTGGATAAGGTAAAAAGATGGTTTGGGATAAGATGTGACAGTGGCGGCAAGGTGAAAAACCATTTAAAAGATTCCGACATCATTGATAAAATCTTTGCTTTTTACTGTGTGGGGCCCAAAGGTTTCCGTTACAGAGAGAAGTCTTCTTCCGAAGGTAAAAGTATTTCTGAAGGTTTTTCTCTTCCGAAGCCAAACTTATTTCCGAAGGTAAATGAATTTACTTCCGAGAATAAGAGTGTTTTCTGAAAGAAGATTTTTTCAAGCTTTGGAAGCATTAAAGATAAGCTTCCTAGACTAAAAACTCTTCGGAAGATAAAACTTAAATTGAGAGAATTTCCTTTGGAAAATAATGAAAAGTTCTTCCAAGGGTAATTTTCTCTTTGGCAATACTCATACTTAGTCAAATATGAAGAAAAACGTTTTGTAACAGGGCTTAGATTGTAATTGACAAAAGACAATACACATTTTAAAAGGTTTTCAAATGAGATATATTAGTCAATGTTTATCATCCCAATAGTCGTATTGAGATACTTAAATCTTTGTTCATCAAAGGCATTGGAGAACAAATCAGCATATTGTTCATTTGAGTCAACTTTGACTAATTTAATCAGGTTTTTCTCATTAGTATCTCTAATGGAATGGTACATGATATCAATGTGCTTTGTCTTGGAGTGCTTCACTAGATTTTTAGTGATGGATATAGCACTGTTGTTGTCAATGTGGATAGGAGTGCTCATGAAGTTGAATCCATAGTCTAGCATCTGGTTTTAAATCCATAGCAGCTGAGCACAACAACTTGCAATAGCAATGTTTTCAGCTTCAGTAGTATATGTAAAGACACAGAATTGCTTTTTGCATTGCCATAAGATGATTCTTCCACCAATAAATTGACATCCTCATGATGTGGATTTCTTGTTGATGTTGTAGCCACCATAGTCACTATCTGAGTAGCCATAGAGATTGAAGTTGGAGTTTCTAGGATACCAAAGACCAAGCTTTAGTGCTCCTTTGAGGTATCTAGGAATTCTCTTGGCAGCAACTAGGTGAGACACCTTTGGAGCAGCCTGATATCTTGCACAAATACAAGTAGCAAACATGATATCAGGTCTACTTGCTGTGAGATGCATTAGAGAACCGATGTTTGCCCTATATTGATGTTGATCAGTATCCTCCCCCTCAGATTCAGGACACAGATCATGTTTTCTGGGTATGGGTGTCTTGGATGGCTTACAATCTTTCATATAAATTTTTTCTAATTAGAGACATACTTAGATTGATTGATAAAGAACACTTCCTTCATCTGCTTCACTTGAATTCCAAGGAAAAAAGTCCATTTTTTCCATAGAACTAATCTCAAACTTCTTCTTCATGATGCTCTCAAAGTCTTTACACATTTGGTCATTAGAAGAACCAAATATGATATCATCAACATAGACCTGAACAAGCAAAATGTCTTTCTCAAACTTCTTGATAAATAGATTCTTGTCCATGGTTCCTCTAGTGTAACCATTCTTTAGGAGAAATTGAGACAGAGTCTCATACCACAACCTAGGTGCCTGGTGCAGCCCATAAAGAGCTTTATCCAAGTTATACACATAGTTGGGATGTTGTGGGTCTTCAAATCCTGTAGGTTGGCACACATAGACCTCCCTATCAATATTTCCATATAGAAAGGCACACTTAACATCAAGTTGGTAGACAGTAAATTCTTGGATGCAACATAAGTAAGAAAGATTCTACCTGCCTCGAGTCTTGCAACAGGTGCAAAGACATTAGTTTAATCAATTCCTTCCTCTTGGGTGTATCCTTGAACAACCAGTCTAGCTTTATTCTTGATGATCAAGCCTTTATCATTCCTCTTGTTTCTGAAAACCCATTTAGTGCCTACAGGTACTCGACCAAATGGTTACGGGCAAAGGTTCCAAACCTTTTGTCTCTTGAATTGAAGCAACTCTTCTTGGATTGACTCAACCCAACTACTATCCTTTAAGGCTTCTCCTACTTTCTTGAGTTCCATCTAAGATAAGAAGCATGAGTATAGGCAGACATTCCCATGATGAGTTTGTCCCCTTGTTCTCACGCCTTTAGAGACTTCTCCAATGATGTTTTCAACTGGATGAGTGTTGGGAATCCTTAATCTAGGAATCACTTCCAGTTGCAAAGATAGATCCAAGTTGGACATATTTTGCTCAGGAACAAGAACACTTGGTCCAGCTGTTGTTTCAATGTCATTCAATAAGGACTGATTTAATTAAAGAGAAACATCATCAGCATCAGTTGACTGAGAAGTAGTATTAATAGTTACCTGTTCCTTCAGAATACTACTTCTATCAGCTTGGTGTTGTATGTTATCAGCTGATGAGTTATTAGACTCACTTTGCTGATAACTTGTTGAAGCTCCACTGGTTCCTAAAATGGTCATGCTATGAGATCTACCAATGATGGGAGCTTGGGGCTCAGAGATTCTTGGAGAATTTGGAAGAGGTCTGGTAACTCAAATAGCTGGTCTTCATTAGAATCACTTTGAGTACCTGTTCCAACTTAAACATTCTCACAAGATGGTTTAGAATAGTTTGGAAATAGTTCTAAGTTAAAAATATGTTCAGGGCCATTCCCCCTAACACAAGGATTGTGCTCATGAATAACAATGTTATATGATTCCTCAAATTGTTGATTTTTGATGTTATAGACTCTATAAGCAATAGAGGTGGAGGAATATCCAACAAAGATAACATCATCCGACTTCTCAGCAAATTTTGCCAAGTTCTGGTACACCTGCTACCAAAGGACCTTAGAAAGCCAATGAATGGTGGCCTCTTGTTCCATAGCTCATAAAGGGTCTTTCCATGTGGCTTAACAATGAGGACCCTATTCTGTATATAGCATGCAATGTTGACTGTCTCTGCCCAGAATGTTAGAGGCAGCTTTGAATCAGCTAACATGATCCTAGTAGCCTCAATCAGTGTCCTATTCCTCGTCTTAGCAACACCATTTTGTTGAGGAGTTCTAGGAGCACTGTATTGTTTGGTAATCCCTTTTGAGTTATAGAATGAGTCTAGAACTTGATTCTTAAACTCAGTCCCTTGATCACTCCTGATAATCTTTACCTTGTGATCACTTTGATTTTCAGTTTTAAGAATAAAAGACTTTAAAGTTTCAATAGTTTCATCTTTAGTTCTTAAAAAGAATACCCATGTAAATCTTGTAAAATCATCAACTATCACAAGGCAAAATGATTTCCTTCCAATGCTCATTATACTTGTTGGACCAAATAAATCCATGTGCAATAAGTGTAATGAGGTGGTGATAGAGTTAACCTCTATGGATTTATGAGAGACTCTATGTTGCTTTCCTTTCAGGCAAGCCACACAGTTATCTCTACATAAAAATTCATTTTTGGGCACACCATGTACCAAGTTATTTTTAACCAATTTTTTCATGATTTTAAAATTTACATGATATATACGTTTATGTCATAAGGCAGACTCGTCACCATCAGCTTTGGAAAGAAAGCATGATACTTCACCCAATAGCAATATTCATATCCAGCTTGTACATATCCACTTTCCTAGGAGATCTAAGAAGCACCAATTCCTGAGGAATTGTCATCCTAGGTTTGAGGATGATGCACTCATGTTCTGTAAAAAGCATTTGATGCTTTTGATCATAGAATTGAGAAACACTTAGGAGATTGTGTTCAAGATGCTTGACAAAGTTTACTTTGTTGACTCTTAACAAGCCATTGGATACACTTCCTCTGCGTTAAATGTATCCTCCGGTCTCACCTCCAAACTGAACAGGACCTCCATCAAAATGTTGACATTGTTGAAGTAGAGATCTGTTCCCAGTCATATGCCTGGAGCATCCACTGTCCACTATCCAGATATTATTGTTCTTGTCTTGTGAATATCCCTGCACATAAGGTGAAAAGTTAGTTTTGATTGGAAACCGAAGCCTTGTTGGCCTTGGGTTCTTCTATTGATGATGACATAATTGAACCAAAATGAATGGTAGAGGGTTCAATTGATGTCTTTGAAGAGGAAGGTGTGGTTGCAACATCTTGTCTGATCTTCCATTCCATCCCATGATTGGACAGTTTAGATGAGCTTGTTATGGCTTGAGCAGCATGACCTTCTTCCGAAGCTTCTATGTTTTCCGAAGAAGAGTTCACTACCTTCTCTTTCGAAGCAGCCCTCTTCTCGGAAGATTTTGAGAAGGCTCTTTTGTTCTTTTGAGCCTTTCTTGGCTTAACTTCCGAAGCCACTTTCCCTTTGGAAGAATGAGTTTCTTCCAAAAGCAACTAGCTTCGGAAACCAGGTTTCCTTTTCTTATCACTTGAACCATGTGATAAGGTCCAAAAGTGAATCCTTCCTTAGCTGCTTCCCTGTTAACATTGTTTGCATAATGTGCTTGCTGGATTGTGGTAACAATCTTTAGCCAAGTGGTTCTGCACACCACACATTATGAATGCAATGTTAATCTTTGGGGATTTTGATGGCTGAGGTTTCTTCATCTTTTTATCTTCCTCTATAGCCTTCCCCTTTGACTTCTGATCCTTTGGCAGGATAGAAGTGTTGGTATTACACTCCTTTCCTAAATTAGAATTGCCTATCACCTAGAATCTAGCTGAAATGAAAACACCCTTTTGCTTTGGGTCAATCTTCAGCTTAGATTCAACTACCTTCTTGGCAGTTCTTCTGGCTGCCTTTGCCCAGTTTCTTCTAGCTTTGGTGGATAGCTGTTGATCATCACAAGTAGAAATAGGTTGATTTACCTGTTCCTTCCCTGTGGTGGTCTCCATTATTGCATCATTCTTCAACTCAAGTGAAGATAGGCTAGCAGATTGGACCTATTGCTCTTCGGTACCACACCTTGGTTGTCTTATGGACTCATAAGACTATGGTGGAGCAATCTCATTGGTCCCCAACCTTTCTTTGTTTTGATAACAAATTTTGGAGTGGGAGGATGATGCAATAATGGCTTGGAAGTTTTGCTCAGAAATAGCATGCTTCCTAGCTTGAGCCTCAGCTATTACTAGCTTGGCTTGAGCCTCAGTTACTTGGATATTAAATCCTTGATTTGAGTCTTGTAATTAGTGTGCTCATGTTTTAAATAGGAAACTATTTTCTCTAACTCCTCAATTTTATATTGATAGTCAGATTCTGTCCTATTAAAATCAGCTTTTAAGATGTTTAAGGACTCAATATCAGATTTAATTTCCATGTTATAGTCCTGGTAGATGATCATATACCTTAGAGTTGTCTGTTCCAGCCTGAGTGCCTATGCATGGGTGACATCTTGGACCATAAAGCTCCAATCAACTTCTTGGGCAGCAACAGCAGTTTCAGTTGATTTTCCAGCAGCTTTTGGTGTGAAAGGATGTGAGGAGGCATGAGCATATCCCAGGTTTGATTTGGGATCCTTGCATTCTCTAGAAAATGACCCAGCTGGTTACAGTTGTAACACTTGGCTTTTGCTTTGTCAAACCCAAACTTGCTACTTGTTGGGTTCTGAGGGAACTACCTTCATGTTCTCTTAAAGAATTTCTTTGCCCTGTAGGTTAGCAGAGCCATTTGTTGGATTATGTCCATGTACTCCACCTCATCTGGGCTGAAACACTCTACATCTTCAAAACAGAACTGAAAATCATTAGCGTGCCCACTCCCTGAGACAAAAGCACAACTGTCCAGAAAGGGATTGGGCTAAGCTTGTTGAGACCTTGGGGTCTCAGGAAATATGATGTAAGTCCCAGTAGAGTTGGATGGCTGTTGTGAGTACGATGGATACTGCTGAGGTTAGGGGGTCTTGAGCCTTCAACAACTATGAGAGCGTTGCTTGAGGAAAGGCTTGAAGATCTGCTTCCTTGACGGCCACTCTTGTTTTCCGTCTCTACACGGTATCCATCAAGAATACCGTATAGCTCAGTCATTGTTAGTGTGTTCAGTTTCTCTTTCCTCTTGATGGAGAGATAGTAGAACATCCACTCGTTGGGAAGTGCACTCATGAATTTTCTTGAGAGATCTCTCAATTCAAGAGCTATTCCCATTAATTGAAGGGAAGAGATAAGATCCATGTACCTGAAGTATTGTTGGTGCAAGGTCTCTCCAGCAATAGAGTAAAGTTCTCAAATTGTTGCTTTAGGGAATCTTTCTTTGAGTCATTGGAGTTGGAGTACATCAGGGTTAAGGCATCAAACATTCCTTTAGCAGTTGTGCAATTCTCAAACCCCACTATAAAAGTTGGGAATTGCTATCATCAGGATTGTCATTGCCTTTTCATCAATGTCTATCCGCTTGAGGTCTTCTTCAGAGTAGCCCTCCACTGCCTTCTCTACCATGGCACCACCACCAGAAGGTGAAACCACCTTTGGCTTGTAGGGACCTTGGGCAATGGATCTCCGCATGCGGCTATCTTGATATCTGATGAACCCTTCTATACGACTGCTCCATTGTCTGAAGTTCTCTGGGGTGATGATGGGTGCTTTAGTCATCGTTCCCATTTCACATCTAGATTTCTGGTTCAAGGCCATGTTTTGAGTGTAGTAAAAGAGTGAGTAAACAAGAGGTTGATTAGGATGGTTATATCACACAATCAAGAGCCTAGGAAGCTCTGATACCAATTGTAGGATCGGTTTTTATACTCAACACAAGTATTTTCTCTCAAACTTATTAACAAACACTCAAGAAGCAGAGTTCTTCTAAGAGTTTATTATAATATACTAAGTAACACAAGAAAAGCCCAAGAGAATAATTTCAAGATACTTGTATATATTATTTCTCAACTCAAAGTTTACAAGACTCTTACAAGCTTACAACAAGAGTTACAAAAAAGAAATTATATGTACTACTACCAACAGCTGGATATACTTTGATACCAACTGGAAACCTTAATCTAAAGCTAATACTACCAAGCTAAAGTTATGATATCTTGGATAAGATATTATCTAAGATATGGTAGTCATGACATGTCCATGACTTACCTTTTATCACCAACTAAAGTTGGTAACTTGTACTAACATAAAAAGGTGAACAGTGGAATAAAGTATGGTCAACTACATGGCCTTTTAAGAGAAGCCCATGTAGTATCAGAGGTCTGCGGTGGAGTGTCAGAGACCATACTTATGTCCACTAGTTCATTAGCAGCATCTTCCGAAGGTTAATTGGCTTTAGAAGAACAAGTTCTTCCAAAGCCTTTTATACTTCAGAAGAGGTTGCTTCTTCCGTGGCTTGGGAACTTCCACTTCGGAAGTCACTGTCTTTTATTTCTTCTAAGTCTTGAACTTCGGACGAGAAGACTTTGTCTTGGGAAGTTGGATTTTCCTTCCAAAGTTGATCTTGCATTTTGTCTTATCTTTTGGAAGTTCCATACTTAGCTTCGGAAGTCCTTTGTAAGTTGTACCAAAATTTGTCTAAGTGTTTGGTTTTTGTTGCACCAGCCTTCTTCTTGATCCAACAACTATTGACCTCAGTAAGGGATTTGAGCTTCCTCATTTAATAAGGGATTTAAGCTTCCTCAATAAGGGACTAGAGTGGAGTCATGGGCTCCCAAGCTAAAAGCCCTCAGGGTGAGTCTCTATGCTTCCCTGAGCAGCCACAAAGGAATAGCCCCACCAAAGGCTCAATGCCAATAGACATTGACCAAAGTCCCGGGTCATTCAATTTAACTTCCATATCCTTTACTGACCTACTGATAAGAACTGGTGAGGAGAATAAGTCTATTCATGGCAATGAAGTTGATCCCCAATACCCTCTTCTGGATCAACAGAGCCTAGAAGGACCTCTTATCTCTAGCCCCCATCAGCAAAAACCAATTGAGGTGAGTCCATGGATGTGGTGGAGACTCATGTAGATTCAGCTGCCACTACTAAATGAGCCTTATTGGATCCTCGGGGCAGTGGTAACATTACTGAGCATGAATCTACGGAAACCGTGCCCTTTGATGCCTCTAAAAGTGACATCATTAATCAAGGGAAATGAGGGTGCAAAGAAACAACATCTGGTGGTGAGGATGAATATACCAGGTATATTACATCTTCTCCCCGTAATTCTTCAAAAGAAGATGAGGGAAGTTTGAAATTCACCATTCAAGACCTACTTTCTAAAGTCTCAAATATTGAATCAAAGGCTAAGACTTTAGAGGATAGGTCCACCACTCAGCAACTTAAGATTGAAAATCTCAAGGCTTAACTAACTGAGAAACAGATTGAGAGATCTGTCAGGCATGTACCTATTCAGGTCTCATTGACCTCTTCCTCTAGCTCTTATGATGATGCTACCAAAAAGGAGGAGAGGTTCAAAGACAAACATATGTGAAACCACATAGCCATGCTTTAACTTCTCTAAATTCAAGATACCCGGCTCCCAAAGCAACAGTTTTTCCTAAGCCTCCTCAAATTATCTTGAAAATGGACCCAAGGATGCTCAGAGATCTCAACAGAATCTTCTCCAAGTTCTTGATGGGATCTTCTTTAGATCAGCCTAACCCTGATGCGGCTATGATGTACTTTGGAGCTGAAGAGTGTGAAAGGAAAAATGCATCTTCTACCACTGTGGAAGAAGTTGGTCAACCTAAGGCCCAAATGGAACCTGAGATTGATTTCGAAGGGGAAATGAGGACTGATGGCCTAGCAACTTGTAACACCCGGTTAATTCTTCAAAAATAAGAAAGAAAAGAAAGGATAAAAGTGAAGAAAAAAAAGAAAAACAATAAAACTCAAGTAGAGGGACTAAAAGTGTCCAAAAGGACAAAATGTTTGAAAAGTGGGTGTAAAAGGTGGCATGGCCGCCCATGTTGTCTACACACCCACATCATTCAGATTTTTAGAGAAAAAGAAAGGAGAGCAGAAACTCTCGGGTTTTTGAAGAACAAGAGTAGGAAGTCGAATTCAAGGTAAGAATTCATGAGTTTTATGATATTCTTAACTGGCTTTAGCCTCGGTTATATGCTTATGTGTGTTTATATGTGTTCGGGTGTGTTTCTGGTGGGTTTCTAGGCGGTTGAACTCAATTTGCAAATGGGTTTTGAGGAAGTCATAACCAAAGGCTGTTAAGGTGAGTTCTAGGACCCCTTTTTACTTATTTTAAATTGCTTTGGGGCTGGAAATTCATGTATGAAACTTTTTATAAAAATGGGTTTTCACCTGTATGCTTTATATGTGTGTATTTACGGGTGGGGTCTGATTTTGGGTGTGTTTATGTTTATGTTGATGTTATGATTATGTTTCTAAGGCTTAGGATGTATGATTTAAGCTTAGGACATGATAGATGAGGATTGGGAACTGAATTATGATGTTTAAGTGTGTTATAGACTGCCCATGAAACTAAATAGTGGCCCATGCTCCCAACTGAAAATAACTGCCTAAGTGTTCCCATGCACCCAAAAAGTACCCATGCGCCTAGAAATAGGCTAAAATTTACTAAGTGTTCATGCACCCAGGATTCCCATGCGCCTGCATAGTGTCCATACGCCTAGAATTGCCCAGAAGTGACTAAGTGTTGCCCATGCGCCCCAATAGTGCTCATGCGCCTGAAAGTTCCCCATGTGCCTAAGTGCTTCCCATGCGCCCAGAAGGTCATGCGCCCGAATAGTGTCCATGCGCCTAAAGACTTAGAATTATATTCTGATTTTGGGGAAAATGTAAAATGTAGGCTTTGACTTGGGAGGTTCCCAAGGGAAAGTTGACTTTTTGAAGTCACAGATGATGTGATGGGCGATGTATGATGTGGCATGAATGACGATGTGTTATGATTGATGCTTATTCATGATGGTATGTATGATGATTGTTATGTCATGGTGCCTTGTATGGTGATGTTTTGTATGGTTATGTTTATGTTCCTTGTTATGTATGTTATTTTCCCGTGGCTTTACATTGAATGTTGATAAATGAAATGAAAAGTATTATGTAACTTAAAGTGGAAAGATAATGAAAAGAGGAACATAATGAAAGAATGCATGCATTAATGAATGAATGAATGAAAGAAAGTCTTCCAAGCAATGTATGGAGGTTCACAACTAATGAAGGGTGTTAGCTCAATTGTGTGCGGGTTAGCTACCCCGGAAGGATGCACACTGGGGTCTAATCTTTGATTGACCATACATATGGGATCCTTGTCGCTTGCCCTAGGTACTGGAGTTAGCTTCGTGCATAATGTTAGAGGTCAATGAAAGACTTCAGGCCCAGTAACCAGCTTCGTGCACAATGTTCGAAGTGTAGCATATGACATTGATCCGGAATGAAAGAGAAAAGATATGTGGTGAATGCACTTGCCCTAGGTACTGGAGTCAGCTTCGTGTATAATGTTTGAGGTCTATGAAAGACCTCAGGCCGAGTAATCAGCTTGGTGCATAATGATCGGGGTATTGTACATGTCATTGAAAGTAATGAACGTACGAATGAAAGTAAGTAAGTTATGTAAGAAAGTGAATGAAAGTAAACGAAAGTGAATGATAATGATGTACGATGAATGAACGAAAGTTAACGAACGGATGATGAAGATAATAATGATATTATCTACGTGTATGTATGATGTATGGTCACGTATGATTGTAAAGAACGATTTTAAACGAAAGTAAAGTATTTTATTTTAAAACTAGAACTCAATCAGCAACGCTGACTTTTACATGTTTCCAGTTGGCAGGTAATGGTTGTTGCGGATGGCACGGGGCGACTACTTGGCTCATTTTGGATGGCATTCTTTTGTATAATGTTTTTTTATTGTAATGTGAACAAATGATATTGTGTAATGAATGTTGAATTATTTTGCAAAAGCATTTTTAAACGAAAGGACAAAGTTACTCAAATGTTACCACTGTGATGTTTTTATTAAATTAATGTATGTATATGTTTCATATGTGATGATTGACCAGTTGTGAGCGTCCCGGGAATGGGGCCTTACATAACTGAAACAGTTGGGACAGTTAGTGCATCCACTCAGACTTCCGAAGCTGAAGTCAAGGCCTCGGATTCCAAAGCTGAGATGGAAGTTGTGGAAGGTCTATTCTCCTTGTTTGAGGATCTAATTATCACAGATGTAATTCTAGAGCTGGCATCTGAGGTGAATAGTGAGGACTTTCTTAACCGACCCCTAGCTCAAACAACTCCACTACAACAAGCTCTAACCACCATCTCTCGGCCTGAAACTTCCATCCAAGAACCCCCAATGTCTAATACTTCCGAAGATGTCATAGGAAAGAGTAAGATGACCGAGGAAGAGCTTCAGGAGGAAGCAAGGTTAGAAAACTTAAGAAGAAAGGTAGACTCCCAACTAGAAAGTTGCTAGCTACAAGTAGCAAAGCAGTTGCAGTCAACCAGGAGGCTATCAACAAAAAAAAGAGGGTGGAGATCATTGACATGCTTATCAAGCTTGGAGCTATTAGTGAAGATGTGCTCCTGCTAACACTAGAGGAGTTAACTGAGTTGGAAAAGGCAACCTAGTTACAGATTGAACAAAGGGAAGAAGCAGCAAGGATGGCCTTAGAGGTGGAAAGAGAGAGGAAGAAAAGGGAAGCTGATCTGCAGCTTAGGAAGGAAAGGAAAGCTCTAGGGTTTCTCTCTAGAAGAACTGTCTCCCCATGACAATGATACGATCTTATGGCTCTTCAACAAAGAGCAAGATCAATTGGACAAAGAGAGAAAGAAAGCTGCAAAAGAAAAACTAAGGGAGAAGAAGAAGTAGGACTTGTTGCTACCAGAAAGATAGATGATAATGCCTGGATAAAGGACTATCTCCAGGCTCATGGCTTCTCTAGTAGACAGGTGGGTCCCATGTCTGTGAAGACCCTGTATCATATTGTCAGTGAAATCAAGGCTGACATATGCTCAGGAAGAAGGAAAGAGATGTAATGAAGAGTACAGGGGATGACTTTCACATCAACTCCACAACCACAACCTCAACCAGAACCTATCCCTTTCCCTTTCCCTATTAAAATAGAACTAACCTCTGAGCCTTACACCCCTGAACCTACATCATCAACCTTACCTAATTCCTCACCCACTCAATCCAAACAACCATCAAAACAAATCATTCTCAAACCTAAAACCTTACCCAGAACCCAAACCTCTCCCACCAAGTAACCACTCAAGTCATCCTCTCATTCATCCAAACATCTCTCGTTAGATGAGTTTAAGGAGATCAAGATGAAGCTCATCAAGTGTACAACTTTGAGCAACATCTCTTATGAGGAAGAGTATGTCAAGTTGACTTTTGTTGATGGCTCCTCATGTTCCCTCATAAGATATCAATTCCTTGATCTGCCTACAGGAACATTGGACCAAGCTGCAAAACTCTTTGGCCTCAACTCTAATACTCTAAATGATGAAAAGAAGAAGCTAAGAAGAAAGCTGGTGACTCTGCTGGATACAAAGAAAGGTGACAAGGTTCCTAGTCAGCCCCTTGTACCAAGGAGGAAGATTATCCAGTGGAGATTAGAAGACTCTTCTCACAACTTTGTTGTTGAGTGAGAGAATGGAAAGACAAATAGGCTCAATGTCTTATCTCTGCTACACTCAAGTAGATTTTATATTGCTGAGTTAGCAGAGAAGCCATTCTCCAACCCTTCCAACTCTGAGATAGATGCTCATATCAGGAATCATCTAAGCAGCCTTCATTTGGCCGAGCTGACTGCAAAGCCCAAGATTGAAGAGGAGATGAAACTGTTAGAGGAGGAGGAAAGGAAAGGATCAGCAACCAAAGGCAAAGCCTTTCTTCAAATGGTTGAAGGTTCCAACCTTGAATCCATAGTTAGATGGGAGTATGACTATAACTCCTATCAACTAACTCTCTTCAGGGGGGCATAAAAAAGGGTGTGTGTCATTCAGAGTGACAGACTGGATCTCTTGTCCACTAATGACTTGTACAAACTTCTCAGCATAACTGCAGGGAAGAACAAAGAAACAGATTAACATCTTCTGTCCCTGGTGCTGAAGGTTTTAAGAAGCAGGAAGAAGTGAGGTTTTGGTAGCATCAGCCTAGGGGAGTTTGTTGGATCTAGAAAGGCTGGTGCAACCAAAACCAAACACGTAGAATATTTTGGTGCAACAAATAAAGGACTTTCGAAGATAAGTATGGAACTTCCGAAGACAAATGGAGTTCTTCTGAAGACAAGTGCAAGATCAATTTCTGAAGGAAAACTCCAACTTCCGAAGACAAAGTCTCTGCTCTTCCGAAGCTTTAACACTTAGAATAAATGAATACTACAACTTCCGAAGTATAAAGTCCCAAGGAAGCCTCGGAAGGAGTAGCTACTTCCAAAGTATAAGTGGTTTCGGAAGAACAAGTTATTCCAAAGCTAGTTAACCTTTGGAAGCATCTACTATGAACCAGTCAACATAAGTATGCCCTCTCTAACACTTCACTGCAGACCTCTGATATACTACATGGCGTTTTCTTAAAACCCATGTAGTTGATCATACTTTATTCCGTTGTTCACCTTTATCTGTTAGTACAGTTTCCAACTTTAGTTGGTGACAAAAGGTAAGTCATGGACATGTCATGACTATCAAATCTTAGATAAGACATTATCTAAGATACCTTAACTATAGCTTTGTAGTATTTGCTTTAGTTATAAGATTCGAGCTGGTATCAAAGTATATCTGGTTGTAGGTGATAATATATATAGTTTCTCATTGTAACTCATGTAATATGCTTGTAAGAGTCTTGTAATACTTTAAGTTGAGAAGTAATATATATACAAGTACCTTGAAATTATTCCTTTGTGTTTTTTTGCCACTTAATATATTATCATCGACTCTTAGAAGAGATTCTGCTTCATCTAAACCAGTGTGTGTGATGAAGTGAGTTTGAGAAAAATACTAAGTGTTAAATGACACAAAATCGATCCTGCACAGAGTCCCATTCTAGTCTTTTGAGCCCTCTCTCGGTCGCCAAGCACTAAGATAACTCATTTGAAACTGAAAATGCATAAAACAATGCATTTCGTCATGTTGGTGACATAACTAACCCCACGACACCCCCAAACTTCTCATGACATCTTAAAAACATCTCATTTTTAGTAACTAAAAGATACCTAAACCTTTTCTAAACTCTATTGGGTCATAAGCATGAACTAGTTACATTTAACGTACCAAAAAATCCAATTTTTATAAAACAAGAAAATATATTAATCGAATCCAAAGGTTCTAACCCTAATATTTCTGAAAGTTTAAAAGAGTCATATATGGTCCCAAATAAAGTTCCATAAATTAAACTTATGTATTTTACGTTTTATGAATGATACAAAGTTACCAAAACTAGTATTTTATAAAATAAAAGGAAACAAAAAAGGGGTTTAAGTACTAAGTTGAGGGGATTAGAGGATAATTATATATTAGAATGTATGGGATGGGAAAAATCAGGTTAAAACACTTAGTAAATTCAAGTCCGAGACTTAACGGACATCTAACAAAACTAACCGAGCTAGTTAACGAAAATGGAAAATATGTGATATTTTAACTATATAAAAATTTCAGGAGACTTTTTACACTTACAAAAACCTAAACACTTAATTTCATAATTTTTAGAATTTATTACATTAGTAAACAAAATTACAAAAGACATTCACCATAAAATAAAGAAAATTGTTAAAAATTCTCGCTTAAGGTCGTTATTAATGAAAACTAAAGAACTTAAAAATGTTTATAAGTATATTAAAGCTCTATATGACAAAGAATTGACCAAAGTCAACCAAAACTCAAAAACCCGTTAAAAACCTGAACTAATAGTGTTAAATTCCAAAACCAACACAATAAGTTAAAGACCCAAATTTTTCAGTAGCTAATATTGAAATAAATACTAAGATAAGTTAAGGGCTAAGTATTTACAAACTCTTAGAATTTTACGAAAAAGTGCCTTAAAAGATTTAACATATAATGTTTTAGTAGAATATAAATTACAATTTAATCATAAGTAGAAATATATATAAAAACCATGGATTAATCTCACAAGTCCCAACTTACCGAAATCACGATACGTTACACGTTTAAAACACGATAAGTAACCTATTAAACCTAAAGCCATACCATTAACCCTTCAACATTCAATTATCATAAAAATAGTTTATGTTTAATACAAAACTTCTAAATGGGCCATCCGAAAACCTCAAATAAGAAAGTAACTAAATATAACATCATAAAACGCATAAACCGAGAACAAGCTCTTGAAACCGTTAAAAAATATCAAAGAACATAAAAACTCACTTATTACAGTATCCTAACCCTCTAAAAATCATTAAAACCATTATAGGTAGTTAGGATACAAAAGCCCAAACTCTAGGGTTAAAATCATAAATTTAGCAAAGTTAAGGGACCAATCTTGCCAACCATTGAAACCTTGTTGTTTTTGAACTATACCACACCTATAAGAAAAAAACATCAAAACTGATAAGACAATGGCATAACATAAACAAACTAAAAAGTACTAACAAAAAACCTAAAGACCTAAAATAAGATTACTCATGTGAAATACAACAATCATCAAACTAAAATGTACATTCATAAGGGTTGGGTTAATTATAATCTTTGAACTATGGAACTAACTCTTTTTAAATAAACATAGGATCCCTCATGGTTGGTAACATCCAAACCTTACGAACAACCACGTGATCAACCACATGTGAGTCTCATGAACCCTCTTTTACTTTAAAATTTTTGGGGTGAAATACATACTCATTGATCATTATATTATGGTGTTATTATATTATTGTGATGCACTACTACCTACTTTGTCCCTGAATGGAGCACAATCATTAACTCCATTAGAAGCCACGTGATTTGTGGATAATACTATTTGGCGAATCCCCTGCACACAATGGGCCCTTTATGCAGGGAAACCCCCCATTGAGATTCAATAATCGATGTGTCACAAATTAGGGCCTTTTTAACCGTGCTTAGTAGGGCACATTTAAACCCAATATTATAGTGGTAATAGGGTTAGGGGAAAAAATTTAGCACTCGGGCAGGAAAGTCGGGGTCAGGATTGATTGTGATACATTCTACAGTGCATCATGGTATGTGTTTATGGTTATTGTCATTATTAAATTCGTTGAATGTGAAAGGTACGTGTCATAAAGTCATGGACTCACCAATATTATGTTGACGTATTTTGAGTGTGTATTTCAGGTGATGTGTAATTGACAGGTGTCAAATGGATAAGAGCCGCCTTAAATGGACCCTTGGCGATTTAGCCACCGCCCTATCCACCTTTCAATTTATGAACAACTAAATAAATATGTATTATTCGGATCCTTTAGACAATTTTTATATGAATATTGGGAATCATGTAATGATAAGTTTGGTTTTATTTATTTTCCACTACATTGTGATGATATCAGTCAGTCACGGTCAGACCCGGTCAACGAGGTGTGACAATGATGTTGTTTCAGGCAGTGATTATATTATGAATGCAACCAAAATTTTATTGAGGTTTGAATAGTTGGCAGGATCTACGCTTGCTACACGTGCTGAAAGTGGTTACAAATTAAACCTACCATTTATATAAAGGAAGTATAAAAACTCTTCCCTATAATGCAACCGACTTTCAGTGCATCCAGCGAGCTAGATTAATAGTATATTATATGGTTGGTGCAACTTTATATATCCTGATACTTCTACCAACTATGTAGGCTTATTTCTGGAAGTGCAACGTTATAAACCATATAGAAAATTTAAATGAGTATGGTAGGCTTAGGTGGGGAAGTGCAATTTGACATGTTTATATAGACAACTATGCTTATTACATTTTGAGAGGTTAGTGTCCCCTTATTCTTATTGTAATTTGGGCATGAAAAAAATTACCTACTATGTGTCCATGAAATATTCACCCTATTGGTTTTAGATTACCATACAGTGCATAGTATGTGAACAAAATTCTATAAGTTGGTTATTTTCTTGTATTCTTATATTTTTCTATTAACCATATTTATTTTTAAAGTTGTTAAAGATGGTAGGGTGAACTAAGTTATCTAAACACCACTCCACATTGTTTAAGCGTGTACAGTTCCCAAATACGTACGAACAAAGTGGATGATATGAGTAATAATATCTTTGCATTTGAAAGTTGATAACAACAGTATCAAAGTAGTTGTGTGTATTCACTCATCTTGAAATTCTCCAGATGTGATGATCACGGTTCTTAGAAGCATAAACATACCATTTACATGGAGGAACATTGTGAAGATTATTGTTGTAATTAGGGCTAATGTTGTAGCATTTTTCTCTCCATCTTGAACATTTACTTTCAACTACTATGGGCTCCCTTTTACATGCAAGATTTCATAACCGCACTACATGCATCGCTTCATCTTTTGTTTTAAAGTACATGCCAACACGAATTTCTTTCAACTCTTCGTTCCATAAATCCAAGTGGTCTTCATCATCAAAATTAAGGTCTTTATAATCTTTTGATTCCTAAGGATCTTCTGAATAGTTCACCTCCTCATAAATACCTGGATAACCTCGGAATTTTCATGGTTAGGAACTTTATAAAAATTGTTATAATTATCACTAGATTCTTCATGTGACAAAATTGCTTCAGTATCTTCAATGCTAAAAGATCACCTCCATTGTTTGACGGACCAACTTGATAATTGGATTGTTAGGACATACATTTTCAGTCTCAATGATAACATAAACATTTCCTTTGAAATATTCTACATTTTCTCTCAAATAATACAATACTTCTAGACTTGAATCATTGAAAATTTTAAAAGTTTAAGAAAAACCACCATAAGACTAATATAATTTGAATTTTAAATTATAATACTCCTATTGAACTTAAAGATGAACAAAAATTAAATCAACAAATTCTTCGTTTGACACTCTATAATGAAGAATAATAGTTGAACTTCTTGTGCAATCATCACATGTAATATTTCCATTTTCAAATGAAATATTACCACCCCTAAAAATAATTGTAACAAGTATGATCGAGGCATACTAATAAATGAGTTTTAGCGTATTTTCAATGAAGTTATGAGAAGAAAGGAAGGAAAGATAGAGTTTTTCAATTTGAATAATTAATCACGAAACATAACAAAGCTTTTTGAGAACTCACCCCTGCCATGGGCGAGTTCTAAGAAGAAGAAAATTCATGTGACTTGCATTGTATCAGTGATGTGATGTGATTTTTAAGAACTCACCCTTCCTATGGGCGAGTTCTAACAAGAATACAAAATTCATGTGAATCTTGAATGGGTGTGTTAACCAATGTATCAGAACCTACCCTTGCCAAGGGCGGGTGCCTTGCTTGTCAAAACACAAAAAGAAAAGCCCCCTTGTCTCCACATATCCCCAAAAAGTACTATTTTTTAAATAAATCCCCAAGAAAGTGATCATTTCTATTATGTTCATATTAAGGGTAATCCTGTTTTATGGAAGAGCAAGAAGCATGTGTTGTGTAAGGCCCCATTCCCGGGACGCTTACAGCTGGTAAATCGTTGCACATAAAACATATATTTTCATCATATTACATAAAAACGTTGCAGTGGAACATTTAAACAAAACACCCTATTTCAATATAATAGCTTTTGCAAAATAATACATTATTATCCAATTACAAAACACAAGTTGCATTACATCACAAAAGCATTATAAATGGATGCCATCCAAAATAGCTTTGTAGCCACCTCATGCCATCATCAGCAATCATTACTGTAGATACATGTGTCCCTAGTTTCTGAACTTAATGTAATATGTTTGTATTGTTTTACACATAAGTAATTGTACGGGTACTTAATGAAATACAATATGTGGCTGCGCTTATATAATGTTGAATATTTCATTAGTTGGTATGTAATAACGCTTATTGAACTGACTACATAGGTTGTGGTTGTTTGAATAATATCTAAATCAATTAATGACTATGAAACATATTCAAACTTAATCATGTGAAGTTCTCATGTGATTGGCCCATGCTAATGGACCATACGCATGAACAACTTCATGCTAATGAACCAGTCGTACGAATGAACCAGGAGACTGGATCAGTCGCATGATTGAAACATGAGATTGACTCAGTCGCACGACTGAACACTCAATTGTGCGAATGGATCAACTGCTTGACTCAATCGCACGACCGAACCATGCAAATGGTCCAGTCGCACGATTGAGAAACCCTAACCTATAAATACCACTTAAATCAGGGAAAAAGTAGACACTTTGAATATTTCGATACCAGATGTACCCTAGCCGTTTAGAGACCTCTAGCAACCTGCTCCAACTTCATAGATCACAGTAGATCGATTGCTTATCGTTCTTATCGTTTAGATTTAATTCTTAATTGATTCAACGTGCGTTCTCACTAATTGGATCGCCAATCAAATAGGATTCCGCATTATTTGATTCGGTATACGCATAAATCTATTAGTATTCATCCAGTACACGATCCTAACAAGTGGTATCAGAGCTTTGGCTCTAGATTTACGTGTGATTCAATCGTTTTGATATAAAATTGTGTTTTTACACTTAAAAACGCAATCTTTTGTGTCAAATTGGGTTTTAGACGTCTCCTGAACGTAAAGTTAAGTTTTTCCGGTATACGGAAATTAGGGTTACCAAAAATTCGTGTTTTTGCGTTCAAACACCTTAAACCTACGAATTTTCGAAATTCAGCAGGCCCAATCGCACGATTGACTCAATCACCCGACTGAGTTCATACGCATCCCCTATACGCACGATTGGACTCATTCGAACTTCCATTCGTACGACTGAGAAGCCTATTCGCATTGTTCAACCGCAATAGTTCATTCGGCTGACTGAGTCATCCGCATTAGCTCAGTCGCACGATTAAACCATCTGCATAGTTCAATCGCCCGAATAGCCCAATTGCACACCTTCATTCGCATTAATACAACAGTTCGGTTTAAAGTTAAAGTTAATAGCAGTGGAAGACCAATACTCAGCTTTAACAGCAGGGAGAGACTCACGTATACAAAACTTACTGCTACTGGAGAATGAAGTGGGGAATCACAACAAGCCCCCAAAGCTAATCACGTTAGACGAAGACCCACAATGGAAGCAACATTTCGATATTTACTTAAATGGAGTAGATCCAAATCTGTGGAAGTCTATAGAGACGGGGTATAGCATGCCTGTAGGAGCTGATGGTGTCAAACTCACACTTGGTGGCATGACTGACGGACAAAAGGTGAAATACGATGCAGAAAAGAAGGTCTATGCTTTGCTCACACAGCCAATTCTGAAGGATATTTTCCATCAATTCTCGAAATATACACAAGCAAAGAAACTATGGGATGCATTGGAGAAAAGGTATGACGGAAATGCATCATTGAAGGCCATAAAGGCTAAGGCTTTAAAGAAGGAGTTTGAAAACTTCTCCTCAATGGGGAAAGAAAGCTTAGATGATGTGATCGATAGATTCTACCACTTGATGAGTGAGATGCACACTCATGGAGTATCAACATCAATGGAGGACAAAGTGTCCAATTTTGCAGATGGGCTACCGGGGAAATGGGTTTCATTTGTCTCAAATCTCAAACAGAATGGTATGCTAACGAAGTTAGATATCAATGACTTATTCTGAAACTGAGAGAAGAAGAACTGAGGATGAAGTACAAGCTCAATAATCTTCTTATGATCAGAATCCTACACTGTACAACACGACTCCTCAAGCCAAAACATTGGAGCACCTCTTCAGACAACTTTTGTATCAATCTCGTCTGGTCCTTCACCAGCCTCTACTTCAGGGTCAGAAATGTCAGGGTCGTCTGGTACCCAATACATTGCACCTGAAGCAAATGCAGCAAAGCTGAAGACCAAGAACTTTAGCAATGTGACAGTTGAGGTAGCTAAAGAGCACATGGATCTCTTAGCTGTAGTAGTCCACTCCTATGATGGATTAATTGCAGGTAAAATTGGAAACTACCATCTGGCAGATGAGGATTATGAGCAGGTGGATGAGACAGAGCTGGAGCGGATGGACATACTATGGGCCTTAGGAAGTGTTGTCCGGAGAGCTAAGAAGTTTGTCAAAAAGACCGGACAAAATTTGATTGCAACTAAGGACACTACCTTCGGCTTTGATAAATCCAAGGTAACCTGTTTCAACTGCGGAGAGAAAGGGCACTTCAAAAGGGAGTGCGTGAAGCCAAAGAAGACTGGAAATAGGAATCCTTTCTCCTCCTTCAATCGTCAGGAGAAACCCACTAGTAGTCCTACTTCATCAAGCAAGGATCCCAAAGCCTTGACTGCTCATGATGATGAAGGGCAAGACTGGAGCTTTCGGTTTGTCTCATCGGATAATCTAATATCGCTAGTGTGGAGGATATAGATGATGACTCTGCCAGTGAAGGAGATATTGCAGTCGAACTTGCGATGTCAAACTCAGAGGAAACTGCACCAGTGGTCAACTACCTTCCTAAAGAAGGGAAAACTGCGACAACATCAGAATCACCAACTCTAGAAACATCAGATTCTGCATTGATGGTTTATTCTTCAGAACCCGCTCGAGTAAGTACTACTGACCAACTTTTTAATAATCATGCTTGTTCTGATTGTAATAAATTTAGGGAAAGCATTGATTTAAAATTTACTAGGTTATTAGATCATAATGATAACTTAGTAAAGGACTTTGAACTATGCACTGAAGCTAACAGAGTGTTAAAACAAAATGAGCATAGTTACAAAGAAAAGATAGACCTTTTGAACAAACAGCTTAGGGAAACAGAAGTAGTAGCCTTTAACCAAGCTATGACATTAGGTACTATCTAAACTCCCTAGAGGACACTAAGAAACAAAAGGTAGTTTTAGAACTAGAAGTTAATTCCCTAAAATAAAAACTGCATAGTTGGACAAGTTCATCTCATATTGTCCAAAACTTAGTGAGAGAGAGAAACAACAGGGAGGGATTGGGTTATAAAGTGGTTCCACCACCACATGAGATCTTGATGAACATAAAATATAAACCAATTAATGATAATCCAATCAAGGATATATGGTATCTACTCCTCTTGTATCCAGATTCCACATGTTCATCAAATGAATCTGGTACTAAACAAAAGGAGGCCACTTCAAAGGCAAAAGGTAAAATGCCTTGCATTAATCTGGACAAAGAGTTTGAAAAGGTTAGTATAAAGTCTTGTTCAACAACTATCAAATCTGAACCTAAAAAGACCAGTAATGTTAACCAATCACGTGCATCATGTCAAAGTCCAGAAAATAGAAAAGAAAACGATGTTAAAACTGTTAAAGCAATTAACTTTGTTAAACCAGATAAAACATCTAAACAATCAGAGTCAAAACCCAAACACAGTAAGGTCACCCAGGTGTCACATACATCTCCACAAAAACAGTTAAATCATAAAGTCGAAAGCAGATCATGCTACAGTTGTGGAGAGTATGGACACATTGTGTCTCATTGTCCTTACTATCAGACACTAAGGAGGAAAGTTGAACTCCCTGAACAAAAACTAGCTCTTTTAAGAGGAACTCAGTGACGCCACCTAAAAGAGAGAGTTAACCTAAAGTTCAACACATTAGCCAGTCGTCTGTTTATCACAAACAGCCCTTACACAAAGCTGGCTTATGGAAGGAGAAATCAACCTCATTATCTGATAATAAGAACAAGAAGACATCTGAGCTTCCATCACCCTTGAACAGTCAATGGGTTACATTTATGATGTGTGACACCTCTAGGAAACCCAAGCCAGTGAAGGCTTGGGTCCCTAACCTAAACTAATGTTTTCAAACTGAATGTGCAGGGTGTTCGATATAGTGCTAAAACCAACACGTGGATTATAGACAGCGGAGCATCCAGGCACATGACAGGGAACAGGGATCTCTTATCAAATGTCAAATAGATAAAAGGAGGTCACGTTTCATTTGTAGGAAACAAAGGTGGGTACATCACAGCTCAAGGGGAAGTAGGTAATCAGAAAGTGAAGTTTGACGAGGTAAACTACGTTCAACAACTTCAAAATAACTTGCTTTCTGTTTCTCAAATTGTTATAAAGACTTTAAGGTAGTATTTGACAACAAGAAGTGCTATGTCATGAAAAAGGACTATGTCATCCTGGAGGATCAAGTATTAATGTCTGCCTCAAGATATAAGGACCTTTATGTCTTGGATCTATCAAAGGCCTTCACAACGGATCATGAAGTTCAGTGCTTCTTGTCAAAAGCTACTGAGAAGGAATCCATCTCCTGGTATAGGAGAATGGGACACATTAATCCAAGGAAGACGAATCACTTGATCTAGAATGATCTAGTGAGAGGAGTTAACGTCAAAAACTTCCAACTTCCGGATTTCTGTGTTGCGTGCAAGAAGGGCAAACAGACGAAGAAGTCTTATAAGAAAAAGAAAGTTCACTCTATCGAACTTCCTCTTGAACTTCTTCATATGGATCTGTTTGGTCCAATCAGTACAAGAAGCATCGTAGGCGACTTGTACTGCTATGTAGTTACTGATGACTACTCAAGATTCACTTGGGTGATGTTTCTGAAATCCAAATCAAAAACATTTGATTCATTCAAGGAGTTAGTAACTACTCTGGAGTCCCTATACAAGTTGAAGGTACGTCAAGTGCGCTCAGACAACGGAACCGAGTTCAAGAATCAATGGATGGAGGCTTACTGCAAGGAAAAGGGAATTGTGCATAAGTTCACTTCTGCCTACACTCCTCAGATGAACGGTGTTGCTGCAAAGAAGAATCGCAGCTTGATAGAGACAGCACGGACGATGCTAGCAGACTCAAAACTGCCTATCCAATTCTGGAATGAAGCAGTTGCAAATGCATGTTATACGCTAAATCGGGTTCTGGTAGTTAAACGCCATGGAAAGACGTCTTACGAGTTACTACAACGACGTAAACCCAATCTAGAGTATCTCGAGCCATTTGGCGCTCCGTGCACCCTACTGAAGAAGACTCAGGAGGGAAAATTCAACGAGAAGGCTGATGAAGGGTCTACAACAACTCTACGGGTTACAACAACTCTACGGGTCAGGTAGAAGTGTGGTGTAATATTGATGTTTAGAGATACACCACACCACCTGCTGGAAAAGGACCCGCCTTCTTTTTCGACTATGATGGATTCTTCAAGTCCTTCAACATACCACTCTTCACTTCTGATGATGAGTTAGCAACAAAGATGATGTATGATGTTCTAAACACACCATCTCAGGAATCTACATCATCTGGACTACAAGGCGATTCATCTAACAACTCAGGAGGAGCACTTGAAGATAGTGACTCTTCCTCTGATAAAGAAGCTGTGGAGACTGATCAGAACAACTAGGAGCAACAGGTTCCCCCAACTGATAGTCCACAAGCATCTGACATTGATGCCTCTGCGTCTTCGGAACCTCAGACTCCTACTGCCTCAGATACTGAACCGAATGTTCATAATCTTGATTCTGAGGTAGTTGTTCCAACCACTCCTGGATCACGACTAAAGGTCTATCATCCTTTGGATAATGTCATTGGAGATATGAGATCAGGAGTTCAGACAAAAATCAGTTGTATTCAGCTGATTATGCCTCGATGATGGAAAAAGGCTATCTTTATGATGGTGCATATCGTTGCTTTGTGTCTCAGTTCGAGCCAAAGTATGTTAGTGAAGCTCTAAATGATGAGGCATGGGTGAGTGCCATGCAAGAAGAAATTCTTCAGTTCAAGAAGTCAGGTGTATGGACTCTGGTGGATAGACCTAAAGGTGCTAAGGTCATTGGCACAAAATGGGTCTTGATATGCAAGAAAGATGATCAAGGCGTGATCATTAGAAACAAGGCTCGACTTGTTGTTCAAGGATTTCGACAAGTCGAGGGCATTGACTACAATGAAGTGTTTGCACCGTGGCAAGAATGGAAGCAATCCGTATCTTCCTTGCCTACGCATCATATATGAAGATTAAAGTTTATCAACTTGATGTGAAGAGTGCATTCCTTCATGGTGAAATCAGAGAGACAGTGTACGTCAGTCAAACCGGGGGATTTGAGGATTCATATCATTGGGACAGAGTTTACAAACTCGACAAGGCTCTATATGGGCTTCATCAAGCTCCTATAGCCTGGTATGAGAAACTCTCGACTCACCTTGTGAAACACAGTTTTCGCCAGGTGTCATTGATTGTACACTGTTCATAAAAGAGAAGGATGGAGATTTACTGCTTGTCCAAATCTATGTCAATGACATAATCTTCGGTTCAAAGAACGAAGATCTATGTAAAGAGTTTGAAGCAATAATGAAGGTTGAGTTTGAAATGAGTGCCATGGGAGAGATGAAATTTTTTCTCGGGTTACAGGTGGATCAGACACCAAAAGGGATTTTCCTACATCAGACCAAGTATGTAGGAGATATTCTTAGTCAGTTTGACATGGAGAATGCTTCCACAACGGGGACTCCACTTGCTACAAACCATGATGTAGCACCCGACGAGAATGGTAATCTGGTCAATGCCACAATGCACCGAGGAATGATTGGATCTCTCATGTACCTCACTGCCTCAAGACCTGATATATGTACGTGACATGTTTATGTTCAAGATATCAGGCAAAGCCAAAAGTTAACCATCTGATAGGGTTAAAAGGATCTTTCGTTATCTGAAGGGTACTCAACACTTGGGTTGTGGCATCCTCATGACGATGACTTCGAGCTGATAGCGTATAGTGACTCAGATTACGATGGTTGCAAGATGAACTACAAGTCTACATCAGCAGGATGTCAATTCTTTAGGAGGAGATTAGTGACTAGGCAGTGTAAGAAGCAGACCTCGGTTGCTTTGTCAACCTGTCAAGCCGAATATGTTGCTGCTGCAAGTTGCTGTTCACAAATCATATGGATTCAACAGCAAATGCGGGACTATGGTTTGAAATTCCTCTTCTACTCCTATTTTTGTTGATAACTCTGCTGCAATTGCAGTAACAAAAAATCCGGTCCAACATCCTAAGACCAAACACATCGGCATAAAATATCACTTTATACGTGATTGCTTTGAAAAGAACATAATCGATGTGATTAAAATAAATACTGATTTTCAACGCGCTGGCCTCTATACAAAGGATTTTGACAAACCACGTGTTTTATATATGTTAGAGGTCAACGACGTTAAAAAGAAAAGTGGTGTAATTCCCGATGATGACCATGTGTAGTCCGATGCTTACTGTCCATTTTTCTTTTAATTTTATTTTTTTATTTGTTTAAGTAGCTTAATTAAATTAATGTTATTCGGTCACCTATTAAAATCCTAAAAAGCGTAAATCGATTACGGTTTTAGAATTTTAGAGGGAGAATAGGTCATTAGTACATAACAATAACAAAAAAACGAGGGAGGAGGAGAGGCTAGCTGATAGAAAGTAGATCGTATCTGTGATACCGATTCAATGACTTTGGAAAATAATAGTACACAGGTACAAATCACTTGGGACTTTAAAAGTTTAAATAAAATAAGATGCGAACTTCAAAGTATAAGTCTGTGAAGTCTGGATAATATAAAAGAAAAAATGAAAGTAAAACTAGCTACTACTAAGGTAACACAAAGATAGTAGACCTAGAGATTGTTAGACCACAAATGATATGTCGGTAGATTCAACGCAATAGATGATTAGACCTTGTTGGTGATCTCAAGAACAAACTAAGTTTTTCAACAAGCTGTGGGTTAACATCTTATCACTGGTTAACACAATCAACAAAATTCCAAGAAGGGGTGACGAGCAGAATAAGCGCCACAAATGTGAGCGTAAGACCAAAATATGAGCAAAAGCAATCAAACTAATAACTTATGTTGTTGGTGAGAACTGTGCAAAAAGATTAAAATTGCTCAAACAAGAAGATAGGTTATGTGCCTTTCTGCTGTGCGGTGTCACTGACCTGAGGATAAGCATAACCTATATATTCTAGACTTCATTGTTGTTTGCCGCCTCTCTGCTGTGCGGTGGCACTGATTTGAGGCTTGGCTTCTCTATGAAAGTTCTAAGAATAGTTTCTTCTTGAAAACTACCATGAGACCGCTCAAAAATCTCCTGAGGAATGTTGATTACCATATAAGTGTGGGATCCACAAATGCTTGTTGAAATAATCAAACCTTAAACTATCACCAATCTGTGTCAAAAGTCTGTGTATGGATTTAAGAGGACCACGTGGCTACAATTCTTGAAAGTCCAAATCAATGTGGAGATCTAATAGTACTAGTATGATTTCCTAAACTTGCTAACGACTCTAGATGAAAAACAAGAATTAAGCATCAAAAGGTGTTGATAACATGTCCCAAATGATTTGACTTGCCTGTATGATTTCAAATTGAATTGGTCCAGTTATGGTCAAAATAAATTAAAGCTGCCTATTCTGGAACCAAATCCATTAGATTTCTATCTTAGGATTTACACCTCACAAAACGTCAAAAACAAGTATTAGTTTTGTATTTTAGTTTAAGTCTTTTAATTTGTTTAAATTTAGTCAGATTCAGTTGGTTTAATATCGGACTACGCCATGGAATTCAATAGGGGAGTTAATCATCTAAAAGGGTCACGTTTGAGGTGACCACACGTGTTTTCAAAGGTAAAATCAGACATGTCTGAGGTGACAAATTACTTAAAAGGATCACGTCTGAGGTGATCAACAGTTTTTCAAGTTAAAATGATCATGTTTGAGATGATCAAATGCTCATAAAGTTTAATCAAAAGTTAAAAAGGGTTTAAGTGAGAAATGGTCATAAAGTCAAAATCATGAGTATGATCCAATCGCACGACTGGACCATGAGTATGGACCAACCGTACGAATGGACCATACTCATGCACTAGACAGCCGAATGCACATAAGTATGAACCAGTCACCCGAATGGCTTATCAGATTGAGCTAGTCGACCGAATGGAGATGTGCGAATGAGTAAGTCGCCCGACTGAATCCAGTCGGCCGACTGAATGTGATCGACTGAACCAATCGCACGAATGAGGTCCATTTGCCTGAATGAACCGAGCGACTGGGTCTAGTCGGCCGATTGAAATCAGATTCAGTATAAATAGGGCCACAGTCGATCGCATTCAACTCATCACCCCAATCGCCCTAATATCGCACACCTTACCGTTACTCTGCCAAATTTCATCAGACCAAAATTTCCGACTTCTCTTGATATTCTGACGATTATGAGTTGTTATACAGGTACAATGTGATGCTACCTCACTGAAATCTGTTGGAATGGTGCCCTAATTTGTGAATTTCGACCCTAACAAGACACCGGACCTCTAAAATGGACTAATAACCTAACTAAACCAAGTAAAATGTTAAAATAAAGGTTATTAGGTTATTAGTATATTCAATGCGAGTCTAAAGAACCATTACACGAAGTCTAATTTCAAGAATTGGTTAAAAATCGAATCACAGTCGACCGAACAGTGGGTCATGCGACTGGACGCCAGGATGAACTCCAATCGCACGATTGAGCTGGTCGAATGGCTCAATCAGCCGAATGGATCATATGAATGAGCTCAGTCGGCCGGCTGATTCAATCATAGGCTCAGTAAACCGATTGAACTCAGTTGTCTGCTCAGTCACCCGACTGAATCCAGTCGCATGCCAACTCAACCGACTAAGCACAGTCGCATGGTTCAATCGCATGAATGAACCGGAATGAATTCAACCAAGTTAATTGGAACTGATTTGTGTTGTGTGGTTATCTAATGTCTATGTGTCTTGTGTTACAGATTGATGACGGATAGATGGTCCATCAACCCCAAGCACAACATATGTGCTCACTTAGATTCTACGACTCGGAATGGTGCCGAGTTTGCAGGGATCATCACTTTCCTCAAGCGATCCAGGATCCACAAGGCGATATCTACACCATGCACTCCCTACAGGTCTATTCAGCAGGCCTTCTAGGAGGGGGCATCGGTTGACCGCTCCCATGAGCCGTACAGCATCAGGAGTTCTATATTGGGATGGATATTGAGATCACTGCTGCAGACATTCAGAGAGTACTTGGGTTGGGTGATGATGCAGACCACCCCACCAGACTTCACCCGCTGACGGTGAGAGGGTGCTTCATGAGAATGAAGTACGCTGGGGATATTAACGCAGGTGTGCTCGACAAGAGAAACATGTGTCCCCAGTACAAGTACTTGGCACATGTCATCCTCAAGTGCTTGGCTTCGTGAAGGGGTGGGTTTGATGATCTTTCAGACCAGATTCAAAATGCCTATGTGGCACTGGTTCTGAACCACCCTTTCAGCTTTTCTAGCATGATTTTCTCTTACTTGATAGAGAACTTGGAGGCGAAGGGCAAAGAGGGTTTCTGCATGTACCCTAGGTTTTTACAGATGATCTTTGATGAGAAGCTGCCCACACTGCCCAAGGAGAGCCACGATGCTATGGCATTGGAGATTATGGACGATACGACACTGGGTCGTATGAAGGTATATCGGGGAAAGCAGGTCAAACCCCCGGTAAAGAGACTCATCGGCCATCTGGCTAAGGTGGACTACATGGCATCGGGGAGGCGTAAATGGCACCACATAGACAGTGATTCGAATGTCGAGCAGCTGGAGCTCCCTGTAGATGACTCTGACTCTAACGACGACGACATCGGTGATGGTGGAGATGCAGGGCCCACTCAACTGAGGGCCCCCACTGCTGATATAGCATCTCCAGCATCCACCCAAGGTGGAACAGAGACTACAGGGTTCCATCAGGACTTTCGTCTTGATGAGGAGGAGGAGACGGACGTGGAGCCCCTAACTCGTACTGTGGGGAGCAGGGTGGTCGCCACCGACCGAGGTATTCGAGAGGTTGGTGGACGCCCTGGCGAGTCTGGGGAGGCTGACACTGATCCTACTTATGCTCTCGATCAGCCCAGCAATGTTCCAGGGGGAGCATCCGCCTCGAGGGGCTCGAGGAAGAAAAGGATGGCTCAGCCCCACAGTTTGAAGAAGAAGAGGAGGAGGATGACTTTCATCACCACCACCACTACTACCACCACTTCCACCACTTCACCTACTACCACCACTACCACCATTCCATCCACCACCTTATCTACCACCTCACACACCACTACCACAACCACTCCACCACCACCTTCATCTATACCACCCCCAATCTTCACCACTCCACCACCACCTTCATCTATACCACCCCCAATCTTCACCACTGCCACCACCACCACCACTAGCCACCATGCAGGACCGTCATCTTACCCCTCCTAACCATCTGGATCCTCTCTACCTCCTAGTGGGGTAGAGGAACAGCTCTCGACACTTAACCGTATGGTGCTGAAGCTGTTGGCCGCTGATGACGAGAAAACTGCCCAAATTTGTCAGCTAGTAGATCTTACTGCTGCATAATCTCTGCAGACACAGTTGATAGAGTAGCAGGCACAACAGATGGCTGCTCAGAGCTCAGAAATGTCCCAACTCCAAGAGCAACATGTCCAATCAGCAAAACGGATAGAGGAGTTGGAGGCGACCAACAAGACCATCATGCTGAGGCTCAAAGGACCAAAGGATGAACCCTTAAGATCAAAGAAGGAGATGGAGATGATGGTGACAATGATGACAGTGATGATGATGATGATGGTGGTGGTGGTGATGATCAAGGGGAGGATACTGATGCTGGTGATGATGTTGATGATGATGATGAGATGATGGAGATGATGATACTTCTGCTGCGGGTGCCACATCTGCAAGTGAAAGGAGGACCAAAAGAGCTCAAGACCAAGGTGCCTCCATATCAGTCCCGTCAGCAGAGGAGCACATGATACAAGACAAGAGTAATGCTTAGTTGTTTATGTTATTTAAATCATGTGTATTTGAATCTTGTATCAAATTTATGTAATTAATGTTTATATTTATTGTTGATGTTTACTGCTTTGATTGTTGACTAATGGTTGATACGTTACATGTTTTAAATCAAGTAGATCCAAACTATCAAAGAGATGAATATGATGTTACTCCCCTCCAACAGATCAAGACTTAGCTCACGATGATTCTTGATCTGCAGGGAATAGTCAGGAGATCAGTGAATTACACTCCTAAAGAAGGAGAGATAATTCATGATCTCACAAACGAGCAACTTGCTGAAATATTCCGACTCAATCCAGATGAGATTGTGAAAGACGCTCCAACAGTTCATGTGGAAAGTGCAACGAGCTCAACGACGTTGATGAGATCGAGATTGAATATGTCACAGACCAACACTATCCGGAGTACACTGAAATTGAGGGTAATGTCGTTCCCAATCTGGGAGACAACCTTGTCAGTGAAACTTTTGAGACTCTGGATAGAATGGAAGAAGAGTCTGACAAGAAAGAAGATACAGCCCAAGCCTCGGAAGCTGAAGTCAATATCAGAAAGGCTGAGTGGGTTGCATGCTTTGAAGAAATACAAGCCCAACGCAATGCTTCAACGTCAACTATCTACACCAAGTTGTACAAAGTGAAGAAACATCACAAGGTGTCGGGCAAAATAATAGCATTGGCATATTTTGAAGATCTCAACGTTTATGCAGTTAAACATGAGAAAGGGATTGAGTACTTCAGGTTCCAACATGACCTGAAGACTCTTCCTAGATTTGAGCTAAACCAGTTAGCAAAGTTAAATTTGCTATACGCTGACCCACGCAAAATGTTAGGGTGGTTTGAAACAGCTCAAAAGAGAGAGTACCACACCAGATGGGTCAACTTCAAACCTCAACAGCCAACGAGGTATATCAGACAGTCTGAGGTTGATGCCATTACTGGAAAACCTAAAATAATGCTAAAGTGGAGTCCTCCACGCACAATGTCTAAGATCCCTCTACTGGAAAGCCATAGGACTTCACTCCACACTTCAAATGGTGGTACTATGATTGGAGGATAGGAGAGGCAGTCATAGTTTTGAACAAGAATGGTGGAATGGAAACCATCAGGATGTTTGACCCAATGTGGCTTACAAACTTGTCTGCAGATGATGTTTATACATTATATAAGCGGCCACTATTCTATGACTCTCAAGATATTGTACAAGCTCTATAATTTCAGAACGTTATACAACTCTGTTTTGCTTTTGAGATACATGCCGGAGTCACTAGAGAAGAGAAGTACAAGAATTTTGAGGAACTCATGAAGGATGTAAGACATTAGATGAAACTAGGTCCAAGGTGGAGTTTGTAGATACATGTGTCCCTAGTTTCTGAACTTAATGTAATATGTTTGTATTGTCTTACACATATGTAATTGTACGGGTACTTAATGAAATACAATATGTGGTTGTGCTTATATAATGTTGAATATTTCATTGGTTGGTATGTAATAATGCTTATTGAACTGACTATATAGGTTGTGGTTGTTTGAATAATATCTAAATCAATTAATGACTATGAAACATATTCAAACTTAATCATATGAAGTTCTCGTGTGATTGGCCCATGCTAATGGACCATACGCATGAACAACTTCATGCTAATGAACCAGTCGTACGAATGAACCAGGAGACTGGATCAGTCGCATGATTGAAACATGAGATTGACTCAGTCGCACGACTGAACACTCAGTCGTGCGAATGGATCAACCGCATGACTCAGTCGCACGACTAAACCATGCAAATGGTCCAGTCGCACGATTGAGAAACCCTAACCTATAAATACCACTTAAATCGTGGAAAAAGTAGACACTTTGAATATTTCGATACCCAGACGTACCCTAGCCGTCCAGAGACCTCTAGCAACCTGCTCCAACTTCATAGATTGTAGTAGATTCGATTGCTAATCGTTCTTATCGTTTAGATTCAATTCTTAATTGATTCAACGTGCATTCTCACTGATTGGATCGCCAATCAAATAGGATCTGCACTATTTGATTCAGTATACGCGTAAATCTGTTAGTATTCGTCCAGTACACGATCCTAACAATTACCTGCCAACTGGAAACACATAAAAGTCAGCGTTGCTGAGTGAGTTCTAGTTTTATAAAATAAAACATACCTTTCTTTTGTTAAAACCGTACTTTACTTTCATGCGATCATACATCATACGTACACATAGAGAATATCATTAATATCTTCATTAATCATTCATACATTCATTCTTTCATTCGTATGTTCATTAACCTTCGCATTCTTTTATCATTACATCTTTTCTTTCCTTCAACCATAAACTTTACCCTGTTATCCTTGGTACTAAACCTAGGTCTATCATAGACCAGCTATAACGGTGCATCGCACCTCTGGTCACAGTACCTAGGGTAGAGTTTAGGTGTATTAATGCCATGTGCAATACCCTGCTATTCCTGGTACTGGACCTAGGTCTATCATAGACCAGCTATACCGGTGCATCGCACCTCTGGTCACAGTACCTAGGGTATGCAGCAATGGTTCTATACAAATGGTCAATCACAAAGAAAGACCCCAATGTGCATCCTCCCGGGGTAGCGAACCCACACACCATTGGGCTAATACCTTTTAATGGTGTGTCCCGACATACAAGGCTCGCAAGACTTTCTTTACTTTCATCATTCATTAATGTATGCATTCTTCATGTTCCTCTTTTCATTATCTTTCACTTTACGTTACATAATACTTTCATTCATTCATTAACATTCAACGTAAAGTCACGGGAAAGATAAACATACATCATAATAAGGAACATAACATACACAGTCAACATCATCATACAGCGCAACATCATACATACATAACATACATCATGCATAATCATGCAACATCATCATGCCCAACATAACCTCTAAGATCTCAAAAGTCATCGTACATGAACTTACAGGAACCTCCCACGTCAAAACTTACATCTGCACTTTCCCCCGAAAGTCAATAATTAAACTACACTTTCCTTGGGTTCACCAGCCCTACTTGGGCGTATGGGCACCCTTCAGTCGCATGGCCTTCAGGCAACTGAACATCATGTGAATGGACCAATGCAGATGAACACCTATGCAAATGAACACCCATGCGAATGGACTAATGCGGATGAACCCAATGCGGATGAGTTCTATGCGAATGGAACTAATGCGAATGAACACTTGTGCGGATGAAACTAATGCGGATGAGCACTTATGCGAATGGGCTCTTAGTCATGCGAATGAACCCTCAATCATGCAAACGAACCCTCAATCGTGGGAATGAACCTCAATCACACCTCAATCGGCCGTATGGCCTCCATTCGGTCGCCTCTCCCTAGCTGGTGTAGAATGCAGTTCATCCCGAATCCAATCTGCCATTTTTGACCCCCAAGCTCATCCAAACCCATTCTAAGCCCAAATCAACCATCCTAAACCTTAAGAATGCATAACACAACACCATTCAAGCACACACAAGCCCGGAAACAAACTCCAAACGCATCACACGCAAATACATACAAATGGGTCAAACACACAAACACACAACGGGTTTTTCACTATGTGTTCCAGCCCCAAATCAGTTGAAAACGGGTAAAAGAGGGGTCCTAGAACTCACACAAACGACCACAATGAGAAGAGCTTCGATTAGACCCACTACACTTCGATTTCCACGCTCAAATCCACTCGAACTAAGCTCGAAACCCCTTTTTCTCCCTTTTCTCCTTCTCTTCTCTCTTTTGGCTGATTTGTGGGTGTGGGGAGAGGGTAAGGGCTGCCCTCTCCTTTAAATACCCTCACTCACCCAACTTTCTCTCATTGACGAGTTTGGTCTCCCGACTTTGGACTTTATTTCTTTTTCATCTTTCGTTGGCTTCAAAGAAAATATCTGGGTGTTACATGTTGTATCACATTCAAGAGTAAAATTAGAATAAAGAGCTTCGACACAAACCACATATGAACTTATATGGCTTAAAGCCTACTTGATTTGAATAAGTTTAGATAAACACAATGAACATGTGGTGCGATAATGACACTATCATTCACATTGCTAATAATTGGTACGAAACACATTGAAGTAGATTGACACTTCATAGTGAGAAGTTGAAGACAAGACGATCACTACTCCACATGATAGGATCAAAGTGATTAGCCGAGGTATTCACTAAAACGCTATGTGACAGTCGGGTTGCCATATTTGCAACAAGGTATCAGGATTCAAATGTAGAACCTAGTTTAAGAGGGAGTGTTTTACATTAGTGAGCCTTAGAGTTTTGATTAAATGAGCCTCTCATATCCAGAAATACATATAGTGTGTGATGTAGTTAGATACAAAAATATATACAAGATTTATATTTGGTTCTAAGTGGTTACTTTGCCTTCGGTTACACTTATTTTATTTTTAGAGTTCTATTAAAATGAGTACTTAAATGATAGTGATGGGACCTACCACTCTAATCATTGGTATGGTACTACATGTAGTTTTTCTATCGTACAAAGTGCTTAATAGTTATTAGTTGGGATACTATTACTCAATTACTAGAAAACAATTGAGTTACAGTCGTATCTATGAGTGTGGCATATATTTTAACTAGGGCTGAAAAAGAACAGAGCCGAGAGGTGTCAAGATGGGTTTGGGATCGGCTCATTTAAAAACCAAGTCAAGACGACTCATTTATCTTGATGACCTCATAATAAAAGCTCATGCTCGGCTCGTTTTTATATGAGCCGAGCTGAACGGCTCGTGAGTTATTTTGATTATTTATTAGAAGTATTTTTGTTATTCTTTACACATATTCATATATATATATATATATATATATATATATATATATATATATATATATATATTATATATATATATAATATATATATATATATATATTAATACACATATTCATCTTTAATGCATATTTCTCTTTCATCTTGTTGATAGAAAAATGTGTCAAATGGTGTTCGGTTGTTAACTATGTATTGTTTTTAAGCTCACAACACAAACCAGATTCAAAACATAGATTTAAAAGTATAGTACTGAGAAGATTTGGCAGGATTAAATAGTCATTCCACAATAGTAGTGGAGTTAGAGGCTTTTAATGCTTCAATGTACATATGTTTTCTATATTATTTGTTAAAAAATATTTGTATTCAAATAGGGTACTTTTTGTATACTATAAGTTATATCGTCTCATTATAACATGTTGGTTCGTAAAAGAACGAAAACAATACCGACCGAAAAATACCAAAACCTAACATAGTTGTTTTCTGTGCGGAATTAATTCGACGCGACGTTACAACTTCACATTTTTTAATATAAATTAAATAATCACGGTAACTACCACCGTAAACAAATGCATACTATATTTCTAGTTACGAGCACTTAAACACATTACTTAGAAGGAAATCTACAAAAGTCGAAGAAATCAAATAGAAAACTAGACATTACTTGAAGAAAAAGGGTGAAGGTGACGACACACACACACCCCTTTAGTTCCATTTGTGTTCACCCAATCCACCATTTCTACATCACCATCAACCACCGTCTACCACCGTCCACCACCGTCCACCATCGTCCACCACGGGCAACGCCACCTCCTCACGCAGTCGGAGCCGGCGATCGGCGATGGCTGCCTCCGCCGGAGCTAAAACTCAAACATCTTCTTCATCGTCCACTTCTGCCGCCCCTAATCCCTTCGATATGTCCTCTGGATTTCCTCCGAAGCCGTCTCTCAAACCCGATCAAATCGGATACTGCGTTCAAGCTCTCAAGTTTTTCAAGGCTAAACACTCCGATCACTCTTCGATTATCGAAAAGGAGTTCTCCGTTTTGCAGGTTTTTTTGTCGTTTATGTGTTTATGTGCCCCTATTTTGATTTAATTGACGAGTGCCAGTTTTCACTCAATCTAGTGTGCTGTAAATTATGTATGGAATGTTTTCAGTAATTTCTGCAAATGTAAGGAAGAAGAAGATCTAATCCGTCGTAGTCTTCGACTTTAAGCATGAGATGTGTTATTCTATAACTCCGATTGATTTGAAGTAGGAGTCCTAAATTTAGCAACATTGGACTTTATTAGGTAATATGTTAGGTTTAATTGCAGTAACCTTTCTGTAAGTTATGTATCTGGAGAAGTATTTTGACATTAAACTTGAAGGAGATGGGATGGAGTTTTTCCAGTAATCAGTGTAATTAGATGTGAATTTACAAGGAACTTTGTTTTTACTCTGTGACGGATGGTGAGGTGGATGTGAATCATTGATGGTTTGTAGCCATGATGTTTACATAATATGGTTTTATAAATCAGATGTAATGTTGCTACTTATTTTTCTTACAGGATCACAGAATGAGAGCATCAGAAGTTAATAGTAGTTGCTCGGTGGCTAAACTACATGTTAACTATAGGAAAAACCGCTACTCAGATGTTGTACCGTGTATGTTTGTTATATTCTTTTTTGTTATTCTCAACTGTAGTGCGCTAAGATTTTAATGTAATTATGTTGAGTAAAGAATTGAAATTGAGCTCTTCTTGTCTCAGTTGATGCAAATAGGGTTGTTATTGATCCATGCAAAGATTACAGGCCATCAGCAATGGGATACATCAATGCTAGTTATATCACTGCAGAGGTCAATGTGTTACTCCTATCTCCAAATTATATGTTCGACTGCTATAAATTCTGTATTGATTAGAATGAAACCAAATTTTAGATATTTGAGCTTAATGAACAGTTTTATCTATGATTATAGGCTAATCCATCTGAAAGTGTTTCTCGGTTCATAGCCACTCAAGGCCCACTTCCTGAAACTTTTGAAGATTTCTGGGAAATGGTACTCCAAAATCATTGTCCAGCAATTGTGATGCTCACTAAGCTAGTTGACCACCACAGGGTATTGAATTCTATAAAATCTCTTGCAATTTCTATAACAATACAGCATTTTTTATTTTATACTTGAGTGTTGATAAGTTGATATTTTTGTTAATTTTCCCATTTAAATTCCATATATTATAGGATCTGATGATTAGTGTGTTATAGGAATAGAATATGAAAGGAGATATGTTATTGGTATATATATCACTGATAGTACAGCCGTATCAGTTTTTACTGCTCTCTTTATATTCTGTATCATCTCAAAGGTTGTGTAGGAATATAAGCATTGTGCTGCTAAACATAACCCTTGTCACATTACTCATTCAATCTTTTCTAAACTTCATTACAGACGTATACCAGGTCCTATACGGGTGTATACAAGTGTGAACAGGCGTATACACATTTAATATGAGTGTATACAAGGTCATATGAAGGTGTAAGGGGGGGGAGGGGGGTAGCCAACCCTGATTATAATCGATTGTTTGTGTACATCTGCAATTTTTTATGTTTTTGTTACAAATTATATGCTTCGTCTCCCTGGACCGTGATTCTATTTTCATTTGATATCCAGATCCAAAAGTGTGGAGACTATTTTCAAGCAGAAAATGGTGAAAGATTGTTTGGAAATATATGTATTGTTAGCCGAAAAATAACTACAACTGACAGCTCACTAGTTTTGCGTTACTTGGAGGTGAATCGTGAAGAGGTGACCAAATGATGTATAACAAATCTTTTGCTGTAATATAAAAAGGCAAATTGCGTAAAAGCCATCTTTAATCTGATTGCTATTTTGGGTAGCCATCTTTGATTTCATTCATCAAAAGTTAACTAACTTCTATAAGTTTTAATACAAAATTTGCAACTTTGAAAGTTTCATTTAAAAGACAACCTGACCTGGTTACTGATTAAAAATGACGTGTGACAACATGTTTTTTGTTGGCCTTTGTAAGTGGCACCTGAAAACTTGCCAACCTGGGTTCTTGCTTTTTACTGAGTAAACATTTATTACATTGACTTCAAAACATTCAACCTTCCTATAATGCAAGTAAATGTATTACCGACCAAAATTCATTACTATCATCGCAAATGTCGAAGAACCCTGTGGAAGTTCCCAGAATTTGCATATAAACCATTTCACTTTAATACTTTATTTTTACATAATTATATCCCTTAATTTGTAAAGTGTCAACGAGATGTCCTCAAGACCAAGACCTATAATTTTTACAAAATTATATCCCTTAATTTGTAAAGTGTCAACGAGATGTCCTCAAGATCAAGACCTATAAAAACTCAGCATATAGGTCCTTTGTTTTTGCATGATTGAGTTCATAGACTTTATATAAAGGACCTTTTCATTGAGGTTTTATGAATTGAACAACTTAATTGTGCAAAAATAAAGTCCATGTGCTTATGTATAAATTCAGCAACCTCCACAGTGTTTATTCGACAATCACACACCTTTTTATGCAATTTGCTCCTGATAAATATATTGGAGACAATATTTTTCTAACGCTGGGATATATAGTGCAACTACATGTCATTAAACAATTTTTATTTGTGTGCGTTTTGTATAACTAGAATAAGATATATTTTGACCATGACTGCTGTAAATTCATGTTTACCAGTCAGAGGATCCAGCTCTACCTGTTTTGCATATTCAGTATCCTGAATGGCCAGATCATGGAGTTCCATATGACACCTTGGCGGTTCGAGAGATTTTTAGAAGATTATGTCATATCCCCTCGTCAAAAGGGCCAATAGTGGTGCATTGCAGGTTGATCATCCTTTTCACAGTTATATTTGCATCAAAGATTTGTTAAATGTATCTGACAAATTTTATATGTTATACAGTGCAGGAATTGGTAGAACCGGAACATATTGTGCAATTCATAACACCATCCAAAGAATTTTAGTTGGTGACATGTCAGCATTGGATCTTGTAAAAACCATAAGCACTTTCAGGTCTCAGAGGATGGGGATGGTCCAAACATTGGTTAGTTATGTCTTACGGTGCTCATGTTGGAATGTGTCAATTTTTAGTACGGCTTGGGTGGGGTGGGGTGGGGTGGGGTGGGGTTGGGGTGGAGTTGGGTTGACAAGGAGACATCCTGTTGTCGTATAACAAATAACTACTTTAAACTTTAAAGCGAACATGTTAATGTGTGGCCAGAATAAGAACTTTCATTTAGGTATATAAAATATTTAAATTATCATATAGGCATTTAAGAAGTACTCTTCATCTTGGAGATAAATGTTATGTTTTGCTATTTTTGTTACATATTAGTGACATAATTATGTGTTTTAGACATAGTATTGAACTATTGATTCAACTTGATTTCTTTAAAAAGGAATGATGTATATTGAAACTACATTGGGAAACAAATGATTAAATATTTTGAATGAAAATGTTATATTTTATTTTGTAATGAATTTATAAATATTGTGAACTTATCTAAATATTTCACTGATTGAAAAGATATCTCATGATGTAATTTGTTATAACTGTTACATTATTATATTAATTATTTTTTAAAATTAATAAAGCATATGGAAAATTATCATAAACTTAAACTGAAAATTGAAGACAGAGATGTGTGAATGTTGAAGCTTATTTTCATTACTTCATAGTAGAAGGATGTGTACATGGTACATCAGTTCCAAGTGGCCCGACACCCCCTGATCCCATCCATGCGGGACTCAGGAGCCTCGTGCAGCGGGTTTGCTATAGTATAAGGGGTTGCATATGAAAACTAATTCAATTAACTAAAGAGAACTTAGGAAGATGTCATAATCAAATTAAATCCATGGCTATCTGAGTAACAAGTGTCCGATTTGGTCACATAATGTCTTCATTGTCTGCTTTATTATACATAAGATTAATGTATTGAATATGATTATGAAAACAATATTATTACAATAATGATTTGAATCTTTCAATAATATGAGATTGTATTCATAATGCATCAAGAAAAAGAGTTTTGGCAATATTCAATCTGTTAGACCCGTTTGACACGTTTCTATGATCTGAAAACTTATATTGGATTTGGAAATAAAGCATTTGTACATTTCATGTATTTATTTTTGAAGACATCTCGATTGCTTTTATTATTCCAAATTTTTAGCTAGTCTTGTAATATTATCATAATACTTGGTTTTAATGTTTCAGGACCAATACGTCTTTTGTTATGAAGCTATTATTGATGAACTCGAAGACCTCATCTCAGATTTCAACATTCAGAAGAACAAAAGATGGTAAATTCATCTAAAACACATTTTGCCCAACTTTCTTATGCTTTATAGTTGATTAGTGTGTCACTTATGTTTACAAGGTTTATGTTATTATTCTTGGTAAATTCATATAATTTTCTCATAAAATAAGTCAAGAAGCTTTATGCTCATAAGCAGGTAGTCAGCTTATCCATACAACTTATTTCAGCTTGTTAAAAACAACTTATTTGACCCGTTTCCTTGAAGCTAATATTGTTAATTTTACTCATTGTCACGTTAGTGATAAAGCATAAACGTGGGCCAAAATTGCACTTGTTAATTAATATAATTAACTTCTTAATGCAGATCAGTGATGACTCGATTTAATCTAAGCTAATGCTCATGAAGAACAAAACTCTTTTATCATTGTTCCATTTTTAGCAGTTAACTGCAAAGTTGAATAACATGATTGGTTTTCATGTAATGCGGCATTCTTTGGTATCCTGTGAAATGAAATGTTTAATCCTATTCTCCTATTGCAATTGTGTATTTTGATTATCGGTTTTAATAATTTGGTAGATATTAATGTTTTCCAAGCATCTTTATGACTTCTACGATCCATTTTAATCAAGTGTGAAACAAACAAACAAGCTCTATGATCAAGTAAACAGAGTCTCGAATACTAGCTGCTTTTGGCCTAGTGCGGCGTTTGAGTCTCACAAAGCAGGCAACTTGAATGTCATCAATATGTTGCAAAGGATGCATGGAAGAATTATATCATCCATGAAAGAAACAAAATATGATTTGATGGGACTATAAGGTCCATTGTCTCCATTAACAGTTATCTAAGACTCTTTAAGACTTGGTATGCCTTTTTAAGACATGTATGACCTTTTATAACTTATATTGGTTAATCAAAGTCTGTTAGTAAAGGAAACATCACTCTTGGTCAATCAAACTCAAAATTCGTCAGTCCGGTGAATTAAAGTTAAACGTGGTTAATCTTAGTTAGTCAAACAAAGGTGAAATAAAGTTAAACATGGTAAATCTTAGTCAAACAAAGTCAATATAATATATTTTTCACTCACTTTATCATCGACATTTAAACAATACTAATTATCAAGTTATTCTTGCATTAGTTGTTATACCATATGTATAAATTATGGTAAGTTATCTTTTATATTTTTTATTTTAAACTCAATATGTTTATATATTTTACAATTTAACCCTTATAATTTTTCACTCTCAACTTTGGTCATCTATACTTTTCATCTCTTATAAACTTTTCGATTTACATTTCGGTTTAAATTTTAAGAGTTAACACGCCGTAACGTTTGCGTGTGCTTCAACGTTGTTACTCCTATTTTTTGTCAATTAACATACCCGTCGCAACATGTGAATCCTAAATCGATTTAGTTATTTTTAATATTATATGTTTCACGTGCGTGGTATAACCTTTTACGCCTACTTTTCATTTGTTTTACTTTTTTCATTTGGTTTTACTTTTTTCATTTTTAGGTCTTTTTTTAATACGAGCTTTTCCGGTGGTGGTCGTTGATGGTTGTGTGATATTGGTGCTACTTGGCAATGTTTTACGCCTCCCGCCGCAATGCAGGAGCTTATTACTAATAATAATCTAAGAACTAGTATGACCTGTTATCCAATACGATTCATCAAAGACACGTGTCCATTATAAGTCGTTACAATCTAATATGGCTTATTACAATCTAATCTAACCTTTTAAGACCTAATATGTTGTATTAGGATCCATTAAAGAGCTATTATGACTATTAAGATCCATCATAACCCTTATGCATCTATGTTTAGTATTAACTAGTTAAGATGTAATGTACTCGTGACAGCCCAACATAACCATTGAAGACATAATATGATCTATTAAGCCCATCATGACTCATTAAGATCAACAATGACCGAAGTTCGTATGGAACACTAAGGTGTAGTTTATTTTTTAGTATGTAAATTATATTTATAGACATTTATAGAAGAATGTGTAGATCAAATTTTTGCAGCCCGTAAAAAAAAGATTATTTGGTTGTAATTTCTGCAAACTGTTAAAACAAACTGAAAATTTAAATAAACTAATTTTTAAAACTAAAAAGACTTTTTCAACATTGAAATTTAGATAATAGTTGTATAACACTAAAATTTAAATATACAAAATCACAAACTGATTACCGGCCAGAATGAATCAACACGGCGACAGCAGTAAAGCAACGACAGGAGAGGCGATGGGGGCGACAAGTCTGTGGGAGATGATGGTCTACAGCGGAGATAGGAAGATTTAAGAAGTATGAAGATAATGTTTGCGCTAAGAAGAAATTTGGAAGACCTTTTAAATGAAAGGTTTTTCAAGAAAACAAACAACCTGCAGACCTAAACGTATGTGTGTAGTTTGCGTGACCCAGACAAAAAAAGTCAAGAAGACATTTTCTAAAAAACAAACACCATCTAAGTCATGTCATGATCTATTTACAACTTATACAATCTAATATAACTCACTTCCACCCTATATATCTCATTAAGGCCTAACTTGACCTATTGAAAATGCCTAGTTAAGACCTATCAAACCTCTTAAAAACACAACATAGTCCACTAAGGGGTTGTTTATAACCGTTTAATGGTTTTGAATCGTTCATAGATAGAGTGTGTTTTATTCAATTAAAAGACACCTTTTAAAGATGTATGAAACCTCTAAACAAGTAAGTTCTACAAAAATGTTTACTGATTTAGAAACTACCTCTTGTTAATGGTTTAACACGAGTGTGAATAAACAAAGTCAAATATAGCTTTTGTTTGTAGTTAGAGGTCTGTTTGTCATTCTCCTATAGTTAAGGGGGTTATTAGTTTTGGTAGTTAATATTCTATTAGCTTCCGAGTATTAAAGGGGATTAGGTAGTTAACTTCGGAAGTATTCTTTTGTAATCCACTTTTCATCTTTGTGCTTTTGTAATCGTTGATGTGGAATAAGGAATCGAGTTCATTGTGTTGGATCAAGAAGAAGGCTAATGCAACCAAAACTACATCATTTAAGTTATTTTGGTGCTGCATGCAAAGGCTTCTGAAGCTTATCATAGAACTTCCGAAGGTTGTAGAGTTCTTCCGAAGACAAAGGGAAAGACCAACTTCCGAAGACAGAACTCTACTTCCAAAGACAAATGCACACTTCCGAAGTTCAAGACTTAGAAGAATAAAGTGAAGATCATTTTCGAAGTATGATGGAAAAAGGAAGTCTCTAAGCCTTGGAAGAAGCAGCCTCTTCCGAAGTATAAGTGGCTTCGGAAGTACTTACTCTTCCAAAGCCATTTAACCTTCGGAAGACACTGCTATAACCAGTGGACACAAGTATGGTCTCTGACACTTCGCTGCAGACTTCTGATACAACATGGCTTCTTCCCAAAGAGCCATGTTGTTGACCATACTTTATTCCACTGTTTACCTTTTCATGATAGTACATGTTACCAACTTTAGTTGGTGACAAAAGGTAAGTCAGGGACATGTCCTGACTACCAAATCTCAGATAAGACTTTATCCGAGATACCTTAAACTATAGTCTTGTAGTATAGGCTTTAGCTAAAGGATCCCAGCTGGTATCAAAGTATATCCGTTGTAGATAGTATTATATATAGGTTCTCCATGTAACTCATTTAGATAGATCATCTTCTGCTTGTAAGAGTCTTGTATTTTGAGTTGAGAATCAATATATAAAAGTATCTTGAAAATTATCTTTCTGTGTTCTTAGTTACTTTCTATATTGTGATCAACTCTTATTGATTCTTATCATACCCGAGTGTGATTCTAGGTGAGTTTGAGAGAAAAACATTGTGTTTAAGTGACAAACACCGATCCTGCAATTGGTATCAGAGCATCTTAGGCTCTAGATTGTGTGATCTAACCATCCAAATCAACCTGTTTTTTCACTCCTCCCTACCACCCACTCACTCAAATGGCCCTTAACAAATCCGAGGTAGAGATGGGAACAATGACAAAAGCTCCCATCATTACTCCTGAAAACTTCAGGTTTGGAGTAGAAGAATGGAAGGCTTCATTAGATACCAAGACAGCAAAATGTGGAACTCTATAGTCAATGGACCGTACAAGCCAAAGATGGCTTCACCTGGTGGAAACAGTGACATGATAGAGAAAGCTGTTGAGGACTATTCTGATGAAGACAGGAATAAGATAGACATCGATAGCAATGCTATGACAATTCTCATGACTGCAATACCAAACTCTATCATGGTGGGGTTCGAGCATTGCAAGACTGCCAAAGAATTGTTTGATGCACTTGCCCAGATGTACTCCAACTCCAACGACTCAAAGAAGGACTCACTGAAGCAGCAGTTCGAGAACTTCACTCATATTGCTGGAGAGACCCTCAGCCAGCAGTACTTCAGGTACATGGATCTTATCTCTTCCCTTCAGTCTGTGAAGATCATTCCTGAACTTAGAGATCTCACCAGAAATTTCATGAGTGCTCTTCTAAATGAGTGGACATTCTATTGTGTCTCTATCAAGAGAACAGAAAACTTGAACACTCTTTCCATGACTGAGCTCTACGGCATCCTTGATGGATATCGTCTAGAGATGGAGAGTAAGAAGGGCCACCAAACAAGCAGATCCACGAGTCTTCCTGCTAGCAACGCTTTAATGGTTGCTAAGGCTCGTTAACCCCACAACCTCAGCATTACCTGACATATCATCAGCCATCCTGCTCTTTAGGTCCTTACATCACTTATCCTGAGACTCTAAGGTCTCAACAGGCTCAACACAATTCCTTCCAGGAAAATTGTGCCTTTGTTTCAAGAGGTGGACACTCAGGAGATTTTCAATACTGCTTTGATAATCTTGAGTGTTTTAGCCCAAATGATGTAGAGTACGTGGACATTGTCCAGCAGATGGCTCTCTTAACTTACAGAGCAAAGAAGTTCTTTAAGAGAACTCGAAGGCATTTCCCTCAAAACCCAACTACCAGCAAGTTCGGGTTTGACAAGACCAAGGCAAAGTGTTACAACTGTAACCAACTGGGTCACTTTGCAAGGGAATGCAAGGCTCCCAAGACCAATCCGGGAACCCCATAGGCCTCCACACATCCCTCAACCTCAAAGCCCACTGAGAGGTCAACTGAAACAGCTGCAATGGCTCAAGAAGTTGACTGGAGCTTCATGGTACAGGATGTGACTCCTGCTCAAGCTCTCATGGCTGGAACAGATGATGCCCAGGTATATGAACATCTCTGCACTCCAGCCTGTATAGCTAAAGTTAAACTCTATCAGGACTACAATATGAAAATCAGATCTGATACTGAGTCTTTAAATATCCTAAAATCTAATTTTAAAAGAGCTGAATCTGACTATCAAAAGAAAATTAATGAGTTAGAGAAAACTGTATCTCTTTTGAAACATGAACACACCAACTACAAGACTCAAATCAAGGATCTGATATCCAAATTGTCTGAGGCTCAAGCCCAGCTTGTCACTGCTGAGGCTCAGGCCAGGAAGCATGCTATCTCTGAGCAGAACTTCCAAGCTATTCTTGCATCATCCTCCTATTCCAAACTCTGTTATCAGAACAAAGGAGGGTTAGGAACCAATGAAACTGCTCCACCATATTTCTATGAGTCTATTAGACAGCCTAGATGTAGTACTGAAGAGCAAAAGGTTCCAACTACTGACCCTTCCTTTCTAGAGTTGAAGGATGAGGCACCAATAGTGGCCACACAAGGAAGGAACAGGTAGATGTACCCATCACCTCCTGTGAAGATCAAATCCTAACCACTAAAGCCAGAAGAAGCAGAGCTAAAGCTGCTAGGAGAACTGCTAAGAAGGTGGCTGAATCCAAACTGAAAATTGACCCCAAGCAGAAAGGTGTCTTTATCTCAGCTGGATTCCAAGTGTTAGGTACTTCTGATTCAGGAAAGGAATATAATACCAGCTGTCCTGTCCTACCAAAGGATCAGAAGTTAAAGGGAAAAGTTGCTGACAAAGAAAGGAAAACCAAGAAACAGCAGCCCTCACTTTCCCAAAAGACTAACATTGCATGCATCATGTGTGGCCTGTAAAATCACATGGCAAAAGATTGCTACTACAATCCTGCAAGCACACATTATGCAAATAATGTTAGAAAAGAAGGATTCAGGGAAGGTTTCACATTTAAACCCTTCCATACGGTTCAAGTGTTGAAGAAGGGAAAGCTAGTTTCCAAACCCAAGTTGCTTTCGGAAGAAAATCCTTCTTCCGAAGGGAAGATGGCTTCGGAAGCAACAGATACTAAGGTTCGGAAGAACAAGAAAGCTCCCTTGAAACCATCCCAGAAGAAAACTGCTTCGGTAGAAAAGGTGGTGAGGACTTCTTTTGAAAATAAAGAAGCTTCGGAAGAAGACCAAACTGCAAAAGCTTTAACAAGCTCATCCTCCAAGATCAGCCAAAGGGTGGACTGGAAGATCAAGGAAGATGCTGCAGCCCAAACCTCTTCTTCAAAGACCTCTGTTGAACCCCATGCATATCATTTGGTTCAATCATTTCATTATCCTTAGAAGAACCCAAGACCAGCAAGGCTTGGGTTTCCAAACAAAACTGAAATCTCATCTTATATGCAGGAACATCCATTTGACAAGAACAACAATGTATGGATTGTAGATAGTGAATGCTCCAGGCACATGATAGGGAACAGATCTCTACTTCAATAGTTTCAGAACTATGATGGAGGTCCTATCCAATTTGGAGGTGAGGCCGGAGGATATATTTCTGGCAGAGGGAGTATATCCAATGGTAAGTTAAAAGTTGACAAAGTCCATTTTGTCAAACAGCTTGAACACAATCTGTTAAGTGTTTCTCAATTTTGTGATCAAAAGCACCAAATGCTATTCACAGAACATGAGTGCATTATCCTCAAAACAGGGATGACAATTCCTCTAAAATTGGTGCTTCTTAGATGTTCAGGAAAGGGGATATGTACAAGCTTGATATGAACAATGCTTCCCCAATGGGTGAAGTATCATGCTTTCTTTCCAAAGCTGATTGTGATGAGTCAACACTGTGGCATAAACGTATGTGTCATGTAAATTTTAAGACAATGAATAAATTGGCTAAAAATAACTTGGTACATGGTTTTCCTAAAAAGGAGTTTTTCTGCAAAGACAACTGTGTTGCATGCCTGAAAGGGAAACAACACAGGACATCTCATAAATCCAAATGTGTTAACTCTATCACTACTCCATTGCACTTATTGCACATGGATCTTTTTGGTCCCACAAGTATAATGAGCATTGGAAGGAAATCATATTGCCTTGTGATAGTTGATGATTTTACAAGATTTACATGGGTATTCTTTTAAGAACTAAAGATGAAACTGCTAAAACATTAAAATCTTGTATTCTTAAAATAGAAAATCAAATTGATCACAAGGTTAAAATAATTAGATGTGATCAAGGGACTGAGTTTAAGAACTTCATTCTTGACTCATTCTGTAACTCAAAAGGGATTGCCAGACAATATAGTGCTCCCAGAACTCCTCAACAAAACGGTGTTGCTGAGAGGAGGAATAGGACACTTATTGAGGCTGCTCGAACTATGTTAGCTGATTCAAAGCTACCTTAACATTCTGGGCAGAGGCAGTCAGCACTGCATGCTATGTGCAGAACAGAGTTCTTGTAGTTAAGCTACATGGAAAAACCCCTTAGATCTATGGAACAAGAGGCCACCGTTCATTGGCTTTCTAAGGTCCTTTGGCAGCAGGTGTACTATACTTAACACAAAGGATAATTCGGCAAAATTTGCTAAAAAGTCAGATGATGCTATCTTTGTTGGATATTCTTCTAGCTCCAAAGCTTATAGAGTATACAACATTAAGAATCAACAATTTGAGGAGTCATCCAATATAGTTGTTAATGAGCACACTCCTTGTGTTAGGGGAAATGGACCTAATCACATCTTTGATTTAGAATTGTTTCCAAACTATTCTAAATCCTCTTGTGAGAATGTTTCAGTTGAGATAGGTGCTCAAAATAATGATGATGCTACTGCTAATGATCAACTGTTTGAGCTTCCTAGGCCTAGACCAAATTCTCCAAGTGCTGCAATACAACAAGCTTCCACTATTCATAGATCTGATAGTTTAACTATATCAAGGAATCGTGAAGCTTCAATAAGTGAATCACCTACTGAGCCTCAAAACTCATCAGGTGATCCATCACAACACCAGGCAAAAGGAAGTAGTATTTTGAAGGGACAGGCAACTGTTAATACTACTTTACAGCCAACTAGTGATGTTGTTTCTCATTCATTCAATCAGTCCTCATTGAATGACTTTGAAACAGCAGCTGGACAGAGTGTTCCAGTTCCTGAGCAGAATATGTCTAACTTGGATCTATCTCTGCAACTGGAAGTGATTCCTCGTCTTAGGATTCACAACACTCATCCAACTAAGAACATCATAGGGAATGTCTCTGAGAGTGTGAGAACAAGAAGACAGACTCGTCAAGGGAATGTCTGCTTGTACTCATGCTTTCTATCTCAGATGGAACCCAAGAAGGTAGAAGATGCCTTGAAAGATAGTAGCTGGCTTGAATCGATGCAAGAGGAGCTGCTTCAATTCAAGAGACAGAAGGTATGGAACCTATGTCCGCTACCATCTGGTCAAGTACCTATAGGCACCAAATGGGTTTTCAGAAACAAGAGAGATAATAGAGGCTTGATCATCAAGAATAAGGCAAGACTTGTAGTTCAAGGATACACTCAAGAGGAAGGAATCGATTATACTGATGTCTTTGCACCAGTTGCAAGACTTGAGGCAGTTAGGATCTTCCTTGCTTATGCTGCATCCAAGGACTTCACAGTATACCAACTTGATGTCAAGTGTGAATTTCTATATGGGGATATAGATAGGGAAGTCTATGTATGCCAACCTCCAGGATTTGAAGACCCACAGCACCCCAACTATGTGTGCAAATTGGATAAAGCTCTATATGGGTTGCACCAAGCACCTAGGCTGTGGTATGAGACTTTGTCTCGGTTTCTTCCGAAGAATGGCTACACTAGAGGTACCATTGATAAGACTCTCTTCATCAGAAAATCTGGAAAGGACATTTTGCTCGTACAAGTCTATGTTGATGACATCATATTTGGTTTCTCAAATGACCAAATGTGCAAGGACTTTGAGAGCATTATGAAAAAAAAAGTTTGAGATGAGCTCCATGGGAAAAATGGACTTTTTCCTTGGAATTCAAGTAAAGCAACTAAAGGAAGGGTTCTTTATTAATCAATCTAAATATGTCTCTGACATCTTAGAAAGATTTAAGATGAAGGATTGCAAGCCTGCCAAGACAGCCATACCCAGAAACCATAATCTTTGTCCTGACCTTGAGTGGGAGGATACTGATCAACATCAGTATAGGGCAATTATTAGTTCTCTGATGTATCTAACAGCCAGTAGACCTGATATCATGTTTGCTACTTTCATTTGTGCAAGATATCAGGCTGCTCCAAAGGTGTCTCACCTAGCTGCTATTAAGAGAATCCTCAGATACCTCAAAGGAGCACCTAAACTAGGTCTCTGGTATCCCAGAAACAAGGATTTCAATCTTTATGGATACTCTGACAGTGACTATGGAGGCTGCAATGTTGACAAGAAATCAACATCAGGAGGATGTCAATTTCTTGGTGGAAGGATCATCTCATGACAATGCAAGAAACAATCATGTGTCTCTACATCAACTGCTGAAGCTGAATACATTGTTGTCGGTAGCTACTGTGCTCAACAGCTATGGATTCAAAATCAGATGTTAGACTATCGATTTAACTTTATGAGTACTCCTATTTATATTGACAACAACAGTGCTATCTCTATTACTGAAAATCCGATGAAGCACTCCAAAACAAAGCATATTGACATCAGGTATCATTTCATTAGAGATATTCATGAGAAAAATCTAATCAAGTTAATCAAAGTTGATTCAAATGAACAATATGTTGATCTGTTCACCAAAGCTTTTGATGAACAAAGATTCAAGTATCTCATAACCGCTATTAGGATAATAAACATTAATTAATTTGATCTCTTTTGAAAACCTTTTTAATATGTAGGTCTTGTGTCAATACAATTTAAGCCCTGTTACAAGAAATTCTCTCTGAAATTTTCTAAGTGTAAATTCCTTCCGAAGAGAAATTAACCTTTGGAAGACATTCTCATATCTTCCGAAGCAAAATTTCTCAAAGGATAACTTTCTTCTCGGAAGAATTTTTGGCCTCGGAAGAAGCGATTGATTGTATATCAGATCTACTTCTGAAACTTACAAATTCTCTATTCGGAAGCAACTCTAACCTTCAAAAGCAAAGTCTTGGCTTCGGAAGTAAGAATTGCCTTCGGAAGACAAGTTACCTTCAGAAATGTTTTACACTCGGAAGAGAGATTTCACTGTGTAACTTAAATCTCTTGGGCCCCACTCTGTAAAAAGCAAAGATTTTGTTAATGATGTCAGATTATTTAACTGATTTTAACCTTATCGCCACTGTCATTTCATTCACTAAACCATCACATCACCTTATCCTAACCCCCATTACCGCCATTCCACAATCTTTTAAATAATCTCGACTACTCAATTTCATTTTCCTACTTGCAAATTTTACTGCCCTAGAAATTTCTCCTCTCTAACTTTACCCCAGCTCAAAATCATTCACATTCATCTTTCCAAATGGCACTCAACCCTCAGCACAACCAAGTCGCACTTCTTGATTCTTCAAGAGATGTTGACTTCTCTAAAATCATCTCCTTTCTCACCCAATCAACCTACTACACTGCCCTTACTGTTAACCCCATTGTTTTCTCTAACCAAATGGCAGAATTTTGGGGAAAATGGTCAAGTTGAAACCCAAAATGGGATTCGTGTATTACGGTCCAGCATCTGTGGACAGGAGTTGATCATCACCGAACAACTCATCAGCGAGCATCTTGAGCTTCATGATGAAGGAGCTCCTACTGAATTCCTAAGGAAGATCTGGATAGCACTTATATCCTAATGAGATATGGTGGAGACATCAGCAGGTCGACAGTCTACAAGTTCAACTTCTCCTACAATTGGAAGTTCCTCCTGCATGTTGTTCTTCATTGCTTATCCAACAAATCCGGGGGATGGGATCAAATCCCTTATGAACTAGGATGCTTAGTTCATGGATTGGTGAGAGGCCTGCGCTTCAACTACTCACGATTTGTGTTCTCAAATCTGATTGGGAATCTGCAAAGGGAAACATTCTTCATGTATCCTAGATTCCTTCAACACATAATCAACTGTGAGTTGGACCAGAGCATGCTTGTCTATGCAGCTGCTCTGACTGTCCCCCAAATGTGGCCTTCCATCTTCAAGACCTTGAAGAAGATGTCCACCAACTTCACTGGAAGTCACACTGCTCTGCTTCCAGGTATGATTGAGCGCATAGCTCCTAGTGACATCCCTGTTCACCCCACAGGTGATGAACCCACACCAGCAACCTCCACCTCAATGCAAATCCTACGTTCTCCACCCATCACCATTACATATCAGAGATGCCCCAAACGAACCCTTGTTCAATCTACTCTGATTGAACAAGCCCCTCTTGTTCAATCCAAAAGGACTAGAGTGGAAATATGGGCTCCCACTCAGTCAGAGGTCTCTCCATCCTTCTCTTTTGACCTAAATTTGGGTTTTGAGTCTCCTCAGTCTCAAACCCATGAGACCGACACCCAAACCAGCAGCCCTCAGAATGAGTATTTACACTCTTCTGAGATGCCAACAAGGGACAACCCTACCAGAGGCTCAATGCCTGTAGACATCGACCAAAGTCCTGGGTCAGTAGGATTAACCTACCTATCTTTCACTGACCTTTTGTTTAAAACTGATGAGGAGATAACATTTCTCCATGGCAATGAAGTTGATCTACAACACCCTCTCCAAGATCAACAAAGCCCGTAGAAATCACTTATCTCTAGCCCCCATCAGCAACCAACAACTGAGGTGAGTCCCACTAATGTGGAGGGGACTCGTGTAGATTCAGCTGCCACTACAGAAGGTGCCTCAATGGACCTTGTGGACGGTGGTAACATTTTTCAGACTGAATCTACGGAAACCGAGCCCTTTGATGACTCTGAAAGAGACATCATTGAGCATGGGAAACCAGGGTGCCAAGAAACCACATCTGGTGGTGAGGCTGAACATACTAGGTATGTTACCTCATCTCCCCGTGATTCTTCGAAAGAAGATAAGGGAAACATGAAACTCCTCATTCAAGATCTTCTTTCTAAAGTCTCAAACCTGGAATCTCTAGTTAGGACTTTAGAGGCAAGGTCTGCCACTCAGCAACTTGAGATTGACAATCTCAAGGCTCAACTAGCTGAGAAACAGACAGAGAGGCTGTTAGGCATGTTCCTATTCAGGTCTCACTGACTTCCTCCTCCAGCTCATCTAGCTCTCAAGATGATGCTACCAAAAAAGGGGGAATGTTCAAAGACAAACACATGAGGAACCACAGAGCCGACCTTCAACTTCAACATCTACTTCTCCCATCATCTCTGTGACTGAAACATCTCAAGTCACTCTTCAGATTGATCCAAGGATGCTCAGTGATCTCTATAGACTCTTCACCAAGTTTCTGTTAAGATCTTCTTTTGAGCAGCCAAGCCATGATACTGCATTGATATACTTTGGAGCAGAAGAGCTTCAAAGGCTGACTGCACCTTCTACCATTGTGGAAGAAGTTGGTCAACCTAAGGTCCTCATGGAACCTAAGATTCAATTCGAAGGGGAAATGGGAACTGATGGCCCAGCAAATGAAAAAGTTAGGATAGAATCTGCATCTCCTTCAACTTCCGAAGCTGAAGTTAAAGCCTCGGAAGAACAAGCTGAATCTTCCAAAGCTGAAATGGAAGCCGTGGAAGGACTGTTTAAAATGTCCGAGGAACTGATCATCACAGATGCTATCCTGGAAATGGCATCTAAGGTGAGCAGTGAGGACTTTCCAAGTGCACCTCCATCTTAGATACCATCTCTGACTCTCTCACAATCAGAAACCTTTCTCCAAGAACCACCATAGTCAGGATCTTCAAAAGACAAAGGAAAAAGGAAGATGACTGCGGAAGAGCTTCAGGAAGAGGAGAAGATTGAAAAACTTAAGAAGAAAGGAAGACTTCTGACTGAGAAGTTGCTAGCTGCTAGTACAAAAGCAGCTGCTTCCAATCAGGAGGTTGTCATCAATAAAAAAAGAGAGCAGATCATTAACCAGCTCATTGAAATGGGAGCTTCCAATAAAGAAAAACTCCTGCTACCATTAGAGGAGTTGGTGGATCTGGAGAAGGCAACCAGGCTGAGACTTGAAGAAGAAGCCAGGTTGGCCTTGGAGGTAGAGGAAGAGAAACAGAAGGAGGCTGAATTGCAGCTGAGGAGAGACAGGATAAATTTCCTACTCTCCAGAGGCTTTGATCTTCAAGAACTCTCTCCACACAACGATGATACGATCCTCTAGCTCTAAAACAAAGAGCAGGATTAAATGGAGAAATAAAGGAAGAAGGTTGTAAAAGAAAAGACCAGAGAGAAGAAGAAGAAGAAGGAAGAAGAGGCTAGGGTCACTGCCTCCAAGAAGCTCACTGAGAAAGCCTAGATGAAGGACTATCTTCAGGATCATGGCTTCTCTGGTAGGCAGGTGGGTCCTATGTTTGAAAGGACACTCCAACGGATTGTCAGTGAAATTAAGGCTGACATCCGGACGGGGAAAAGGAAAGAGATGTATAGAAGGGTAAAAAGGATGACCTTCACTGCTTCTACCCAACCACAACCTGAACCTTCACCCTCACCATTCACCATTAAACCTGAACCTTTCACCCCTGAACCCACATCACTACCCACACCCTCTCCCTCTCCTCAACCACCTAAACTTCCCATTATCCAACCCAAAACACTATCCAGAACCTCTGAACCTAAACCTACCCTATCACCAACCGAACCATCCCTTCAGCCCTCTCAACATCTCTCCCTTGAGGAGTTTAAGGCAGTCAAGACAAAGCTCACCAATTGCACTACTTTGAGCGAAGTCTCTTGTGTAGAAGACTCTGTTAACATCACCTATGTAGACGGATCTTCAAGTTCCCTCACAAGAGATAGATTCCTTGATTTGCCTAGAGGAACTTTGGACCAGGCTGCAAGACTTTTGGGCCTCAATTCAGACTCTTTAAATGAGGAAGAAAAGAAGCTCAGAAGGAAACTGGTGACTCTGCTGGATACAAGAAAAGAGGACAAGATTCCTAGTCAGTCTCTTATGCCTAGAAGGAAGATAATCCAGTGGAGGTTCGATGAACCTTCTCACAACTTTGTTGTGGAAAGAGAGAATGGTGAAATCAACAGACTCAATGCAACCTCTCTGTTACACTCTAGCAGATTCGACATTGCTGAGTTAGCAGAGAAGCCATTCTCCAACCCCTCCAACTCTGAAACTGCTGCACTCGTCAGAAATCATCTCAGCAGTCTTCATCTAGCTGAGTTAACTGCAAAGGCAAAGATTGAAGAAGATTTGAAGTTGAGAAGACAGGAAGACAAGGAAAGATCTCCCACCAAAGGTGCTACCTTTCTATAGATGGTGGAAGGTCCTGAATTGGAACCAATAGCTCGATGGGAATATGATTACAGTTCCCATCAACTAACTCTCTTTAGAGGGCAACAACAAAGGGTACATGTTATCCAAGGTGACAGACTGGATTTCCAGTCTACCAAGGATCTATACAAGCTTCTCAGCACCACATCAGGGAAGAACAAGGAGACAGACAAATATTTACTCTCCTTGGTGCTGAAAGTTTTGAGAAGCAGAGATAAGTGAAGTTTTGGTAGCATCAACCTAGGGGGAGTTTGTTGGATGAAGAAGAAGGCTAATGCAACCAAAACTACATCACTTAAGTTATTTTGGTGTTGCATGCAAAGGCTCTGAAGCTTATCATGGAACTTCCGAAGGTTGTAGAGTTCTTCCAAAGACAAAAGGAAAGACCAACTTCCGAAGACAGAACTCTACTTCCAAAGACAAATGCACACTTTCGAAGTTCAATACTTAGAAGAATAAAGTGAAGATCACTTCCGAAGTATGATGGAAAAAGGAAGTGTCTAAGCCTTGGAAGAAGCAGCCTCTTCCGAAGTATAAGTGGCTTTGGAAGTACTTAATCTTCCGAAGCCATTTAACCTTCGGAAGACACTGCTATAACCAGTGGACACAAGTATGGTCTCTGACACTCCGCTGCAGACTTTTGATACAACATGGCTTCTTCCCAAAGAGCCATGTTGTTGACCATACTTTATTCCATTGTTTACCTTTTCATGATAGTACATGTTACCAACTTTAATTGGTGAAAAAAGGTAAGTCAGGGACATGTCCTGACTACCAAATCTCAGATAAGACTTTATCCAAAATACCTTAAACTATAGTCTTGTAGTATAGGGTTTAGCTAAAGGATCCCAGCTGGTATCAAAATATATCCGGCTGTAGATAGTATTATATATAGGTTCTCCATGTAACTCATTTAGATAGATCATCTTCTGCTTATAAGAGTCTTGTATTTTGAGTTGAGAATCAATATATAAAAGTATCTTGAAAATTATCTTTTTGTGTTCTTAGTTACTTTCTATATTGTGATCAAATCTTATTGATTCTTATCATACCCGAGTGTAATTCTAGGTGAGTTTGAGAGAAAAACATTGTGTTTAAGTGACAAACACCGATCCTGCACATTGATTGTTCATTGATAGTAATTCTATAACAATTGGTATCAAAGCCTGGTTCTAGGTCTCGAATCGGTGAACGATCAAAGAATTGAAGAACAAGATGGTGTCCACAAAATTCGAGTTAGAGAAATTCGATGAAAAGAACTATTTTAGTTTGTGGAGGGTGAAGATAAGAGAACTGCTCGTACACAATGGTGTGGTAGATGCACTAAATGGCGAGGAGCGTCTACCTGGAAACCTCACGACTAAAGAGAAGAAGGAAATCATGGAGAAGGCTCATAGTTCCATTATTATGAGCCTTGGTGATTGAGTCTTGAGAGAAGTTTTGAAGGAAATCATTGTTGCTGGAATTTGGTCCAAGTTAGAGTCATTATACATGACCAAATCTTTAGCAAACTGGATGTACCTCAAGAAAAGACTATATACTTTTCAGATGACTTCATGGAAGTCATTGGAAGATTATACATATGAGTTCAACAAGCTCATCCTGGATCTTGAAAACATTAAGGTTGAACTGGATGAAGAAGACCAGGCAATTATCTTTCTCACCTCCCTTCCATAATCTTATGAACATTTCATAGATACCCTAATGTATGGAAGGGAAACCTTATCAATGGAAGAGGTACTAGCCGTATTGAACTCAAATGAATTGAAGAAAAGATCGGAACATAAGGAAGAAGGTGGAGAAGGGTTTATGGTGAGAGGCCGACCAGATCAGAGGGGTTTCAAGCATAGAAGTCAAACAAGATCAAAGTCTAAAGGCAAGAGGGAATGTTTTGTTTGTAACTCAGAGAAACACTTTAAAAGAGAGTACTCTATATGGAAGAAGAAGAAGAAGAATGACTTCAACAAAAATCACAAGGGTCAAGGCAACAATGAGGCACAAGATGAGTTATTTGAAGGTTATGAAAGTGCTGATGTACTAAGTGTAACAAAGGATGGGATCAAGGAAGAATGGGTCTTAGACTTAGGATTTTCCTTCCATATGACCCTGATAAAAGAATACTTCTCTAAGTTTAGGAGTATGGAGCTTGGAAATATGAACTTAGGTGATAATAGGCCTTGTGAAATAAAAGGGATGGGGCAGTCATAGTAGAGCTAAAGAATAGGGGCAGGATGACCCTAAAGAATGTAAGATATGTTCCTAATCTCAAAAGGAGTCGATTGTCAGGCACCTTTGAAAAGGAAAGGTGCATAGTGAGTCCTAAAAATGGAAAAACCAGGATAAGTAGGGGTTCATTAGTCCTTTTGACTGGTACAAGACAAGAAAACAACACCTATGCGTTGGATGGGAGTGTAGTAGAAGAAATAGCTTCTGTGGTTGCATCAGGGAACACTTCTGATGAAGCATTACTTTGGTATAGAAGGTTAGGTCATATCAGTCAATAGGGTTTGACTGAATTGTGTAATGAGAAAGTGATTAGTAACCTAAGGCAAAGTAACATTGGTTTTTGTGAAACATGTATATTAAGGAAGCATAGAAGGGTAAAGTTTAGCAGGGGAAGACACCCTACTAAAGGGATACTATACTACGTACACTTAGACTTGTGGCGTCCAGCTAAAGTGAATTCTTTGGATAATGCTAGCTATTTCATGTCCATAATGGATGACTTTTCTAAGAGGGTTTGGTTTTCATATTAAGGCTAAAAGTGATTCTTTCAAAGCATTTAAGGAATGGAAAACTCTGGTTGAAACCCAAACTGAGAGGAAAGTAAAGAAGTTAAGGACAAATAATGGATTAGAGTTTTGTGGTGGGGAGTTCAATCAGTTTTGTAAAAGTAATGGCATAACTAGGCATTTAACAGTGCCAGGAACTCCCCAATAGAATGGGCTAGTAGAGAGAATGAATAGAACCATTTTTGAAAGAGTAAGATGTATGTTATCAATTTTTGGGTTGCCCAACCAGTTATGGGCTGAAGTAGTAACAACTGCAGCCTACTTGATAAACATATCTCCTTCTAGAGCATTCTATATAAAGTGTCCCATGGAAGTCTAGTAAGGCCATAAGACATACTATAGTGGGTTAAAAGTCTTTGGCTTAATGGAATATGCTCATGTGAGCCAGGGTAAATTAAATCCAAGAGCATACAAGTGTATCTTTCTTGGTTATCCAAATGGTGTAAAGGGTTACAAGTTATGGAAGATTGAAGGAACTCCTAAGGTGATCACTAGAACAAATGTGGTGTTTAATGAAAGTCTAGTCCTACAAGGATGTCGTAGGTGACAGACATAAGAACACACATCATGAAGATCTGGTGAATGAGGAAGTTCAAATGAGGCGGAGCATGATAATCAGTTAGGTGATCCTACTTTATGTGAGAATGCTAGTGAATCAACCTCACCTGAGTATAACCTGGCAAGAGATAGAACAAGGAGAAACATAGTTCCTCCATTGTAATATCTTGTATTTTTGGGTTAATTAAAGTTAACCTTGTTAAGTTCTTGTATGGACTGGTTATGTCATTTATGAAACTTATGGTTTGTTATGCTTATTTATTTATTATCTTTAATTCTTTTCAAGGTGCATAATAAAGATGTTGGATAATAATAATAGCAGTAATACTAATAATATTACAAATAGTATTAATGAACATTATAATAATAATAATAATAATAATAATAATAATAATGACGACGACGATGACAATATTAATAATGGTAGTAATAATAATAAATTATAACAATAATAGCAATAACAAATAATAATATAATAATAATAATAATAATAATAATAATAATAATGTTATTAACAATAATAATAATTTGTAAGAATTATTAAACTTAAAAATGTATAAGACTTTGATTAAAAGTCAAGGGGGCTATTTGCTAATTTGAAACTTTAAACATTTAAGTTTGAGCATAAAATGATAAAGGTTAAACCGCAGGGACCAATTGTGTAAATTATTAAAACCACCCATCTCCACTCTTTCTCTCACCCTGTAAAACCGGTGTTAGCTCCAGCCACCTCCCGCCGAGCTCTGGTGAGGGCTAAACTCCCAACAAACAAACGGTTCAACCGAATTAAAGCCAATATTGCGAACGTGGACAAGAATTGAATGTATAACCGGTGTTAATTCGATCTAAGTGATGGGTTAATTAAGAAATCACATGAAACCGAAAGCCACCAAGTAATTACACCTAAAATCCATTGAATTGAGCCATTTGGATGATTAGAAACGTACGTTTAATCACTACAAAACTAAATGTGAAGTTTAATTTGGGTTTAATAATCAGTTAATCATCCAATTGTAACCAAACCAAACGGATCAAAGGCAAAATCCGTTCGGTATTAAATCAACCAAATCAAACCTATATATCATAGGGCAATTACTCCTTTCGATTCCTTTGAACTTTTTGTAAACACAATTCGTAAATCTTCCACTCAAACAATCATTTGCTAAATCATTTGTGCATCGTGAGTAACCGAAACGAGTTCAAAGCTTAAGCACTACAATTCGTTCATAATCAAGTAAGTTGAACAAACCCTCACACTCGGTTTTACTTGGGGATCAAAAGCCCCATGATTAATCTGAGTAACAACATCGAATTGATGTTCAATTTTGGGATTTGTCGAATTAGGGTTCTTAGGATTTGGGGTTTTTGTTTGAGTTATGTTTTAAAGGAATTAAAACGGAGTTTAAACGCGACCAAGGCCTTTAGCACACTAGTAACACACCGCCCCCTTAAACAGGAGGTCCCCGGTTCGAATCCGAGAAACCTCATGTTTTGATTTTGAGGTTTTTAGCTTTTAAATTAAATTTTAAAATTTTTTAAAAATTTATAAAAAAATCAATTTATGAACTTATTAATCTGAGATATATATATTACTTTCTGCAAATTTATTTTATAAAATACTTTAATATTTTTAATATTTTAGACAATAACACACTTAGTTTATTTATTTATTTTGATATTCTTATAAAATAAACTTTGAATAATGGTTTAACTCACTAAATGATTATTTGTTCAATATTTATCTATATTTATATATTTTAAGTGATGATTATTTTAAAAGAAAAAAAATTAACTTATAAATTACAAAAGATTTCTTTTGCATTTTTTTACAACTAAAATGCTTAATAGTATGATTCATTTTTCATGGAATTAAAAACATGAACAATTATTTCATTTTGTGTATTTTAGTTAATACAACCCTCCAAATTCGACTTAGAACCCTAGTCCTCGTTAATTCGTTAAACTTATTACAATAAAACTTAAATATTGTAATTATATATACTTAGGTATCTTGTGAAGAACTACGTTGGAACCTTGCTTATTATACTTCTTATTAATCGTCAATTATATACTTATTTGATCAAGTGAGTATTTCTATACCCCTTTTTATATTTTTACACTTTGGAGGAAACATGTTACATTATAAACATTGCACTTGTAAACACGTTTAATTCTTGTAAACTTATGGCATTTCACCTGAATGTTGTGGTTAGTTGACCTTTGTAGCTACCATGTAATGTTGAATATATGTACAATCATTAACTATTGCTAGCATGGCGACGTCATAGATCTATGGGCCTGACAAGGCTTCTTGGTTGATCCAAGTACACTTAGCTAATCGTATATACTTGTAAACGTTTGAGACTTGTAAAACTTTGTCAAGGTTTGATTGTGCATTCTGTCTTACATCCCTAGTTACTTTGTTCTGTAACTTACAACATGAATTGCCATCTTTTATTTACTATTGTATTGCAAACAATAGAAATCTCACCAACATTATGTTGACCTTTTATTTTTAACATGTTTCAGAAAATACTCAAGTTTGATCACCACTTTTGAAGATTGTTCACACCTAGCAATGGACCTAGTTAAATAAATGAATAAGCTTGTTATATTTCTTGTTATGCTTTCTTTATTTGAGACTTATGTTTGTAATTTTACCTTTGAAACTTATGATTAATATATTTGGATTTAATAATAGCGTTATGTGGCTGCGAACGATCTTAACCCTTACACCTCGACGTTTCCGCCGTCAAGGTTGGGGTGTGACATCCATTAAGGTTTAGAGATGGTGAGAACATCTCAGCTATTGCTTTTGTAGCTGCTGCACAAGATTCAGTGTATGAGTCGTTGAATTACTTAGATGCAATGAATTCAATTGATAGTGAGAAGTGGTATAAATCTATTGAAGAAGAGATGGCTTCTTTATACAAGAATGGTACTTGGGAACTTGTAAATAAGCCTAAGGAACAAATTCTGGTAGCCTGTAAGTGGTTGTACAAACTTAAGAAAGTTGCACCAGGGGATAAAGGACCTAGATATAAAGCTAGGCTGGTTGCAAAGGGGTTTACTAAAAAATAGGGGGTAGACTATACAGAGATATTCTCACCAGTGGTCAAACATACCTCTATTCGATTGTCGTTGTCTTTGGTTGCTTGTTTTAACTTTAAATTGGAACAATTAGAAGTACGGACACCTTTCTCCATGGGTACTTGGATGAACAAATTTATATGGCACAGCCTTGAGGATTTGAAGTTCCTGGTTCGGAAGAGAAGGTATGCCTGCTAAAGAAATCACTGTATGGGCTCAAACAATCTCCCAAACAGTGGTATAAGCAATTTGATGAGTACATGGTTACACATGGTTTTCTAGGAGCCTATATGACAGCTGTGTGTATTTCAAGGAGTATATTACCGGGAAAATTGTGTATCTACTAATATATGTAGATGACATGTTAGTTGCTTGTAAAGATCAACAAGAGGTTGCAACTGTTAAGAGTTTGTTAATTGCAGAGTTTTAAATAAAGAAATTGGGGAATGCAAAGAAGATATTAGGCATGGAAATTCATAGAGATAGAAGCTTAAGACAGTTGAGGCTTACTCAATCTTCTTACACTCGAAAGGGTTTGTCAAATTATGGTATGAGTGGGTGTAAACAAGTGAAAACTCCATTAGCACCTTATTTCAAGTTGTCAAGTGCATGTAGTCCTTAATTTGAAGAGGATGTTAGATATATGGAAAGGGTGCCTTATGCTAGTGTAGTGGGTAGCCTGATGTATCTTATGGTTTGCACTAGACCTGACTTAGGCTATGTTGTTAGTCTAGTGAGCAAATACTTAGCTACACCTGGGAAGTTGCATTGGGAAGCTGTAAAGTGGATCTTAAGGTATTTGTGTGGTACTCAAGATTGGGGATTGAGTTTTAGTGCTTACTCTTATAATAGAGTAGCTGTTAAAGGATATGTTGATGTGGATTTTGCCAAACATCTAGATAAAGGTAGATCCATTACCGGTTATGCATTCAAAGTTCTTGGTAATGTAGTTAGCTGGAAGGCTCAGTTAAACATGCGGTGGCTCTGTCTACTACTAAGACAGAGTATATTGTATTAACTGAAGGAGTAAAGAAGGCCTTATGGTTACATGGGTTGGCAGTTTAGTTGGGAATAAAGTCAGTTAAGTCAGTTTTGTTTTGTGATAACTAGGGTGTAGTACAACTCTCAAAAAATAGTATACTTCATGAGAGGACTAAGCATATTAATGCAAAATTGCACTTTATTAGGGAAGTGGTTAACTAGGCTCATTTGATGTTGTTGGTGTGGATACTAGTTTGAATCCAGCCGATGTATTTACTAAGTGTCTCCCTGGATCCAAGTTCAAGTTTTGTGTAAATGCTTTGGGAGTTGGTTAAAGTCTATATCTTGACTTTAATCCGTAGATTGTGAAGAAATAAAGTCAAATATAGTTTTTTGTTTGTAGTTTAGGGGTCTGTTTGTCATTCTCCTATAGTTAAGGGGGTTATTAGTTTTGGTAGTTAATATTTTGTTAGCTTCTGAGTATTAAAGGGGATTAGGTAGTTAACTTCGAAAGTCTTTGTGCTTTTGTAATCGTTGATGTGGAATAAGGAATCGAGTTCATTGATTGTTCATTGATAGTAATTCTACAACAACGAGATAATCAAACAGTCCTTAAGGCATGTGTGTCTCATTATAACGCATGACGACATAATATGACTAATTATAATCCAATTTAACCCATTAAGACCTAAATAACTATTTTTGTTCCATAATATCCTATCAAAAACTATCATGACTCTTAAAATCTACTATGATCCACTAAAAATTGTATGATATGTGATAACTTATTACAATTATGACTTATTAAAATCTGATATAACATTAAGGTCTAATATGATCTACTAAGGCCATATGACCGATTAAAAGCCAATACTAATTACTAACCATCACATTTTATAAACTAACCATAATCAGTCAAAACGAGCCATAGTTGGTAAAATATTACTTAACTAGGTAAGATGCTCGTATGTTACATGGTTTGAAATAATAACAAAATATTCATAAACATGGAATTGTGAATATGAGATTGTTAGATAGTAAAACATACTTAGATTTGATAAGATAGAATAGTGATGTACATTGAATCGTAGATGTTATTTTATAGTGAGTAATCGATCATTATACTTGTGTTTGACTTCGTGAATATTGATATTTTAAAAATGGTTTTTTAAAAAATTAAATGCTTAAAGCATTTTAATTTTAATAATGATTAGCTAGAAATCAAGTTTAATTTTAACAAAATTAACTCTAATTAAAATAGTTTTAATAAAACATTTTGCTTGTTTTTAGAAAAAGGTTAACTTGATTAGCATAATGAGCATTTATTAAAGAAACTATATATATACTAATTGTACATTTTATTGTAGTGAATACATGTGTCCAAATCCAAAGTGGAGTTTAGATGAACATCTTAAAAAACTGATTTGTGACTAATAAATATTTTGATTTATTACTATATATAATATATATATATATATATATAATATATATATATAATATATATATATATTATATATATATATATATATATATATATATATATATATTAGATTAGAGCCTATGTATTATATGGGTGGAATAAATAAAACATATAAAATAATTTGTTTTATAAACATTTTATATTCTAGATGTTATTATCCATTGTTAAAATAAAAATATAATAAATATTTAAAAGTTATAACATATAATGAATTAGAAATTATTACTCTATATTTAATATGTATTAATAAATTATTAAAATAACTAAATTTATATTTTAGATGTTTAATAGTTTTATTTTTTTATTTACAATAATTATCATTTAATATGATATATATATATATATATGTTAAAGAAAGACAACCATGCTTCGCCATACAAATTCGTATATATTCAATAACAAGAAGAGTTAAAACACATTACGGTTCAGCCGAAAACTAATTAACTTATCTTTAATCAAATTAACCGACATAACTACTTAGTTATGTCTACCTCGCTACTTTCTTTCAGCTCATTCGTAACATACATGCATTTTTAACTGCTCATACCATATGTGTCTTCAACTAAATAATTTTCAATTTTCCATTATATTATGTTGATGAGATAATGTTGGTTAGCGTTCTTTTCAGATCTATTGTTAAACTTAATAGTTTTATCTAGTATGATTAAGTGTACACAATTAAATTTTCATCGTATCAAATGCAAGATCTTTAGGTGTTCTTTTCGAAGTGTGAGTCGTGTATTCAAGGAATATAAGTTATTTTATGTGTGATATAAAATTTAGTTGATGCACTTGAAGCTGGGGTCTTGAGAATATAGTCTCCCAGTAATATAATGTAAAGGCCGGCTTTATATTGTAATTTATGACACCACAAGCTTCAGACCCCCTGTAAATAAGACCCCCCATTTGTAAAAAAATTATAGCGGGTTTTATTATTTTGTGGGTCAATAAAATTTTGAAACGAGAATAATACTTGATAGTTAAGTCCTGATGAAAATTTTGATAATTTGATATGTATTGAAAAAACACAGCAACACAAATCATTTATTTATTTTTCTATTTATCTAAGTTCTAACATAACTATTGAAAGACAACAATGTTATGTGTATTAATATATTATAAACGTCTACACATATACTTGCTAACATGCAAATGTGTACGAACTTTTTTAGGATCAATAGAAATATGATTAAAAATAGCAGGATTAAACCATAAGGGAAGGAAATCATTTAATTTTTTATAGTTATACACTTCTCATTTAAGTTTTTAATAATGTAATAATTGGTTATCGTGAGTTCTCGTGGTTGTAAAAAGAACCTCACCTATATGTATGTGTGTATGTTGTGTACACGCGCATGTATTGGGGGTTTAATATGGAATCACACATATTGCAAGAAACAATATAAAACATAAATTCATATGTGTATTTATCGAAGACTAGAACATGAATACTAAAACCGAACATGGTTATGTCAATATTCAGTCGAGTTGGCGGACCCATATGTGAGATGTCAAGCTTTCGTTACACAAATACTACAATATTCGGTTTTGGTTTCGGTTTCGGTTCAGGTCCAAGTCATAACTAGTTAAAACCAAGACCAATCGAGTAATTTCATATATTCACGCATTTTTAGCTTCTTTTGATGATTATTGTATTTCTAAATCGCCACTAAGTTCATATTAGCTTTTTAATATTTTAGTGAATTCATTGATCATTATGCTCTGTCATTCCATTTCTTGATTAATATACGGTATAGTTGCATGCTAGTCCAATAATGTCACAATCCATCTAGTCTTTGTTTAATCCAAACCGTTAACTTTAATTATTAATTTAAATCAAAGAAAGATGTACGTTTTGTGTGTTTTCACACTTTCTTTCAGTGGAGTTTGGCCTTTTAATTTGTCTATACCAAAGATGTATTCGGTTACATTTTAATATAATTAACACGCGATATGTAATCGTAAGTTACACTTAGACCATCCAAAAGAACAAAGAACAAAGAACAAAGAACAACGTTTGTACTAAAAACCCTACGGAATACAATCTCATGTTCGATCAAGTGTACCCAGGGTAGCTAACGCCATTGTTGAAGCAAGGTTGGTTAGGAAATTTACTTCTAGAATTACAAGTCCCTATCGAAGGCATATACCGTTTATTGTGACGATGTCTCAACCATATCCTTCATGGTTCATACATAGAAAAGGTTCGAATTGGTCATATCCGAGTCCTACATGGACCCTCAACTACGCAATACGCGAACATCTTTACAAAGGGTCTCCCTAGCATCTATTTTAGACTTTTTTGAACTAGTTTAATGTTCACCTTACTCCCTCTCAAACTATGAGGGAATACTAGCGGAGATTTATTATTTAAACAATTATAATTATTTGTGATTATCCTGTATTTAAAGTATGTATGTATATCTCGATCTAGCCTTATTTATAGGATTGAGGGATTATATATGTGGATATGGGCATCTCTTGTACAATTAATTATTCAAGAGATTAATATTAATAAATGTGTACATGTGTTGTAATCATTTCTCTTGCATCAAATAATATATAAGACCAAAAGGTAGACTACAACTTGATATAATTAACACATAAGATGATAAAGAAAAAGGTAGATCAAAGACTACATTAGTTGGAAAGATAATAACAATAGTCCATTAAATCAATTATAAATCACATACTCTTGTTGAATGACATTAACAACATCAACCACGTACATACAGCCATGACCAATTCTATCGATATGTCCGTTATTACTCCATCGTGCCCGTCTCTCACACGCGATCAGCTCGGCTACTGCGTACGAGCTCTCAGGTTTTTCAAGGCCAAACGCGCTGATCAGTATCCACTTATCGAAGAAGAGTTCTCCGTTTTCCAGGTTTTATGTTATTAAGTTAACCATGATATCACAAGCATACTTTCATATATAAATGATATGCAATCATCTCACCTTAATAATATTCTTACAGCCTCATGGTACTATGAGAGTCTCAGAAGTTTATGGCGGTTGCTCGGTGGCGAAACTAGATGTTAACTGTGCAAAAAACCGCCACCAAAATGTTTTACCATGTATGTTTGTCAATTTTCCTTTTTGTACATTTTTCGACTGTAGCGCGCTAATGTTATTACATGTAAAGATTGAAAAGCAATGAATAGCTGATTAGATGTTTGTGTCTCAGTTGACGGAAACAGGGTTGTTCTTGATCCATGCACAGATCAAAGGCTATCAGCAAAGGGTTACATCAATGCAAGTTTTATCACATCAGAGGTCAATGTTTTCCTCTTATATTCATCTTTTAACTGTCGTAAACAAACCATATGCTTCGTCCTCTCATAAAAAAATTTATTCTTAACTATACGTATAGTTGATTGACTATCACGATATAACCACATCAACTCATTAAAATTTGAAAACAACCTTCAATTGTTAGAGAAGAGGACAAACCCATATCATCTGTGTTGGGAAACCTGGCATGGCGCTCTCTCTCTCACTCTCTTTATATATATATATATATATATATATATAGAGAGAGAGAGAGAGAGGAGGGATCCACTAAAAACCATATTATAAATGAAAACCATGAAAACCAGGGGTTACACATATGTAAGTACGTGTTACAAAATGTACAACTAAGAGTTACATACATGTATGGGTTATGTATATGTAGTACGTGTTACCAAGTCTACAACTAAGAGTTACGTATACGTAAGTCGTTTCGTCATCATCGATGTTACTCGGAGTTTATATGAAAAAATGTATAATAAACTTGAAAAATATGGTTGTATTTTACTTAAATATATTTTAAACAATTAGAAAGTTACATCAATTATAAATTATGTGATTGAGTAGTGGTGATTTTCACGGTTTTTAATTATAAATTTAGTTTTCATTTGATCTATCCCCTACATATATTATGGTTTGGCACTCAATCTAGATTCGTGTCTTGATTCTTACTATTCCAGAACACAAGATTCTCTCTAACAAATACGCAATAGTAGTCATAGATCATCATAAAATATCCATAATCAATAAGTTTATCATATCAGCAACAAGCGTTAGAATAATCTATGAATAAATTCAGGTAAAAATGACCGAATTATAAAGTTAAAGGGAGATCTTCTTGAGATAGTTTTCGCTACATTTAGAGTCTAATCGGATTATCTATTAAGAGTCTTAATGTAGTAAAAAACTATCTTAAAAGGATCCCCCTTTAACTTTATAAGTCGGTCACTTTTTACTTGAACTTATTTACAAGATTATTCTAACAACACTTGTTATGGAACTCTGAAGTTTAGAGATAGAGATGAAATTGAAGATACTAATGAAAATTTAAAATACAAGAAATCTTTAAATAATGAAGATAAAGACGGAGATAAAGCTTTATTGGGAATGCTCTAACAAGTAGTTAACATCAACGAGTACTCAACACAAACAAACATCAGTAAAAAGGGTCATTATGGTTCATTTCTATTTCTGATGACAAAAAGACACTAGAGGTACAGTGACGAGGTTGTAATTTTAACTTATAATTAAGAAAAAACAAGACACTAGAGGCAACAAAAGTTGGCACATGGGAATACAGTAGTGGATCTACGATGATGTGTGGTGTTGCGTTTAGAGGTGGATCAACAGGGTACACTAATCGTCCTCTGGTTGTGAATGCATCAACAACGATAGTGATTTGTAAACAAAATTTCTCAAAAAAAGATTTCTCAAAGGAGAGAGGTGATGGAAATAAAAAACTAAAACTAGAATAGGAATTCTAGTACATGAAGAGGAATTAAGTTCATGAAAGTGACGAGTACTAGTATACAGAGTGTAAAGAGGTTTGAAATATTGTTTGAATAATTACCAAAATGGGAAACCTGAATATATATATATATATATACAAATGAGAACCCTAATAAAATACATTACACACAAATAACAACGTAAAAAGCAAAAATTGAGATCAAACATGAGACCTCTTCAAGAAAGACACAAACTTTGTAATAGTAAATTTTATATCAGACTTTTATATGTTTTCAGTTAATAAATGGTTACAGGCTAAACAATCTGAAAGTGTTTCACGGTTCATAGCCACCCAAGGCCCACTCCTGAAACCTTCAAAGATTTCTGGGAAATGGTACTCCAAAATCATTCACCAGCAATTGTGATGCTCACTAATCTAGTTGACACAGGGGTATTGGATTCTATATAACTTTCAACTTTTACAATTATACTACATTTCTATTACCTACTAACTTTTTAGCAACAAATTTGGTGTCCATAAAATTCATTTTGGTAGTTTTGTTTAGTTTAAGCTTCCATTCCATTTGATGTCTAGGGTCGAAAATGCGGAGAGTATTTTGAAGCAAAGGAAGGTCCAAGATTGTTTGGAAATATATCTACAGTTTGGAGAAAAATATCTACACCTGAGAGCTCACTAGTTTTGCGTCTCGTGACGGTGAATCGTCAACAGGTACGTTAATCATACTAGAAGGATGCCTTAAAAATAGTCGTACCTTATGGATTGAATAGAATAATTTTCTTAATTTTATGAGATCTTAAACTACACATCTCATATGTTTTATATATGGTATAGGTAAATAGATCAATAGGATTAATATTTTGCTTTCCTAAGTTCACACATAAAGTCCTAATCGAATCCCTAACTTTACTTATAAATTGGCTGAGCTGCACCCTAAACTTATAGAAACTAGACAAAAAGGGCTTGTTCAATGAGTTATTTATAAGTTTAACGTCTTAACCATGCCTTAGACTACATACATACATACATACATACATACATACATACATACATACATACAACATACATACATACATACATACATACACATACATACATACATACATACATACATACATACATACATACATACATACTACATACATACATACATACATACATACATACATACATACATACATACATACATACATACATACATACATACATACATACATACTACATACATACATACATACATCATACATACATACATACATACATACATACATACATACATACATACATACATACATACATACATACATACATACATACATACTACATACATACATACATACATACATACATACATACATACATACATACATACATACATACATACATACATACATACATACATACATACATACATATACATACATACATACATACATACATACACATACATACATACTACATACATACATACATACATAGTGGAGTGAGCATTTTAAAACCATCAAATTATAAGAAAAACATAAAAACCACCTTTAGCGAATTATATAATTTATAAATTGTATATTTTCTTATATGTCTAAAATGTATTTGAAGAATTATGACTCTGTTATCTTAGTTCTTTATAAGTTTTCTTAATTTAAATCCATTCACTCATTATGAAACAAAAATTGTGTTACGTATATGTAACTAATGTATAGTCATAAGTTGCGGTTTTTTTAGTTTTCTCATAAGTTGCGGTCTTGTCATGAACCATTTACATACATACATGCATATAATACATACACAGTGCACACACATATATGTATGTATGTATATATATTGCTACTGTAAATTCGTGTGTATTCATTCAGTGGCAGGATGAACCTGTACCTGTTTGGCATATTCATTATCCCGGATGGCCGGATCAAGGAGTTCCGGGTGACACCTCGGCTGTTCGAGAGATTTTCAAAAGATTATGGCGTATTCCATCATCCGAAGGGCCAATTGTGGTGCATTGCAGGTTGATATTGTTTTTCACATTTATATTTTCATCAAAGATTTTGTAAATACATCTAACAAGATTTTGTAAGTTATACAGCGCAGGAATCGGTAGAACCGGAACATATTGTGCAATTCATAACACCATCCAAAGAATTTTAGTTGGTGACATGTCAGCGTTGGATCTTCAAAAAACCATAAGCACCTTCAGGTCTCAGAGGATGGGGATGGTCCAAAATTTGGTATGTACTGTATATATTCAGTGCTTATGGGGTCAATTTTAGTGAGTCCAGTTGGGTTGACCAGACAAAATTAAATTCTTCTTTTTTGGTTATTAATTAAAAACGAGTTTACAACCAATGTGTTAAATGAAACTCACTTAGACGTACAGAAAACCTTTAATGATCATTTAGCCAATTGAGTAGTATCATAATTTCTTAACTGGGAGGTAAGTAAGATGTTTTGCTATTAATTACATATTAGTGACTTTATTATAAGTTCTAGATGTAGTATTGATTCAAGCTTTTCTTTTTTTAACAAATGATATATTTAAAGTATTTGAAACTATATTGTGGAATAAATTATATATAATATATTTTATTTTGTGATGAAATTATAACTAATGATAAACTAATATTTCAACAACGGGTCATTTTTACTTTTAACTTATTCGGAATATCTTTTTTAATGATGCAATTTGTCAAAAATATTACAGTACGTATTATGTAGTATTCTTTTCGTTAAGTTAAGAAAATACTTGGGAAATGATAAAGATTTATAATGAATATTTTGCTAGATATGGGTGTAAATGCTAAGCTTTTTTTCCAAATTCGTATTAATTATTGTAAAACTCATGATTAATGTTTCAGATCAATACGTTTTCTGTCACGATGCTATTATTCATCTACTTGAAGACCTTATCTCAGATTCTAACATTTAGTAGGGGGAAAAAAGGTAATTAGTATGTCAAATATTTGATTACAAATTTATATTATAAAATTTTTATATGAAAAATGAGGAGGTTTTATGTATTTGGAGAGTGATTGAGATTGCTTATATAAAGAGCTTATGCTTATAAGGAAAAGAAGCACATACTCACCTTATTCAAAACGACTTATTTCACCCTAAGAGTAAACGTGTAATTTTGAATCCACAAAGAATAACCAATTTTAAATAAGCAATCACAAACTACTTTATCTAAATTTTAAAAAAAAAAAAAAACTTAACTCTAAAATAAGCATATGAACTTAAACACTCTTCTTGAAGCAAACAAATGTGAGGCTATTTCTATGGCCTTTTTTGAACCAAACCTATTTGCAGTTTCAAGAGTATAAATTGAAATTACTTCAACAAGCTTTATCTATACTTCAAATTTATATTAGTATAAACTCAAGGCGTTAAAGGTACGGGAATGTAGTCAACTTATTCTTCTTCTTTTCTGGGAAATACAATAAGCAAATAAGCCATTTAAGCTAATTTTCATACATGTGTCCTTTTAAGCTAATATGTTGATCTACCCCAGTTAACGACTAAAGATAAATACATGGGGGCTAATTCAACATTTTTATGCAGATTGGTGACGACTACGCTGATGCCCATGATGAACCCAAACTTAATTTATCATTGTTCCATTTTAAATTGATTTGCGCTGATAGTATTTGATTGCGATGGTGATTGTGATTGGTGATTGTTCTATTAAGAGTAACATTAATGTTGTCCAAGTGTGTTTTGAATACATAAACATCTAATGAGAGAAGTAAACACCCCTAATGACTTCCATAATCAAGGGTTAACAAACAACTCTCCAATCTACATGGCTTACTAAGCAAAAACATCTACTCATTAAGTCATCAAACAGAAATCACATCATTTGGTATATATCAGCATATATATACCTTCCAACTTGATGTTTGGAGCGAAAAGAAGTGGAAATATGCATCATGGATCATCTTGCAAAACCATGGGTGGATTTTGAGAATTAAATTATCCACAAAATGGTTTTCTAGGCGTTGGTGTTCGATTCTCTGTTGATTGCAGATTCTCCATTGATTGTAGTCTTTGCTTCAAATGAAAAACTTCAACCTGCATACAGCATACGCACACATCTGTTAATATAAATAACTTCCACTACCCTTGCTTAAGGATTAACTTCACACGTCTTTTTAAGTTTCATATATCTACTTGGTTTTAAAAAGTGTGAGACGTACTGATGTGTAGTTGAAGGAGCACACACATCACGTACTTGAGGCGAAAGGTATTTATATAATGCTTATGATTGAGTTCTAAATAATATTACTATAATGCATTAATGTTAATCCTTGAACACCCAAAATTTAGATAGCAAAACCTCTATATAGTAGTTTATATGTAAATAACTTCTATAGTTCTATGTACAGCTATATGCACAGCCTAAAAACATATAAACTGCCGATGTACAAGAGTTGCTAAAGGTATCGCCTAGTGGCTCCTCCGAGTCAATCCCAAGGCACACCTTATGTACACCCCCATCACCTCATGTAGCTGCCTCTGACCTCGCCCAATGGTGCCTCGCACCTAGACACACCTAAGGCATGCTTTTCAGAACTAAGAAATCATATTTATCCTTTCATTGTTAAACACCAAATATCACATTTACTCATATATTAAATAAGTGAAATATGTTACTTCACTGAATTAACGAACGAGAAAAGGAAGTTATTACTATGAATGCCAATGGTGTCATGCACAAGGACATTCACTCACTAATAGTCTGGTATTCAAGAAGTTAAACCCACACATACAGAAACATGCATATGAGTAAATCAGAGTAATTGTATTGTGTATTGTGATTATGATCAAAGATTACAAGGATATAAATAGAGTAAATAATTACATATTAAACCCTCTAATATATAACATGTCTAATGATTGTCTAATATTCCCCCTCAAGCTAAGCACGGGGAACGAGCTGTAGCTTGTCCCGTAAAGTCATAAGTCTCTCTGAAGGTAATGGTTTGTAAATATATCGGCAATCTGGTCATGTGTAGAAATAAATTGAACCGCTAGCTTTCCTTGAGCAACCTTTTCTCGAACAAATGAAAGTCAACTTCAACATGTTTGGTGCGCGCATGAAAAATCGGATTGGCAGATAGATACGTAGCACCAAGATTGTCACACCATAAGATTGGAGCTGATTTCATAGGGACACGAAGTTCACGCAAAAGGGAGTCTAACCAAGTAAGTTCAGCAACAGTGTCAGCTAATGCTTTGTACTCAGATTCAGTCGATGACCGAGAGACAGTCTGTTGTTTTCGAGCCGACCACGAAACAAGATTAGATCCGAGATATATAGCAAATCCTCCTGTGGATCGACGTTCATCAGGACAACCAGCCCAATCAGCATCAGAGTAGGTGGTGAGTGGGTGATGATGGGCATCTGTATAAGCATGCAAAGTGGAGCGAGACGACTGTTGGAAGAGAAGACCATGGTTCAAGGTACCTTGCAAATACCGAAGGATTCGTTTAACAGCAGACCAATGATTTGCAGTTGGAGAGTGCATAAATTGACAAACTTTATTAACAGCAAATGTTATGTCTGGACGAGTTAAGGTCAGATCTGTAAAGCCCCCACAATCTGACGATACCGAACAGGATCCTCAAAGCTTGGACTGTCACCAAGGGTCAGAGAAACGGTTGTAGAGCACGAAGAGCTAACAGGCTTAGATTGTGAAAGTCCCGCTTTTGTTAAAAGCTCCATAATGTACTTTTTTTGAGAAAGAATCAAACCAGAGTCGAGTAAGTGAACCTCAATACCCAGAAAATAAGATAAAGAACCCATATCTTGAAGGACAAAGGAGGAACTCAAGTTGGAAACCATAGTATCAATTGTTGTGGGATTGTTGCCTGTCAAGATAATGTCATCAACATACACCAACATATAAAGTAGAGTCCCTCCAGAAGAATAGATGAAAAGAGAGGGATCTGTTTTGGACCCTTGAAATCCCAAATGCTGAAGAGCCCGAGACAACTGCTGAAACCATGCGCAAGGTGCCTGCTTTAGGCCATATAATGATTTTCAAACCTCTGAAAGTTAATACCACGTCATCAGCCTTTTCAGCACTTGTGTCTTCAGACTTTGTCTTCAGCACTTGTGTCTTCAGATTTTGTCTTCAGCACTTGTCTTCAGACTGTCTTCAGCACTTGTCTTCAGACTTTGTCTTCAGCACTTGTCTTCAGACTTTGTCTTCAGCACTTGTCTTCAGACTTTGTCTTCAGCACTTGTCTTCAGACTTTGTCTTCGGCACTTGTCTTCAGACTTTGTCTTCAGCACTTGTCTTCAGACTTTGTCTTCAGCACTTGTGTTCAGACTTTGTAATCAGCTGTTGTCTTCAGCTGTTGTGGTCTTCAGTAGTTGTTGTGATGTCTGTGGGACTTAAAGGTTTTTCTGATCCGGCTCATTGGTTCTTTTGGTCCAACAAAACCTTCAGTCGTTTTCTAACCCGACCCTTTAAATACCTTATCCCACCTTCAGAGTTTTTATCTTCTCTTCTCAAACCTAACGTTCAAAAACTCTCTACCTTCTCTTCATCAATGGCGACCATGCAACTAAAACCACGACACAACTGTGTCGCACATCTCACCAAATCGCCATACTGGACCAAGTTTCACAACGCCATTGATTTAATGGTTCAGTCACCCTACAAAACGGCTTTTCTGGTAAATCCCACCATATATGCCGAATCCCTTAACCAATTCTGGACAAACGTCACTCTGGTCTCTGAGGAGAATGACACAGAGTCTCTTCAATCGTTTGTCCATGGCCAAAAAGTGGTCATCACTCCAGACACTCTTCGCCAAACCCTTAATCTGGATGATGCCACTTTCCCAACTGGTTATCCAAAGGGCACAACAGATCAATCATTTGCCACCATGGATACCAGGGTAACCTGAGTGCATCTACCATACTGAAGAAACATTTCCGGATGCCGAACGTCTCATATTTCATATGGTAAATGTATGCCTTGCCTCCAAGACTTCATCATGGGATCAAATGTCCACAAGGTGGCAACAGGTAATGTACTCCATCCTTGAGCAACAACCTTTAAATTTTTCTGAAATACTATTTTTAGAGCTCAAGGATATGGCCCAAAAACATACTGCTAACCGTTGGATATTATATCCTCGGTTCATAATGGCCATAATTGAAAACCAGCTTCAAGCTGAGGGACTTGTTGGCCTGGGAGTCCCTGCTATGGCTGTACTGCCGGAAGTATACTCCCGGCACAACTCTGACCAATCACTGAAAATGGCTGCCAAGCTGCGAAAACCCACGCAGCTGGAACCCACAGCCACCACCTCAAAATCCAGAGTCCCCACCAAACCAAAAACAAAACGCCCCGAAACAGCTATTCAGGGAGATGAGTCCCCTGAAGATGCTCCTGTACCACCAAGGCAGGATATACTTGTTGGCTTAAACCCCCCAGCAGTATCAGAGACTCTCCCAGCCACAGCCGCTCAGGATTCCTCTCAAAAGGAGCCTGCAGCAACCATAGAAGGGGTACCCATAAATCTGGGATCTTCCTCATTTGAGGAGATTGCCATTGAAGAGCACCATTCTCCCCAGGTGCACACTGCTTTTACCCCATCTCCCCATGCAACCACCCCCCAAAGTCCAACCATTATCATTGCAAACGTGCTGACTCAGCTGCATGCCTCTCCTCCTCCCCAACAACACCAACAAAGGGGAGAACCACAGCTATTGAGGACGAGGATCACCATGCTTCTGACAACCCACAGCACCGGGGTTTACACGTTCTATCTCCTGGTGTGGATATGGGGATTAGAACATCTAGTGAGGCTGCCACCTCTTCTGAATCAGCACATGATCAGAATGAGGCTGGTAACATAGCTAAGACCTCACTAGAGGCAACAGCTGATGAAGGACATAGTCCTGAGGCTGGAAGTCCCCAGTTCCAAGAAAAAGGGGCACATGCTAAAACTGGTCTACACCCAGTGCATGTACATCCTGCTACAAGCAGGAGGTCAGGTGATTCAGCATCTGCTGATGATGACCTGGGCTTCTTTTATGATGTTCTGGCCCAGAACACAATTCTTGAGGAAGAAGTCAGTAGACTACAAAGACTACTTGACCAATTCTCTCAAGAAGCAAGTCCATCTGCCACCAACATAAACCCACAGATGGCACCTTCACCTGAAGGTCTCCCATACACTCAGCCACTCAAAACTTCCGAGCCACCAGCCTCTATTTCTGGCACTGCTTCTCAGGGACAAAACCCCTCTGAGCAAACAGCTGCTATCTTTCAGCAATCCCTACCTCTCATCACCCCAATGATCATAGACATTGTGATCAAAACCATGGATGAGAGGCTTCCCTCAATCATACAACCCCTGGTGGAGGAGATTGTGAGCACCAGGCTTTCTGCTACTCAAACCCTTGCAACCAATGCAACCAAAAAGGGGGAGAGTCAGTCAGTGAAAGCAAAGAGGAAGAGCAAACTGAAAGAAAAGGAAACTGAGAAGGAAGAGGAGTCTGTGAAGGGAACCGAAAATGATCAAGTGGGTGAAATTCACAAAGACTTTCATGTCACATATAAGAAGAGGAAGGGTGAAGGAAAAGAGAGAACTCCAACTCGATGAGATAATCAAAATGGCAGATGCTACACATAGTAAATCAATGGATGCCATTATTGATCAACTGTATAGACAAGGGTTCGATACTGCACAGCTTGACTCAAAGATCAGGAGACTTGAAGTTGAAGAAATTAACTCAAGATGGGCAAGTTATGATGCATTAGAAAGAGAGAGACTAGAGATCATGATCAGATTCATTGCAAAATATCTTGGGAGATCATTGATCGAGATTAAATCATGGACCAGGGACAGTATCTTGGCCATAACCTCCAATCTGTTCGTCTGAAGCATACACTAAGGGTTTAGTAGTCGAAGCTTTGAATGAAGCAGGAGCAGGGAGCAGGACTGAGCTAGCCAAACACTCAAAAGCCACACTCACCTCTAAAATGCTAACTCAGCCTGTCAACATTCCTCTCCAAAACAACCACAACCACAACCCACAAAACCAACTCCCTTACCCTCTAAACCAACAGCCGATGATGCACCCAAGAAGAAGAAGAGAAGGTGTTGAGGCTAGAAGAAGAAGAAGATGAGGATGATGTGGAAGAAGATAGGCTGCCTCTGTCTGCAGTCCTAACATTGCCTAAAGCCAAACCCATGCCCATCACTCCACCTCACAGATGGAAACTGTGAGAGTAAAGATTGAAGAAGAGCAGCAGCAAAGGCTTCATGACGATAAGATGTTAAAAAGCATCGACAAAACTTATGTTGCTTCTTCATCAATAATTAGTATGAAGAAAGAAGCTCTGAGGTTGTACACCCTTGCCAACACATTTCAATATCAGAAGGAAAAGGTGAGAGTATGGCCTGATCCTAGGGTGGCTCACAGGATTGTAAAGAAAGACATTCCTTCGAGATACAAGGGCCAAGTAAAAAGGATCGTAGATGAAGAGATCATAGTGGTCCTTGTAGTATCACCCTGGGAGATTGTAGAAGATTTCAAGAAGGCCTATGAGACTAAACAGCCACCCCAAAAGATGTTAGAGAACAGAGTTATTAAAAAGGGGTTAGTCTACAAGAGGCTTGAGAACTTCAAACAAAATGAGCTCAGTCTGTTACTTGAAGGGACTCATCCTGATGAGTTTGCATACAGACAGATTACAACAGTTGAGCTCAAAAATGGCAAACAGGCCAAGTACATCTCAGAGCTGTATGGGCGTGAAGGATTGTTTGATGGTGAAGCTGAGAACCTGACCATGGAAGAACAATTATGTTTCTCAGAGCATACACCAGAGAATCCTACAGGCTTATACATGGGAAGCGAGTCTCATGGATGGGGAACAGCTCAGTGTCCAATTCCCCAATATAGAGCTCCCATCCATACATTGCCAACCAAATCATCAGAGACTCATTCCCAGGCCAGTGCTTATATGGGTCATCTTCTCAACTGATCAAGAAGGAAAAAGACCAACCATTCTGCCAACAATAAATGGGACCTCAATAAAGTTAAAGGTTTTGGCTGCATTGATTCAGGGGGAGTTTGTTGGACCAAAAGAACCAATGAGCTGGATCAGAAAAACCTTTAAGTCCCACAGACGTCACAACAACTACTGAAGACCACAATAGCTGAAGACAACAACTGATTACAAAGTCTGAACACAAGTGCTGAAGACAAAGTCTGAAGACAAGTGCTAAAGACAAAGTCTGAAGACAAGTGCTGAAGACAAAGTCTGAAGACAAGTGTTGAAGACAAAGTCTGAAGACAAGTGCTGAAGACAAAGTCTGAAGACAGTGCTGAAGAAAAGTCTGAACAAGTGCTGAAGACAAAGTCTGAAGACAAGTGCTAAAGACAAAGTCTGAAGACACAAGTGCTGAAGACAAAGTCTGAAGACACAAGTGCTGAAGACAAAGTCTGAAGACACAAGTGCTGAAGACAAAGTCTGAAGACACAAGTGCTGAATACCAAAGTATCAGACGTTGTCACAACAGCTGAAGAGGTCTTCTTCAGTAGTTGTGACGGTTTACCTTTCAGTAGTTTTATGTTTTTCAGTAGTTTTGTAAAACGACTGAAGAGCTTGTTCTTCAGTCGTTGTAGTTTCAGTAGTTTCTTATCAGTAGTTTCATATTTTGTACTTAACACTCTGATATGTTCTCAGTAGTTGTGAACATTTCAGTAGTTTGTTAAGAGTTAGTTATTTTTGTAATAGATCTGCCAGTTGTCACTTTCCCGTGATAACAGCAGCGATTGCACTCTATATAAGGAGTGTCAACCTATTGTAATAAGTAGAATGATTTGATCAGAAATATTCGATATCATAGAAACATTCCTTGTTACAGAAATATATTCTCTCGTTATAACCGTATTTGTTCTTAATACATACGAGTATCAAATTCTTGCTACAATTTGTCTAATTCTTGTTCTTATTCCGCTGCGTTACGCTCTAATACATCAAACTTGTGATCACTGATCCTGACAGAATCCTTACCATAGTATGGTTCTAAGTGATCAAGGTTGGTATGATCCATGATAGCGTGACCATTGCAACCAGTGTCGGGTATCCATGATGTTGTTGCCTGTGAGCGATAATCAGCAAAGTTTGTTGTTGGTGAGGATGTCTTTAGAGTATTGGGATCCTTGTGAGGACAGTGAGACGGAATTTGCCCGATTCCACACCTGTTACAAGTACCAAAAGCAGTATTCTGATTAGATGCCCAATTAAATTGACCTCTGTTGTTTCTGTTGTTTCTGTTGTTGTCATAGAAATTGTTGTTGGCATGATTGTTGTAACGAGAGTTGTTACGCCCTCCACGACCACGATTGGAAGAGCCTCGACCACGACCTCGAGCCCCATAGAAAACTTGCGGCTGGGACAGAGGCTGCTGCTGCGATGTTTGTGGTTGAACTTGTAGACCCAACTGAGACATGACTTGTTGAAGAGCCTGAATAGTATCTGCAGGTAATGAAGGGGCTGCAGAAGATGATGAGGGACTTCGGTTGGTGACCGTGAAAGCCTGAGTAGGGGACAAATCTGGTTTCTTGACCATGTAATCATGATCAGCAAGTAAAGCAAACAAATCAGAAAAGGGTGTGGGGGAGGAACGACCAACAATGTGGGATTTGAAGCCATCATATTCCTCACGAAGTCCAGTCACAACAAGCATGACCAGATCTTTTTCTTTAACCGGTTCGCCTATGTTGGCTAAGGCATCAGCATACGATCTGGCCCGAGTAAGATAATCAGTGGAGGACTCATCAGATTTCATCCGGATTCGGAGCAGCTGCGATTTCAGAGTATATTCACGAGAGATTGTATGTGGGGCAAAGGCATGTTCTAGGGCTAGCCATAATTCCCGAGAAGTGGTGCCTTGAACATGTGGGAATGCACCTTCAGAGATCGTGGACAGCAGCAGCATGTGTACGTGGGCATCGTTCGAGACCCACGTCGTATAGTTAGGATTAGGCTGAGTTGTAGGGGCTAATTCTGGATTTGTGTTTTGAATAGTGAGGGTGGGTTCGGGACATGGAATGGTACCATCAATGTAATCAAAAAGTTTGTTTGTGACAAGGAATGGATGTATCATGGTTTTCCAATGACCATAGTTGGATGGTGAAAGGGTAAACCAAACTTGTGAGAGTTGTGACTGTGTTTGTCGGTGAGGAGAATGGGACAAGAAGGGCCATGATTGGAGTGGTGAAGAATTCGATGATGAAGAAGATGAGTGCAGAGAGCTGCAGATCGATAAAAAAAGGCAGTAGCAGGGAAGAGGAATGATGGCGGCAGAATTAGGGTTAGATAAACTTAGCCTTGATACCAAGTAAATCAGAATTAGGGTTAGATAAACTCATGGAAAGAACAACCTCACCTTTGTAACATTTCCATCAACTCTTAAACTCACCTCAACCAATTACTTGGGATGGAAAACTCAAGTTGAATCTCTTCTGCATAGATTTGATCTCTACAAGTTCATTAATGGTACTCATCCTCCTCCAACACCTACAAAACGGCCAACGGTACAGCAATTCCACACAAAGACTATCTCGCAGGCAAGATCGTCTCCTTTTTGGTGCTATCATCGGTAGTCTATCACCGATAATCATACCTATTGTTATAAATGCTTCACCCTCCAGAGACCATATAAAGCAGCTCCAGCATTGCCTAAAATAGTGATCTAAAATGCAAGGTCAAAGCATCACTGATATATGCAGGAGATAATAAATGATTGTGGATGAATCGGCTATCCTTGGAAGAAGCTTGATGACAAAGATGTGACTGACATAGTACTAGCAGGTCTTGACCAAAGTCTGTACAAGCACATCATTGATGCTATTTTGTGCACGTGACACACCTATCCCATTCAATGAACTCCACGAGAAGTTGATCAACAATGAACTCTTGGTGGCACAACTTGCATCTACAAGCAACATTCTTCAGCTACTACTGCCTTTGCAGGGTAACATCGATAGCAAGCAAGGCCATTGACCGGAGAACAACCGATGAAACACATGACTGCATATTCGGGTCTCTTACCCACTCCAACAAGCAGCACGCCTAACACCACTGGATCACGTCCTTTTATTAGGAAAATGTCAATAGTTTCATGCCAAAGGACATTCACTCACTAATTGCCCGGTATTCAAGAAGGTAAACCCATAGATTTCAGTTCCACTTTATAACAAAAACATGCATATGCGTAGTCCACAGGTCCACACTATGGGAACTCAAGATGCAGGTTCAGTGAATTAGTTGTTCGATAGAGGGGCCTCTCATCACGTAACAAATGAATTTTTCACATAATTTATATATTGTTCCCTCTGTTTATAATGTGAAACCGGCTAGATTTATTTAAGCTTATATTAAACAGGTATATACGATAATCTGAAAGGCGTGTGTTATATCATGATAAGGCATTAGGTCTCGTTTCCATTTGAAAAAAACTTGATGTCTATGTGTATACATAGACATGAACTTTTTGTTGAGACTTATTGTGGTTCGATTTGGCACATATCGTATTTTTCTTTCCATGTAAGCTATTTCAAGTACTTTTTGGTTGGATATTGAAACATTTGGCATTAGATTGAGTGCTTGTTGTCATCATTTTCTTTCTTTAAATTTGTTCAACTGTCATTATTTATATTCATTTTAGCCTACTCTGTACCTATGTTTTCTATGATGATATTGTCGACCAGGATGCAAGAAAGTAGAAAAGGCTGCACTTTCTATGATTTTCTGTTCGATACATGGCTTGTCAAGTCGACAGTCAGGCATTTTCAGGTATAAAGTTTATTTTTAAATTAACTAACATGTTTATACTTGTGTGGTGCGACTTATAGTTTCTTGTTACTTACAGCCCATGTTTAATACGATTTTTCTTTCATCCCTTTATTCTAAGAGTTAGCATCACAATTTGCAGAGATAATTATACTTATCAGCTTACTTCACGGAGATTAAGTGTGTTTATTCTTGTTTGTTTTTTTATTTTCACTATTCGTCTCATTGTACATCCCAAGCCCGTATGAAGGAGGGTTTGTAACAATGAAATTCAAAAAGTCCTTGAAAACTACATTTCGTTTTAGGCATCTGAAAAGGTTAAACCCACTTATTAAATTTTAAAAGATAAATATGAAATCGCCCATTGTAATAAATTGAAATTCAAAGGTGGCCTGCTACTTTGGGATTGGGTTGTCCGTTGTTACAGGCTTAGGGTGTTAGAATTTCACATCTGACGTGTTAGCCTTTGGTGTTCCCACTGTTTTTAAGTTCTTATCTCTATCTTTATCGTTATTATTGCTAAAATTATTACAAGGGTGGGTTGTCCGTTGTTACAGGCTTAGGGTGTTAGAATTTCACATCTGACGTGTTAGCCTTTGGTGTTCCCACTGTTTTTAAGTTCTTATCTCTATCTTTATCGTTATTATTGCTAAAATTATTACAAGGGTACCTGTAGCTGAAATGTTCTTGCTCTTTCTCCTGAGAGGACTCCTCTCGTCGAATGCAATTCCTACACGAAAACGTTAACTCTAATTACGAACTACAAGTCACTAATTAATAAATAAAAAATAATCCCTAGAACATTATTATAGGCAAAACGGATAACCTTTTGGTACCTTTTAAAATAGGTTGAGTTAACCCTTTATCCCAAGAATCATTCTACTTTTTATAAATAGTTAGTGTGTCAAATATGATTAAAAATATCATATTATTTCAATTATACTTGAGAGTTTCTAAGTGTTATCACCAAACCACTCATCAGTCAGTTAACTTATTCCTAAAATTCTGCTAAGGACGCATTTTCTATACACTCATTACTTGAAAAAATCATGTGCGCTTTCACTATATAAGTGGTTAAGTGCCTCAACTTTTAAAAAAGCTAAATATTTTTACTCTAGAGCATGTCAATTCCCCAACCAAACCCGATAAAAGGGCAACAACGGTTTTGGGTACATATTTTTACAAAACATGAAAAACCCTTCAATGACTGAATCAGTCATGGAAAAGTTAGACCTAACTGTTCTTCAATGAAATTAGGTTTTTCATAGATGGCCCATTTTGGAAACATAACTGCAATCAACCCATTTATAAGTAAACAGGTCGAAATTACTACATCTAAATAAATTGTTTATTTACCTTTTGGGTATCATCCAAAACCGCTTTTAAAAAGGCAACATCATGCTCAAGCTTCACATGATCAGAATGCACGACATCTGACAAACTATTTGCTTCTTCTTGTGCCATTTCTACCAAAACTAATTTTTCCTTCAACATTTCCATATCTTTCAGTGTGTCATTTAATCTTTTTTCGATTTCTTGTCGGCTTTTAATTACAGAAAAAATGTTTTTTTCTGCAGCTTCCCTACCTGTCAATGCAGCTGCTAATTGTCCTTCCAGAATCACGTTTTTTTGAATTATAGCCGACATCTTTATTTCATATAACTGATAGATACTTGAAGAACCCGGAAAAATAGCTAAATTTCATTGGTTTCTTGAGATGCAACAGAATCATCATTTTTCTCCTTTTTGTTAATTTCTGTGTTTTCAGGTTCTACCATGGAAGGAGATTCTTCAGTATTTGATTGTTTTGTTGTATGCTCCATTGGCTGAAATAAACAATATATAAGGAGGTGTTGAATGTGTCTTTTTGAAAGTGATCATGTGATTTTGGATAATCACAATCAGATAATTAGCTACAGTGACGTGGTCTCTTTAGGTGGGATCTCTCTATCCTTGGGGGTAAAAGTAAGACTTGACCTCATCTCACCATCCCCAAACCTCACTATTTGAGTGGGACTTTACTAGGTATGTTTGTTTGTTTAGATAATTAGCTCTAGTGAAAGGATGCAAGAGTTTATGTTATGATAATTATTTTTACTATTAACCATTAATTTTGTCTTTTTATGATAAATTTTGTTGCAGCTAGTATTAAATTGATTACTTGACCTCTAAGTGATCACATCAAATTCTGTTTATCCAAATATTAAAAACTAAATATTGTAACTACCAACACCCTCCAATGCAATAATCAAATATTCAATTGACATGAAAAGAATATAAAGAAGTTAAAACAGGTTACCATTGAGGATGGTTCATCTTCCAAATTTCTTGCTAATTTCAATGCCACATCATCACCATCGACGTGTTTTTTCCTTAGTGACACATTACCAGGATTTGAATCCACTGACAAAGATTCAGAGGAAGACTTCCTACTAGAACCATGATGTTCGAGCATTGATGCTAGATTTTGTCTCTCTAGACTGCCAGCTGGACCAATTGTGTGTTCCATAGATGAAGAGTATTTTTCAGATGACAATGTAATTCTTCGACTCGTAGATGATTCATTTTTTTTCAACATCAGTACTTCAACCTGTAAATCCATTAATAAACTTGGAATTAAAATGTGAAAGGTACCATCAAACTATTCAAAATGACACTACCAGAAATTTTTATTGTTTGATTGGTCTGTAAGAATGGAATGAGTTTCATATGATTAAAACTGCAAAGTGCATGAACTAGAAATGAAAACTAAAATTGGGAAAAATTGTGAAGTTGTTTGCCCTTTTCATATCATACACAGAGAGTGACAGAGTGTATTATGTCTACTTTACACATTATTGATAGAAGTTATTAAATTTTCTACATATGAACAATACTTGCTAAACATAATAGAACCTCACTAAAACTTTAAAAAATATCATAACAAACATGTATATGCTTTAGTTACTTTTGAAAAATAAGTAGTAAAGTAATAAATTTTGAAAGTGTTTTATGAAGAATTTTTTATTGAAGATTGCATAATTGGATTGAGTTGCACAGTAATTTCTCATCTCATTCCATGAAATAAAAACTAAACAAAGGCAAGGAATTATTTTCCTTGAGGAATTATTTCCCTTGAGGAATTATTTCCCTTGAGGAATTATTAATTTCTGTTCTATTAGACAAAACAATCAACTTTTTTCATTGCCATGAACTAGAATTCATTCCTTCTGTGATTCCATCATACCTGGTCTGATGGTTCCTTTTTTAAACCTCCAAATGCAACCAAATATTCTTTTTCCTTGTTCTGTACAAGCACAAGACTAAAGCCCTGTTGAAAAAATATATAGTGATTAATATATATGTTTCTAAAAGTTCAAACTTTCATTTACATCCTTCTAAATTTCATAATATCATATTTGTCCTTTCATGGAATCATTCCATGGTAAATATAATCAGTTACCTGTTACAATTCATTTCACTGACTAAACGAATATGAAAATATTATTACTACATAATCTTCTCTTTGTTTACCCGGTGAGAAACTCATTATTTTAAGTAAGTGATTGTATATAACTAGTATTAAGCCCCCCGCGTTGCGGTAGCGGGGCGTAAAACCATGTCAAGTAGCAAAAATGTCATACTACTATTAGCATCCACCAACACCTGAAAAAATCATATTAAAAAGAAATAAAAACGACAAATATAAAACCGAACAGAAAAATAAACGTAAAAACGTTAAACCACACACGTGAACCATGAAACATTAAAAAATTAATTAAGTTAATCAAGTATTCGCACGTTGTGACAGACCGTTAAAGGGGAAAAATAAGCCTAAACCTAAAATCGCGTGCGCACGTTGCAATGTGTTAACTCGTAAAATTTAGGCCGAAATGTAAAACGAAAAACTTGTACAAATATGAAAAGTATAAGGGTAAAGAGAAATGTGAAAATCATAGAGGTTAAATTGTAAAAGATGTAAAAGTATTGAGGTTAAAAGCAAAAAAAATTAAAGATTAAAAAACCCAAAAGTGAATACAACCCATTAAGCTTAAGGTACAAACCTTAATGCACACAAATTTTGATAATTAGTATATTATAAACTACTATGGTTTGGGAAAATACGACGCTTGTAGTGTTATGGAAGGTTAATGATAAAGTCCCACCGTTGAAGGTGTATTCCAGGAAAAAGAATCAGAATCGGGTCACAGCTGCCAAAGTGGGACAGCTGAATTCTATATTTGGAAATTGGTTGAATCCACTCAATCAGATCAATGGGTGATTGTATTCAATCAAATTAACAAATAACCTTCCAGAAAATCAAGGATCTTCCAGGAAATTAGAGAGTTGATTTTAGGATCCGGATAGTATAAATAACAGGCTAGTTTTTCATTATTTGCATTGAAGTTATTTTGTTTATCTTTGCTCTTGTATTTGGAGACCTTGCCCCTCTCGAATTGGGCCACTATTATCTTGTTTTCAATAAAATCTAGCCTATCTCTATCTCTATCAGTTTTGTTCTTATCATTTGGTTCCATTGTCGGGAAATTCGACATGGTGCAAACCCGGAATAACTCAGGCGATGGCAGTAATCCCCCCGATCCCATTGTTGTTCAATTGGCCGCCATAGCCGCGAAGTTGGAGTCAATCGATACGATGAAGGAGGATATAACTGTTGAATTCTTTATGCCCAAGACACATAGAACATTGATGTGGTTAGTACGTTATGATCCAAGTCGGGTCATACCCAATAACAAGCTTAGCAAACACCAAATAATATTTAATTGATGATATGATCATACAATTAAATAAAAACACCAATTTAGAAAATGGGTTTTCTAAATAAGTTGCATATGAGATTGAACAATTTATATGGATATTTTGTTTATAGATATTGTTTGTAATGTTATTTAAGTTACTTAAATAACATCAAATAATAAGTGAGTGTGTATGAGTTATTCAATTAAAAGGTTAATTATATGAATAACTTATATTAATGACTTGTTAATGTGTTCAATTGTTTTTTAACTTTTGGGGGGAAAACCCAAAGTAAAAAAGAAGTTTCGGCCGCCCCTTTTGGGAGAGCCTCTTCTTGGTTTTCTTTGAGTGGTCTTGGAAACACACATTAGTAGACACATTCACTCCATCTTCTTCTCTCTCTCACATGCAAAACCACAACAAAGAAAAAGGGTTTTCTTGTTTTGTTGAAGTGATTCTCGGCTGAAAGGTTCCAGCAGCCTTATCTTTCGGGTTTTTTGGTGCTCAATCCTAGCAACAAGGTGTTTGTCATAGAGCTTGGGGTATGCAAGCTTGAGAGGACCTTCTTTTGGTGCCTTGGTCGTTCTTTCTTGGTCCAAATCATCCTCATCCATTTCGTTTTTTGCTGCTGAAAGGTAGTTTATGGCAGCCTCTTTATGGCTGTCCATAATGTATGTTTGTGTTTACATAGCTAGTCTTATTCACATAAAAAGGTCCTTTGTTCTTGGGTTTGTTTATAACTTTGTAATATCAAGATGAAACCCGAATTTCAGTTCATTAACAAAGTTATAAAGCTTATTTCTGCTGCGTTTACACAAAGTTTAAATGGTTAAACTATGAATCTTGTTCTAACAAACCCCAACAATAGCAGCTCTGAAGGCAGGAGAATGATCCCGAGGAAGCAAGAATGATGAAGGGGAAAGTTCTTGGAAGGGTCGACAGCCATATAGGCCCTATAACAAAATCGATTTCCCAACTTTTAGCGGAGGAGACCCTCGCGGGTGGCTGCTAAAAGCTGAAAAATATTTCAAATATTATCACATACCTGATATATCACATACCTGATGAGGAGATGGTTGTGGTAGCCTCAATGCACCTAGAGGGTGATGCCCTAGACCTTTACTCTTGGCTCTCTAATGATCAACCTATCACTTTTTGGGAAAAATCGGTCCAAGCATTCACCAAAAATTTTGGCCCGGCAGAGTTTCAAAACCCAGATGAGTTTCTTTGTAGCATCAAGCAAACTGAGTCGGTCCAAGAATATTGGCGGGAGTTCGCTAAGTGATCCTCTCGGGTCTAAAATTGGCTTGATCATTGTCTCTTAGGGGTATTTCTAAACGGTCTTAAAGACAAACTGAAATCAAATGTGAGGATTCACAAGCCACGTACGGTGTATAATGCTATGAGTCAGGCCTTGGAGTTTGAATCTAAACTCTCCTCTTACCGAACAGGAAAAAGCGCCCCTTGGACCTCAAATCCAAAAAACCCTCAACCGGATTCCAAACCAACACCATTCACCCCAATCTCAACATCAACCCAACCAAAAGATACCCCCCGAATATCTGAAGCAGAAAAACAAAACAGATTCCTAAAAAGGGAATGTTTTAGATGTGGCAATAAATACAGACCGGGTCTTCGTTGCAAAATTGGTACCTTCAAAGTTTTAGAAGCTGATGAGGATGCCGAGGAATCACCTATAACAGATCTGATCAGCCTCGATTCTGATCATGAAAAAACTACTGAAATCAGTTTACATGTTATTTTAGGGAAGCCACACCCTACCACGATGAAGGTCAAAGGTATTATTCATTCTACTGAAGTTTTAATCTTAGTTGATGGTGGCTCTACACACAATTTCATTTCTGATGTCTTTGTAAGTGAACTTAAGTTGGCTTCTCAACCAGTAGCGCCTTTTGCTGTTCAAATCGGTAACGGGGATGTAATTCGTTATGGCTATATTTGCAAAAATCTTCCTGTACAGGTTAATGACCTCGATATCACCCAAGACTTCCATCCTTTCTCTCTTGGTGGAGCTGATCTAGTTTTGGGTATCCAATGGTTAGCCACATTAAACATGGTTCAAGCTAACAAGGAGTTGTTCATGATTTTTTCAATAGATGGGAAGCGATAAAAATTACAAGGTGTTGCATCCGGTCCTCAAAAATCATCTAGCTTTCAACACCTAGCCGTTGATCCAGAAATTTTACCTTGCATACCATTCCCACTACAACCTATTTCGATGCTGTTTTTGAAGAACCATGAGACCTACCCCCAGTTAGATCACAAGATCATTCAATTCCGCTCCTGCCAAATTCAACTCCACCTAATATTCGCCCTTACCGTTACCCATACTCCCAAAAAACTGAGATAGAGAAACAAGTAGAGCAATTAATGGCAGCCGGCTTTATACAACCAAGTACCAGTCATTTTTCCAGCCCAGTTTTACTAGTGAAAAAGAAGGACAATACGTGGCGAACGTGTGTCGATTACCGGGCCCTTAACAAGATAACAATAGCCGATAAATACCCTATACCTAACATTGACGAGCTACTTGATGAATTGTATGGTGCTAAGGTATTTTCAAAACTCGATTTGCGTTCGGGTTATTATCAAATCAAGTGGCAACCTCGGATATTGAAAAGACGGCTTTTCGTACCCATTCGGGTCATTATGAGTTCAAGGTTATGCCTTTTGGCTTAACTAACGCCCCCTCCACGTGTCAGGTTGTTATGAACGATTTATTTCGTCCTTATTTACGCCGATTTATACTTGTTTTCTTTGATGATATTTTAATCTATAGCTCAAATATGGAGCAGCACAAGTTCCACCTGGACAGACCCTAAAGTTATTGCATGACAACCAATTCTTTGCCAAATTATCGAAGTGTTGCTTTGCAAGAACAAGTGGTGTTTCTGGGACATGTAATCAGCCCGGAAGGAGTTAGTGTGGAAGAAGAAAAGATTTCAGCAGTTAAGTCATGGCCCATCCCTCAACAGTAAAAGAAGTAAGAGGTTTCCTTGGGCTAACTGGTTATTATAGGCGTTTTGTTCGAAATTATGGGCTTATAGCCCGACCACTTACTGCATTGACCAAGAAGGATGGGTTTCTTTGGCCGGAGGTAGCCCTAAAGGCCTTTAATAACCTGAAAAAGGCACTGCTGACCACACCTGTTTTGAGATTACCAGACTTCTTGAAACCTTTTGTTGTCGAATGTGATGCATCCTCGGATGGAGTAGAAGCAATACTATCACAGGAGGACCATCCCGTGGCCTATTTCAGCAAGGGATTCTCTCAGTCTAATCGGTTCAAATCAGCATATGATAGGGAGTTGTTGGCACTAATCCTAGCAGTCCAAAAATGGAGTCATTACTTGCTTGGTAGGCACTTCCTGATTCGCACCGATCACTACACTCTGAATTCTCTATTAGAGCAGCGTATTACCGCTGCTGAACAGCAAAGGCTGCTGCTAAAGCTCATGCCTTGTGATTTTTCGATCATTCATAAGACTGGGAAAGAGAACAAAGGGGTTGATGCCTTGTCTCGCCGACCCCACTCAAGGGAATTATTAGCACTTATTGTTCCTTATTGTGTTGAAGTGGCTGATATCAAAGCAGGGTTGCAAAACGATCCGTTTACAAGTGAGCTGATCAAGAAGTTGCAAGAAGATCCTACATCAGCTCCTGATTTTTCGTTTGTGGATCAGTTTTTGTTTTATAAAGGGCGGCTAGTAATACTGGAGGTACCTTCTCTCAAACTTAAGTTGTCACAAGAAGCACACGATACTCCAATTGGGGGTCATGGAGGCTTTTTAAAAACCTACTAATGACTTTCTTCTCGTCACTATTGGCTAAAAATGAAACAGGATGTCAGGAATTTTGTCCAGCAATGTGTGATATGTCAGCAACAAAAGTACCAAACTTTGGCTCCTGCAGGGTTACTTCAGCCCCTGCCCATCCCCAGTCAAATTTGGGAGGATGTTTCTATGGACTTTATCGCTGGATTGCTACCATCTAATCGCTTCGATACGATTTTAGTTGTGGTGAATCGTCTAAGCAAGTACGCTCATTTCATCTGTTTATCTCATCCTTACACGGCCAAAATAGTGGCGGCGTTTTTTTGTAAGGAAATAATCAGGTTGCATGGCTTCCCCCGCTCTTTCGTTTCTGACCGTGATGTTGTTTTCCTTAGCAACTTTTGGCAAGAATTGTTCCGATTAAGCCAAACCAAATTAAAGTTGAGTACAAATTACCATCTTCAAACGGACGGACAGACTGAAGTCTTAAATCGCTGTTTAGAGGCTTATTTGCGTTGCTTTGCTAGTGAACAACCAGCCAAATTGAGCACATACTTATCATGGGCTGAATATTCATATAACACCGTTTGTAAGGATTCCTGAAGTCTGATGCAACCCAAAACTGCCTAAGTGTTTCAGCAACATGCACTAAGTACTGAAGTAAAGAATGCTTCGGAAGAATTACACAAAGCATTAGAAAATACTCTAAGTGTAATATCTTCCGAAGCCAAGACCAATATCTTCCGAAGCCAAACATGAAGTCTTCCGAAGTTTCAAGAGACAAAGTCTTCCGAAGCTTCACTCTATGAAGACAGATTTCTTCCGAAGACTTTTAGTACACATGCTTTATCTGATGTACTATTCCATAAAGCACCTTTTCCGCTGCGTCTCTGATAAGTCACCAACTTACAAGAGTTGGTGAAAAGGTCCATGCTTTTGGTAACTGTACATTGAGGTCTTGAGTCTGAAACTTTCCACTTTATGTACTTTATCCTTGTATAATGTATAAGGATGTGAGCTATGGCATGTCATAGTCACAAGGTCAAAAGGCAGATATGCCTTTTGATCCTACAATTGATTTTTGTTAGTGTCTAGTCAATTGTATCCAGCTGGCTTTCAAAGTATAGCCGGTTGTAGGTTGTAGTATAAGTATTCCAAGTTCTTGTATTTTTCTTTATGCTTTGTAACACTTGTAAAAGAACTTGAGAAAGCAATATACTGCTCCCTTGAAAACTATACTCTCTTGTTCTGTCTCTTGCTTTACTTGTGCTCTTTGTATCACCTTTGGTTACCTAGTTCACTGTTTGATTAAAGTTTAGTTAATCTTCTCATTGTGTTGTTGTGTTGTAATTGTGTTCAAGCCCTTAAACGATCCTGCAATTGGTATCAGAGCGCTCAGGCTCGTGATATAAGATCTAACCATCTTAAGATCCCTCACACACACAAAAACTAAACTCTTCAAATGGCTTCCATCTCAAAGACTGATATGGAGACTGGAACCATGAACAAATCCCCACTGATCACTCTTGATGACTTTGACACCTGGTGCATGAGGATGGAAGGCTTCATCAGGTCTTTTGACTCAAGAATGTGGGAATCTGTTGAATATGGACCTTTCATACCCAGCACCCCCTCTGCTACGGTGCTGGTATGATTCCTAAAGATGTGGCCAACTACTCAGATGAAGATAGGAAAAGAGTAGAGATTGACAGGAAGGCCATGACTGCTCTTCAGACTGCTATCCCAAACTCTGTGTACAGAGGTTTTAAGAAGTGCAAGACAGCTAAACAGCTGTGGGATGCACTGAAGCTGATGTATGAAGGCTCCTCTGAAGCCAAGGAGAACAAGAAAGATCTTCTGAAGCAGCAGTTTGAAAATTTCACCTTTAAAGCAGGTGAAACCATGACCCAACAATACTTCAGGTATGTTGAGATTGTGGATACCCTTGTGGATGGAGGAGTTCCTCTTGAGAACAGAGATATTGTAAGGAAGTTCATGTCCTCACTTCCTAGGCAATGGACACACTATTGTGTGGTAATCAAGAGGACCGAGAACCTTAAAACTCTTACTCTGACAGAGTTATATGGGATTCTCAGTGGATACCAGATGGAGATGAACATACAAGGATCATATGGCAACTCTAACAATCAAATGGTTCAGCCCTTCATGTGGTGGAAGGGACAACATAGAACCCCAACATCATCTCCTATGCTACCCTTGACAACTCACAAAAGGGTCCTTTCATCACCTTCCCGGAGACACAAAGGAGAACTTTACTCAAGGAAGCCCATTCCAAGAGACAAGTTCTTCTCAAGCTTTGTGTCTGCAGATGAAAGCTGTGGAATTATCTCTTCACTCTTGAAGACCTAGACTGTATCCATCCGATGACCTGGAATACATGGAGATGTTCAGCAGATGGCTCTCCTCACTCACAGAGCCAAGAAGTTCTACAAGAGGACAGGAAGAAGATTTCCAAGCAATGCTACCAGTGGTAAGTTTGGGCTGGATAAAGCCAAGTTAAGTGTTACAATTGTAACCTTATGGGCACTTTGCTAGGGATTGTAAGGCACCTAGAGCAAATGCTACCAGTGGTAAGTTTGGGCTGGATAAAAGCAAAGTTAAGTGTTACAATTGTAACCTTATGGGTCACTTTGCTAGGGAGTGTAAGGCACCTAGAGCAAATGGGGGTCAAACACAACTCAGACCAAACTACACTAACAATACCCCTCAGGCTGAGAAGACAAAGCAACATGCTGCGTTGCTGTTGAAGAGGGAGGATTTGACTGGAGTTTTCAGGTGGAGGATGCTTCTCCAAACCAAGCATTGATGGCTGACCATGATGAAGCCAAGGTATTAGAACATCTTTGCTCCCCTGAATGCTTGCTAAAGTAATATATACAGGTCCTACCTACACCTAGAGATGAGATCTGATCTTGAGTCATTAAACATATTAAAATCTGATTTTAGAAAGTCTGAAAATGATTACAAGTTAAAGATAGAAGACTTGGAGAAAACCATTTCAGTACTAAAACATGAACATACAGATTTTAGAACTCAGATCCAAGATCTCATCACTAAGTTGACTGAGTGCCAGGCTGAGCTTGTGATCAGCAAAGCCATGGCAGAGAAAGTGTTCTTGAAGAAGAGACCTTCAAGAACATGATATCCTCATCCCTACACAATAAGGTTTGTTATCAAAATAGACAGGGACTGGGATCAAATGAGATAGCTCCTCCACACACAATCTTGTCTGTAAGATCTCCTAGGTATGGAACTTGTGAAGATGAGCTTCCCTCTCATAGATCCAATAAGTGAGGATGATGAAGAAGTGATAGTGAGGAATCCCTCTGAGAAGAGTGGAAGAAGAGGATTCCTCCAAGGGCCACTATCCTTCTGAGGAGAAGAAATTAACTGTGATGACCAAGTCCAAGAGAAAGAACTTGATCAAGAAGAGCAAAAGGAAAGCAAAGAAGGCTCAAGAAATCAAGGCTACTTTTGATGCTAAGCAGAAACAAGTTTTATCTCTGCAGGTTTCAAAGCAGTAAGGACTGAAGACATCCACCAAGCTTCTTAGCCAAGAGTTCTGGTTCATGTTCAAATCATCTCAGTACAAAGAAGAAGACTGAGCTGCTGTGTACCACTGCTACACAGCCTGGACCATCAAATTCCAAGAACAGTTCACAGCCCAAGGGAATTGTATCTGCATCTACCAAGATGAAGGTGAAAAAGGGATGTGACCAAAGTCAGTCTTGCTCTCAAAAGGAGATTTCTTTGAAGAAGAAAATGTTGTGTGTTATGTGTGAAAGTACTTCTCATATTGCCAAGGATTGTCCATACAATCCTAAAAGTACTATCCACATGACCAATACAAAGACTTCAAAGAATCTCAAGAAGTCTCAAGCTTCGGAAGGAAAGTCTGTTTCCTTCGGAAGCTCCAAATCAAAGAAGAAGGTAAATGGAAAATTACCTTCGGAAGCAAAGTTGGTCTCGGAAGAAAGGAGTTCTTCCGAAGCACTAAAGTCTGCTGCAGTGACTGTAGATTCTTCCGAAGTATCAGTCATTAAAACTTGTGAAGCTCCAAAAGCTTCTAAGGTTTTGAAGGTCAAGTCCAAGACTCCAAAGGTGGTGTGGAAGTCTAAGAAAGACCAAATGACTGAGGTTTCTCCATCAACCAGCTGAAGATCCCCTCTGTACAACCATAGGATCTATTACTGTTGCATTACCTTCTATTACACTTACTGAGCCCAAGACAAGTAAGGCTTGGTTTTCCAAATGTAACTAATCATTTTCTTTGTGCAGGAACAGCTCAAGACAAACAAGATGTCTGGATAATTGACAGTGGCTGTTCCAGGCACATGACAGGCAATAGGTCTTTACTTCATAATTTTGAGAGAATTGATGGAGGACCAGTTGCTTTTGGAGGAGATGAAGGTGGTTACATTTATGGAAGGGGCAAGGTCACAAATGGTAAGCTCAGCATTGAGAAGGTAAACTTTGTTAAGGAGCTTGGGTACAATCTTCTGAGTGTATCCCAATTTTGTGATCAGAGTCATAACATGCTCTTCACTGAGCATGAGTGCATTGTTCTCAAGCCTGGAGTGGTATCCATTCCTCATGAGCATATCCTGCTCAGAGCCCCCAGGAAAGGGAACATGTACAAGATGGATTTGCAAGAAACATCTCCCTCTGGAGAAGTTTCATGCTTTTTATCTAAAGCAAATAATGATGAGTCTTTCCTATGGCATAAAAGAATGTGCCATGTAAACTTTAAGAATATGAATAATTATTAAACATGATCTGGTAACTAGAATGCCAAAGAAAGAGTTTACAAGTGATGATCATTGTGTTGCATGCCTGAAAGGGCAACATAGACATCCCATAAGCCTAAGGAAATGAACTCCATCACTACTCCCCTACACTTATTACATATGGATCTCTTTGCCCCACCAGTGTAATGAGTTTAGGAAGGACCTTATACTGTCTAGTGATCACAGATGATTTTACAAGATTCACTTGGTTTTCTTTCTTAGAACTAAAGATGAGACTCCTGAGATTCTAAAGAATTTCATCTTAAAGATTGAGAATCAATGTGATCACAAGGTCAAAACCATAAGATGTGATCAAGGAACTGAATTCAAGAACCAAATCCTTGATACATTTTGAGATGAGAAGGGTTTACAAGACAATACAGTGCTCCCAGGACTCCTCAGCAAAACGGAGTTGCTGAGAGGAGAAACAGGACACTTATTGAAGCTGCAAGAACTATGTTGTCTGACTCTAAACTGCCTATCACCTTCTGGGCAGAGGCAGTTAATACTGCTTGCTATGTGCAAAACAGAGTTTTAGTAGTTAAGACACATGGTAAGACTCCTTATGAACTTTGGCACAAGAGGAAACCTTTCATTGGTTTTCTCAGGTCATTCGGATGTCCCTGCACCATCTTGAATACCAAAGATCAAGTTGCCAAGTTTGCTGAGAAATCAGACGATGGACACTTCATTGGATACTCTTCCAAGCTAAAGCTTATAGAGTATACAATCTCAGAACTAGAATTATTGAGGAGTCAGCCAATGTGACTTTCAATGAGCACACACCCAGTGTGGCTGGTTCTGGTCCGGATTGGCTATTTGATCTTGATTTAGTTACCAACTGTTTTAACAAATCTTGTGAGCATGTTTTAGGATCTGGAGAAAATTTAAATACAGGTGATCCTGATCCAAGATTTGAGCTAGGAAGACCTTCAACTCACACACCTTCAGCTCCAGTTGAAACTACTTCAGCAAATGAGGTTTCTATCAGCACAACAATGACAAATCCCTGATACATCTGGCATGCCTTCAAATTCCAGCTCAGAGGCTTCTCAACCAGATAAAGACATCTCAATGCAGAAGACAACAATGGTGATGGTGATAGTGATCAAGATTTCTTGATGCTAATAACCATACCATAGATGACAACATCAATGATGTCACACACTCATTGGATCAAGTTAATCTTGATAGGTGTGATAATGTGGAGGATCAATCTTCAAGACCAGATCTAAATTTCTCAAATTTGGATCTACTATCTCAGCAACTTGCTGTGATCCCTCAGCTAAGGATCCACAAGTCTCATCCTACCACAAACATCATTGGAGATGTTATCTCCGGGTAAAGACAAGGGCAACCCATGAAGCAAAGTTTGTCTTCACTCTTGTTTTCTATCCCAGTTAGAGCCAAAGAAAGTTGAGGAGGCTCTAAAGGATGGAAGTTGGGTTGAAGCTATGCAACAAGAGCTGCTTCAATTCAAAAGGCAGAAAGTTTGGAACCTTTGTCCTCTTCCTCATGGGAAGACTACCATTGGAACCAAATGGTTTTTAGGATAAAAAGGATGATAGGAATCATCATCAAGAACAAGGCAAGACTAGTTGTTCAAGGATACACACAAGAAGAAGGGATTGACTACACTGATGTCTTTGCTCCTGTAGCTAGACTAGAAGCTGTTAGGATATTCCTGGCATTTGCTGCATCCAAGAACTTCAAGGTCTACCAACTTGATGTAAAGTGCTTTCTTATATAGAGTGATTGATGAGGAGGTTTATGTCAAACAACCACCTGGTTTTGTAGATCCTGATCATCCTGATTATGTCTGCAAGCTTGACAAGCTCTCTATGGCTGCATCAGGCACCCAGGAAGTGGTAGAGAACTGTCTGAGTATCTCTGTAAACATGGTTACAGGAGAGGTACTATAGATGGAACTCTCTTCATCAAAGGACAAGGAAACGACATTCTGCTAGTTCAAGTATATGTGGATGACATCATCTTTGGCTTAACCAATTCAGGCTCTGCAAAGATTTGAAAAGCTGATGAAAGATAGATTTGAAATGAGTTCAATGGGAGAACTTAATTTCTTTCTGGGAATTCAAGTGAAGCAGGTTGAAGATGGCATTTTCATAAGTCAGTCAAGTATGTTCAAGATATACTCAAGAGGTTCAACATGACTGATTGTAAGACTGCTAAGACACCCATAGCCAGAAACCACTCCTTTGGTCCAGATTTGAGGGGGAGTGTGTAGATGAGCACTTATACAGGGCTATGATTGGGTCTCTTATGTATCTTACAGCTAGCAGGCCTGATATCATGTTTGCTACATGTATTTGTGCAAATATCAAGCCAATCCTAAGATGTCTCACTTAATCACTGTGAAAAGGATTTTAAGATACCTCAAAGGTGCTTCAACACTTGGTTTATGGTATCCAAAGAATTCTAATTTCAATCTGTATGCCTATACAGACAGTGATTATGGTGGCTGCAACATGACTGCAAAGTCTACATCTGGGGATGTCAATTCCTTGGTGGAAGGGTTGTCTCATGGCAATGCAAGAAACAAACCTGTGTGTCTGCATCAACTGCTGAGGCTGAATACATTGCTGCTGCAAGCTGCTGTGCTCAAGTGCTTTGGATTCAAATCAGATGCTAGACTACGGATTTAACTTCAAAGAGACTCCTATCCACATAGACAACAATAGTGCTATCTCTATCACTGAGAACCCTGTGCAGCACTCAAGGACCAAACACATCAACGTCAGGTATCATTTAATAAGAGATAACTATGAAAAGGGGTTAATTAAACTAGTCAAAGTTCACACAGATGAACAATATGCTGATCTGTTCACAAAAGCTTTTGATGAACAGATTTAAGTATCTGATATCAGCTATTGGGATGATTAACTTTGAGTAGACTTTTTCTTTAAACTAATTCTAATTATTTCTTCTTAAAAATATGTGTGTCCTAATTGTCTAGTTCATCACTTTCATAAGCTCATGTTTTCTTTGAATGAAAAACTCTTTTTGAAGACTTTCCTTAGATTCTTGAAAATTTTCTGATATTTCGGAAGATAATGTTTTACCTTCGGAAGAAAAATATGTCTTCAAAATAAATGACTGTCTAAGAGATTTTACCTTCGGAAGAAGTCAAAATTTATCTTCCGAAGCTTAAAATTCTTAACTTAGACACTTATTCATTTTTAAGGACTCTTTCCTTCCGAAGCAAAAATTACTTTCGGAAGCTTTGTTCATTCTTATACAAAGCATCCAAAAGTTTATTTCTCTTCCGAAGCATAAATCTTTAAGACTCTCAGGAAAATTCTTCCGAAGCCACTTTAGCTTCAGAAGCTTTTTCAATCACAACTTCCGAAGACAAATTACTTTCGGAAGCTTTTCGAATTCCAAGAAAACTACTACTTTTTGAGCAAAAAGGTAAACTACTTTTTCAGAGGTGGGACCGACATACGGATTTCAAAGTTTATCCTCTTTCATTAAACTTATCTGAAATCTTTCTCTCTCATATAAACCCAACGGTTTCCCCCCTCTTCCATCATCTGCTTTTCTTCCATACCTAAAACCCAAAGCTTTCTCTCTGAATTTCCTTCCCATTTTTTTCTCTTCATCTCTGAGCTACCTCACAATGGCTGACCTTACACACAGAAATGATCCTCACTTTGCCATGCAGCTACACAGACAACACAATCAGGTTGCTCTGTTATGCTCTGACAAAGATCCTCATTTCTCAGAGGTTTGCCGTTTCTTGTCTTTGTCTCACTACTTCACCTCCCTAACCATTGATCCTCCTCTATATGAGATCATTTGCTTGAATTCTGGAAGACCTGCCAAGAGGTCATTATGGATGGGGAGAAGGCACTGTCTGCCACAGTGCAGGGGAGAACAATTTTCATCACTCCGGCCATCATCAACCGACATCTTCAGCTGGATGATGAAGCAGGTGAAGTGTTTTCCCCAAAAGAAGCGGTTAATCATTCCTTCGAGCAGATGGGCTATGAAGGAGATTTCTCTGTAAAGACCTTCAGGAAAGGGAAGGTCTCATCCCAGTGGAAATACCTGCTCCATGTGGTTATCCACAGCTTATCAAACAAGCATGGTGGATGGGACCAGATTCCTGAGGATCTCTCCTTTATAGTTCATGGGATGGTTCAGGGGGTCAAGTTCAGCTATTCACAATTTGTTTATACTAATTTACTTGCAAACTTAGACTCCTTAGAGTTTACATGTTTCCTAGATATGTTCAACACATTCTCAACTGTGAACTGGGCTCACAGTTGAGGGAAACAGGCAATATTCTTAAACTGGGACAGATGAAGCCGACATCTTTAAAATTATGAAGAAGCCAACTGTAGGCTTCTCAGGGGTAGAAACAGCCCTAGTCCCAAAAATGTTAGAGCTCATTGCTCAAGGTGACAACATAGCAGTCCAAGCTAGTGTTGAACCCCACCTACTGCTCTCCTACCCCCTTCACAACCTCAAATATTCATCACCTACAAAAGAAAATCCCAACGAACCCCTGCTCAGGCTATTGAGTCTGTGCAGGCCCCCAAATACTCAACCTTACAGGAAGAAGTGGACTCCAGAGCTCCCACTTCTCCTGAGGAGCAAACCACTCCCATTACTTTACCTATCAGGGCTGAGGTTCCTCAAGCTCAACCTGATGAGCTCATTAGCCCAACAACCGTAAGCTTTCACTCTGAGTCTCAACACTCAAGTGAACAACCTTCAGGGGACAGCTACCATCCCCAGCCTTTGGATCTAAACCAACCAATTCCCAACCTATCCTTTTACACTGATGAAGACTTAGGATTCAGTGAGTACCATGAGTCTCTCTTCTCCTCCCCTACTCAAAGAGAGATGAGTACCTCTGACTCTCCTCAGTCTATCCCTCATCAGTCACCTATTACTGAGGTGGACACATCTGAACCTGTTCAGGATGTCCATATGGAAGAGGCTCCACTTTTGAAAGTGATTACATCATTAAGACCTCAACCATGGCAACTCATCCCATTGGCATCTTAATTGAGGTTGCCAGTGAGCAGAGGAAAACCAGCAGCCAAGAAACTCAAGCTGGTGGTGAGAGAGAGGACTTTGGTCCAATCCTCTCATCCCCCAGTGATTCTTCTGATGAAGATGAGGGGAATTTGAGACTAAAGGTACAAAAATTGTCACAAACATGCACCTATCTAGTCTCTAGGTTAGTCACTTGGAATCTCAGGTGACTACCCTGCAAAACAGGGTCAATGATCAGCAACTCCAGATTTCATCTGCAGGAAAAACTAGCTGGGAGACCTTTAAGGAGAGCTCAACCAGGAACACAAGAACCTGTGGAAGTGATTGATTTATCCTCCAGCTCACCTATGCAAGTGGGTGATGCTACCAAAAAGGGGGAGAATGTTATCACAACCACAGAACCTGGGAGTTCTTCAGAAAGAATGGACATAGAGGACTCACCATCCTCACTTGCTGTTGTGCATTCTCAGCAACTTCCTCAAGTTCACATTGATGTGGACTCTATAGACTCTCTCATCAGGAGTCTCTTTGAGGAAGGTATACCAAGAGCTGTCTTATCTCCACCACAAGAACTGGCAACTACATCATCAGATGGAGGTATGATGATGACAGAAAAGCCCTCATACTTCACAGAGTTCAAGGCCAACAAGAAATTTTTCAGTTCCAAAGCCTGAGCTTCTATGAAGGACTGGTTTAGTCAACATGCCACTTGTCAATCCAAGCAATCAAGACAAGCTGACAGGCTGGCTCAAAGAATCCAAGACAGGATCTTGCAGAGTCTCTTTAAGAAGGAGACTTAGGCAATCAGGCAATGTCATCGGTCAACTGGATGTTGAGGTGGACCCTAAGATTAGTTTCATAGGGGAAACCTTAGCTGAAGGCCCAGTGGCAGAACCTGAGACCCTTCTCACCATCAACAACTGCTACAGAGATCCAAACTCCATCTGAGACACCTGCTGGTGAAGATTTTCTCAGCCTCTCTCTGGCCAGAGCATGGAAGCTACACCAAGCAATGAAGGCCAAGCCTCAATCCACCTTGAGTCACAAAGGTCTGTTGGTGACAAAGGGAAAAGGATAATGACTCCTGAGGAAATTGAGGAGGAAGAGAGAGAGAGGAAAAGGAGGCTAAGGGGAGAAAGTTCTTCTGGGTCATCAAAATTCATGCAAGCTGCAATCAGGGCTGCCCCCAGACCAAATACTCAAAATGATGAACAAAGGGCAGTCAGGATTACTTATTTACAGACCAGGAACTATGATGTGATGAAATCATCTCCCTCCCCTTAGAAGAGTTGAATGAACTGGCTGACATGGAAGTGTCAAGAGAGATAAAGGAGAAAGGGATGCAAGGTTACTTCTCAAATTCAAAGAGGAGAGGAGACAGAAAAGACTTCACAAGCATACTCCCACTCTCTCTCCAGTTCAAGAAAATCCTGCACAGGAAGATGTGGCTCCATAAGAACCTCAGGTAGATAAAGAAGAAGATAGAATCAAAATGATAAACTACCTGAGTGCCACAGGCTTCTATCAGGAAAATGTACTTCTTCCCTTGTCCTATGACTTCATTGAGTTCGAATACTTAAAGCAACTTGAACTTGAGCAAGTCAAAGAAAGAAAAACAACCAAAAGGAAGCTAAGGGAAGAAGCTGCAAAGTCAAGAGTCATCATTCAAAAAAATGCAAAGAAGTCTGCTGACAGACAAAGAATGGTGAGCTTCTTGAAGCTGTATGGATTCTTCGGAAGGAGACTTGGCCCCATGTCTCTATCCACTATGGATGAACATATTAGGGTGATCAAGCAGAAGATTAAAAGTGGAGAACTCATTGACTTGCACTCTCTTCCAAGTCAAGTCCCACCTGAAGTGGAAGTCAAGTTTGAACAACCAGAGACACCTCAACCAGCACCTCCAGCTGAGCCTCAGCAAGCTTCATCTTCTGATCCTAGGCAGGGTCAAACTCCCTCTCCTTCTGACCTATGAGGGAGGAACACCCAACTGAGAAAGACACTGATGATCAACATGGTGCTGCAGACCAGTGTTCTCAGTTAAAGACATCCAAGAGGAAGAAGAAAATGCTTCTAAACCAAAGATAAAGAAGAAGCGAATGTCATCTACCTCTACACCCCAGGCTGAATCAGATCAACCTGAGGAAGTGCATGATGAGGCAGCCCAATCAACTCCTATGCAAGTGGCTCCTCTAGCAACTGAGACACCCATCTTATCCTGGACTTACTCTACCAATCCAGAAAGATGGAATGTTATCAGAGATCAAGGTGTTGAAAATGTCTACTCATGGCAAGACATAATCAACTTACCTCTGCATGATCTCTTTGAAATGAGAAGATACTATGAGAGTCTTGATGATCCTGACCATCAAATGAAGAAAGGGATGGTCTTGATTGTACTGAAGACTACAAACATTTAAAGATCTTCTAAGTGTTTTGGTAGCATCAGCCTAGGGGGAGTTTGTAAGGATTCCTGAAGTCTGATGCAACCCAAAACTGCCTAAGTGTTTCAGCAACATGCACTAAGTACTGAAGTAAAGAATGCTTCGGAAGAATTACACAAGCATTAGAAAATACTCTAAGTGTAATATCTTCCGAAGCCAAGACCAATATCTTCCGAAGCCAAACATGAAGTCTTCCGAAGTTTCAAGAGACAAAGTCTTCCGAAGCTTCACTCTATGAAGACAGATTTCTTCCGAAGACTTTTAGTACACATGCTTAATCTGATGTACTATTCCATAAAGCACCTTTTCCGCTGCGTCTCTGATAAGTCACCAACTTACAAGAGTTGGTGAAAAGGTCCATGCTTTTGGTAACTGTACATTGAGGTCTTGAGTCTGAAACTTTCCACTTTATGTACTTTATCCTTTGTATAATGTATAAGGATGTGAGCTATGGCATGTCATAGTCACAAGGTCAAAAGGCAGATTGCCTTTTGATCCTACAATTGATTTTTGTTAGTGTCTAGTCAATTGTATCCAGCTGGCTTTCAAAGTATAGCCGACTGTAGGTTGTAGTATAAGTATTCCAAGTTCTTGTATCTTTCTTTATGCTTTGTAACACTTGTAAAAGAACTTGAGAAAGCAATATACTGCTCCCTTGAAAACTATACTCTCTTGTTCTGTCTCTTGCTTTACTTGTGCTCTTTGTATCACCTTTGGTTACCTACTTCACTGTTTGATTAAAGTTTAGTTAATCTTCTCATTGTGTTGTTGTGTTGTAATTGTGTTCAAGCCCTTAAACGATCCTGCAACCGGATACCACACATCCACGGGTACCACTCCATTCTCTGTTGTTTATGGCCGAGAACCTCCTTCTTTGTTTCCATATGTTGCAGGAGAGACTAAAAACGCTGAGCTGGAACAACTAATTGATTAATGACATGCTAAAGTTGCTTCGCCAAAACCTCCAAAAAGCTCAAGACCGAATGAGAAACCAAGCAAATTTGAAACGCGGGAACTTATGTTTCAGGCTGGTGATTATGTATTCTTGAAGATTTAACCTTATCACCAAAAGAGTTTGGCTAAATGACAAAACGAGAAGCTGTCTTCAAGGTTTTTTGGCCCATATCGTATTAAATGATTAGTTGGACCAGTTGCTTATGAGTTAGAATTACCACCCGAAGCTAGAATCTATCTGGTTTTTCACATCTTAATGCTTAAACCTGCCCATGGCTCTTTTTCTTCAATCCCTGCTCCTCCATTGCCCATTACTAAAGACTGGGAAATTGATGTGCAGCCAAGATCGGTCATCACTCACCGATGGGTTTTTGAAGCTGACCTTCCCATACTGGAGTTACTAATTTCATGGTGTAATCGCCCGATAGAAGAGGCTACATGGAAAACTTATGATCTAGTGGCTGAGCAATTCCCGTTTTCCGCCTTGAGGACAAGGCGTTTTACCGGGAGGAAAGTAATGATAAAGTCCCACCATTGAAGGTGTATTCCAGGAAAAAGAATCAGAATCGGGTCATAGGTGCCAAAGTGGGACAGTTGAATTCTATATTTGGAAATTGGTTAAATCCACTCGATCAGATCAATGGGTGATTGTATTCAATCAAATTAACAAATAACCTTCCAGAAAATCAAGGATCTTCCAAGAAATTAGAGACTTGATTTTAGGATCTGGATAGTATAAATAACAGGCTAGTTTTTCATTATTTGCATTGAATTTATTTTGTTTATCTTTGCTCTTGTATTTGGAGACCTTGCCCCTCTCGAATCGGGCCATTATCATCTTGTTTTCAATAAAATCTAGCCTATCTCTATCTCTATCAGTTCTGTTCTTATCAATAAATATGATATAATGAAATTTAGAAGGGTGTTTAGAAAAGTTTTAAGTTTGGGATATAGAAGATTAACGCCACAACATTATAGATGAATTTAAATGTATGGCAAATTAAAATTTACATTACCTTTTGTATAAGTTGAAAATTATACAATCATAAATATTAAAACTAAATCAAATTACCTTGCTGGTAATGATTGATTGTTGGGATGATGTGTGACTCTTGACCACTCCAGTTTTAAAATATCAAACACTAATATCTCTGCATGTCCTATTAAAAGTAATAATAAAAGTGTATAAGGAATATAATAAACACGAAGTCATTATTTTACCTTAAAGCCAGGGTATTTCAGTACAGATGCAAGTTAATTCTATATTCAAAATTAAAAGTGACATACATTTCATCACTTACATCTTGAACTTCAAAGGTTTTATAATAAAAAAAAGGACAATGTCGAAAAAACCATATGGACTTCTGATGAATTCACACATAAGTCCATGGACTTTTGCATGATTAAGTCCCTAATCATATAATAGTTTAAGGACTTAATTATGCAAAAAGTAGCATTTGTTAAAGTGAAGTATGAGGAATTTTTTGTTGAGCTTTATTTTTTTTTAAGTTTAGGGACTTAATCATGTAAAATCAATAGGGACTTACATATCTGTATTCAGCAAAATTCACTAGAGTTTTTTTTCCACATTTGCCCACAAGAAAAATGTAGCACTTTTGTTGAGCTTTCCTCAGACATAATGATATACACCTAAAAAATCTATCATTTTCATCAATTTTATGGCTTAAAGGACGTACGTTTTTTTCTGCTACCACCACCTGCAATATACCATTTTGTTCCACACAAAACTCCACAAGAACCAGCTCGAGGTGATGGATGAAAACCTTGTATCTTAAGTCTTGACCACATCATCTGATAAAAAGATGTATGTTTTATGAGAGAAATGAACTTTCTGATTCGGTGGAACACACTTTTGGATATTGGTTGAGAAGAAAAATGATATTCATGCTGACCGTTTCGAAGTCAAGACAATATAAATCATTCAAAGATTTTGACTTTGAGGTTCCTCCAAATACAAGAAGTAATTTATCATCATAAAGAGCTGCCACATGATTACATCTTGCACAAGGTCCAGCTCCTCTAACAAATTACAAAAAATATGTTAATTGATAATATGTGTATATGTATAACCACTTCATAGTGTTAATAAGGGAAAGAATAATTAGGATCATCAAGGTATTTTCACGTACTTTTTTAGCAACAAATCATTAAATTAAAGTGGTGTTCAAGATGTGTGTTTTGGATGTGATTATGGGATAATTAAATAGTCAAAATCAGATAATTGGATGTCATAACAGACAGTATAGTGTTTGGATGTGCTTGTACAGATTGATGTTGTGATGGTCAAATAAGATTTTGAGTGTTTTGTCATCTCCGATAACTTAAGAAAGTAGATCATGAAATAACCAAAATAAAAGTAGAGATAAATGGGGATACAGATCTCTTGAATTAGATTAAAACAAATAAACAAACAAACATATTTAGTAGAATCCTACTCATACGAGAGCTTCCGGTGGAATTTTCATTAACTTTTAAAATTCCAGGGATTTGATCATGCAAAAATAAGTCCAAGGCATTATTTGTGAATTTAATAATTCCTGTATTTCAAGATTTGAAAGCAGGGAATGTAAGTAGATAGTAATTACTAGAAGCATCTTACTTGCAATGAAGAGGAAGCCACGTGAGTGATTTAAGATCAAACATACGTATATCGTTTAATTTTCTTCTTTTATTATCTTCACCACCAAATAAAATTAAAGAAGAGCCTACTCGGACTACAGTGTGACCACTGCGTGCAACCTGCAGTGACACAAACTTCAGTAAGTAAAATGCTAGCTCCCCCAATAGGTATTAGATATTTAAATATATGTTTAAATCCTTTACTTCATAAAAACTCAAAAAAGAAACCCTCATGCAGTCATACTCAGTTATAACAAGTACGTCCTTTTTTGTTTGATTAAGTCCGTATAATTATAAAATTCAAAACTAGGCAGGTGTTTGCATGATTAAGTCCCTAAAGTTTATGTAAAGGACCTTTTTGTGAAGGTTATATAAATTGACAGACTTAACCATGCAACAATGAAGCTCAAGAACACAAATGCTCATTCAGTGAAAGTTTGAAGGGTGTTTGGGACACTTGCCCTTAAAGTATGGACTTGCACTTGTCTATCCATGACTAAATCTTTAACATACAAAACTTGATGAGAAATGCCTCGGACTTTAGTTCTGACTAATATGGACTTGCACTTGTCTATCCATGACTAAATCTTTAACATACAAAACTTGATGAGAAATGCCTCGGACTTTAGTTCTGACTAATATCTCCTTATTGGTATGATCTCTAAACTTAATAAAAATAAATCATAAAGAATGAAGCAACATGGGGCAACTAATATTCCATGAAACAACTTTCAAAATATTAAAGTCTAGATGTGGCCTTTTCGAAAAAAGTTAATATTAATATATTATTAGAGTAAAATAGTTTCAGAATCGTATTAGCAACTTTATTATTTTTAAGATTCAAAAAAACTGAATAAGCGGGTGCTGGTCAGCCCAACCCTTTTGACTGGTTACTCTAAACCCTTTTGACCTGTTACCAAACACACCCATTTTGCCACCCGCAGAAAATACGATTGAGATTTTACCGGGATATCTCCTTTTGCTTCTATAAGTGACCAACACTCTGTTCCCACATTAAATGCCCACACTGCCAAAACCAAGATTTGTAAAACCTTTTACTTTCCTAAAAAAGAATTCTAAATTTTCAAACCATTTAAATCTGAAATTGGTGAACTTATGCAATTAAACAACCTGAAACTCGATCACTTGGTGGGACAGTTCGCCCTCCAATTAAAAGCACTTTTTTCCCCCAAGGAACCTAATATAAACCAAGAAAAAAGTTGATCATTACATGGTAATATTAGTTTTAAATGTTTATGCGTAATAAAAAATGCTAAATAATACCAAACAATGACCCCTGCAAGCTGGAATCTTTAGTTGAAGACCAGATGGTGAGAGGGATAGTCTTGATGAAGCTGAAGTCCAGGAATGATTTTGAAAATTCAAAACCTGAAACAAGAAGCACGTTGTATCAACTTATTATAGTAGCAAGTGATTCTTACTATAGTTGTTTAAAAAAATACATGATTTTTGTAATTTGAAGACAACTGATAAAAAGAAAAGGATAAATTTTGCACCTGTACATCTTCTAATAACCCATTTCCAGATTCACCACCAACTACAATCATCTTCTCTCCAATTACAATTGATGCATGCTACTTAGGACAAAGGGTAAAAACATTCACTTTCAAATTAAGAAATCTTTACCTGTCAATAGAATTTACCATAAGTGGCAGAATGGGTGGACTTGGAGAGTTGGGTAACTTGTTAATTATTTGGTAAAAGTCACAATGTGTTGGACTGGTTGGGTTTGACCTCGTAGAAAACTAGAAAGAGGCTGAGTAGGTTTTCTAAAAAAAATTCATGATTAAAACTTAGATTTGCATAATAAACTCTTGTTAATAAGCAAATCAAACAAATAATTCAAGTAACGTAAAGAGATAAGGCTTTTAACATCCATCCGAACGTCTATAAATAAGTTTTGGCTTTCTTACTCGAACTTTATACATTACTTTCATTATATGTTTGATTTGATTACTAACAAGGGTTTATCACGCAAATCTAAGTTTTAACCTTTCAGGAAAAACTATTCTCCTCCCACTAGTTTCTACGGACCTATCCAAAAGACCTATTTTATACAGGTAATGCCATAAAGCCATAGAACGGCAATGAATATAGGTTGGTGATTCATATGGGTTTTTATACTTAATAATGTCTCTTTTTCTGGTTATACCAGTTGTCTGTCTACTAAATAACAAAACTAACCTGTCTCAAAAAGAGAAGTATAATTATTTAGCTTGGGACATTATTGAGTATAACTACTAAAATGGAACATCAACCTTGCCATTCTACAAGTCTACAACATTAGCCCTTTTTATAAGATAATTAGTGTGTTCATTAATTTGTGGATATTTGGCATAAAAAGTTAGGTCTATGCTTTTATAAACGCCTTTGGCAAGTTTGGTGTTGTTCCCTTTCAAGCTAGAGTTTTCCATTTTACCCATTTGACCTGTCAAGAGATAAAACATAACTGGAATAGACCCGTTCAAGTTCCACCTCTAATTATGCGTTCAAAAGTAAATTCTTTAAAAGGTGCTTGGAGAATGTGTTACATTGAATCGAGGTCTAGGTTTATCTCCAGTAGTTGAGATCGTTTTCCATCCTTCACTAGTTCCGGCAGTCGAAATTTCTAGCTTGGGTGCAGTGGATGAACAATATTTATTATCATCAGAACTCTTGATAACAGTTGCAGTTGTACCATTATCAACCTGTGATATTTAAACACAAAATTAAGTACAAAACAAAATTATTATTAGTTTATGATGCTATAAGACAACAATTCATACATGTGTTCTTACATTAGATTTGTTTATGCGTTTGGGGTGACGAAGAGGACTGTGTGTGCCCTGAGCAGAGTCAGAAAGCTGAACTTTTACTCTACAGAAAGATGTTACCACAAATTACAAGAAAATGTTAAAACTGTAAGTTGTTTATTGAAGTTCATAAGAATTTTACAAGAAAATGTCTCATATCATTTTAGTCATTGAAGTTATAAAACGTGTTCCATGTTGGTCATTATAACAAATTGACTTTATTGTCGCTAAAATGGCCTAGTTTGTTGTCTCTCTTCTAAGGAATTTTGGTTAAATACCAAAATGGAACACTTTTTATCACTTTAATTACTAATAGTGTGACATAACACATCAAAATGACTAGAATGAAACAAGAGTGAAAGTCTGTTGCTATCTTATGACATTAATTTTGTTTAAAGAAAGAAAAATGACAATCAACTAAATTTTTTCATATTGATACTATAAAATTACAAATTTACAGGTATTTTTTTATTCTTTTAAGCAATTAGATTACTATGCCAAAGTTGTACTTAAACGTTTAAATTTTGGCACAAAAGTTATCTAAATAGTGTAATTTATTACACAAAACACATATAATTAAAAATAAATGGGTTAAACAGGTCAATCCGCATCACCTAGGGTTGACGTAACATGACAATTTATATAGATGTGTTCATGGCTTCAACCTGAGACGGACCGAACCCATTTACACTAAACTCGATAACACAAATTTCAAATTTTATGTTAAGTTCATGTAATGTTAAAAATGCATACCCTTGGTTTAATGTAATCATGCAATTCCTCTGTCCCTTTCCATAAACATAAATTAAAATAGCGCAGACACACAATTCATTACAATTACTAGAGAAAATGTCACCTTCCAAGCTTCTTTCCTCTCCGAGAAAACGAAAACATGATTGCTCAAACAACTGAGGAAATTAGGGCTGGTGATGATCAAAAGAGAAGTTAAAATTGTTGAAATTGTAGAGGAATTGAAACTAAGTCGATTGAAGAAGACGATAGGTAGCTTGAAATGTAGGAGGAAGTGGAAGTATTCTACCTGTGAAGTGCATTTGTTGTTTGTGTTTGAGTGATGAGTAATGACGGAGCAAGTGTACCTGTGAAGTGCATTTATGGCGATGAAGAAGGTGAGTGGATTGATCGATGATGTTGCTTTTTGTGTTGTTTGTTTGTTTGTTTGTTGATATATTTCATTTGTACGACGGATCTTCAGTAATACGTCGGACGTCACATCTAACCTGGAGCTCTCGCTATTCAGCTTTTTGTTCAAATGTGTACGTTGCAAACTTTATCAGCTTTTTATTCAAATCTAAATACTAATACATTATCGGTTAAAATCTCATGTTAATGGTTGACATAGATGTACGTATCGATTTTCTTTTTTGAACGGTTGAGTGTATGTTTCATAGCTGGAAAACAAATAATTGAGTCTATTAACACTTATCATTAGAAATAAGTTCGTGAACATATTGTATTGTATAATGCCCTGGGGGTTAACATCCGATGTGTTAGTATGTCAAGTTGACCAGTTATAGATTCATTGGTTGATGGATTAAATATAACCACCTTAACATAGTTCGAATTTTGAAGTCGGGTTAAAAAGTTCAAATTTTAATCTAAGCTCATATAAATCTTATAACTTGAACTTTAGCTTTTTAATTATATTTTTTAAAAGATCCATATAACTAAATACTTACAAGTATTATATTAATGCTAATTATTATTGAAGTATCACTTTGGAATTACATATAGAGCCATGGTAGTATTTGATACGCAGTAATCTACGATGAAATAAAGGGCGAAATGAAATAATCCATTAGGGGTGAATGAAAGACACATGTTTGTTGTTATATAAGTAATGTAATGAACCATTACAAAGTTGATTTTATTACCTCAAATTCATTACATTTGCATTACATTTTCTTTTTTTTTCATTTCATTCATTATTTAATTCTTAGTTACCAACACCATCCACCCACCTACCACAACAACCATCACCGGACCCAAGATCGATCATCACCGGCCACCACCACCGCCAACCACTATCACCGGCGATCACCACCGTCGCCAACCACTGTCACAGGCAACCAACACTAATTACGACCGGCTACCACTACCACCGGCAACCACCACCGTCGCCAACCACTATCACAGGCAACCAACACTAATTACGACCGGCTACCACCACCGGCCACAAACGCCACCACCATCACCGGCCACCACCACTGCCGCCGCCGCCCACCATCATTGGTCATTATTCCATTTATTTATATTTTTTTGCCTAACAAACAATATAAATTATTGATTAATTTCATTACTACAACATAATTAAACAGATAATTAAATTTAATGGTTCATTTCATTTGTTCATTCATTTCATTCTGTTATTCATTTCATTCTCTCATTCAATACATTATCTCATACCAAACAGACATTCGATGTAGTTGTTAAGTTTTCGAAGATATAAATGTATTATCTTGCGACGTGAGGTTATCCTAGTTGGTAGAGGCTGTCTTTTAAAAGGGAATGTATTAGTTCAAACCCAACTACCCAAAGGGTGCTCATGCCACACCCACCATACTACATCACACACACACTAATCAAAACATATCACATCATACCACACGACACGACACCACACCAAACCACATCAATTAGAGTGTCATTCACGTCATACTACAGCACACTAATTGTTGAAAGTTACTATTCACATTAGTTTCAATCGAAAGAGTATATAATATTTTTTTATGTTAAAAGTCCTTATTTATAAAACAATATATAATACAAAGTACTTGTTCAACATTTGACCCGTCAGCCCTACCCATCTTGCCGTCTCAATTTAAAAGGGTAGATTTATGTATTTTGTTTAAACATAATACTTAGCGTATTTATCGGGTGTTCCCAATATAGATCGGGATAATATATAATTTTAGTGTTAAAAAATAATTTAAAATGTCAATTTGAATTTGATGAATAATACTGTTAAGCCTCTCTCTTTGTCGTGTGAGCATACAACTATGTCAATAGCATCAAAGATACAACACCGTTAACAACCATCAACACCAAAAGACACGTATAAAAAGTCGGAAAAAATAAAAACGATCTTTGACCGAAACGTAACACTAAATACACATCACCATTAGGCGAAAAGTAAAATATATGAAATAATAGGTAAGTCGATCTTGGACCAACGCGTTGCGACGCGGCGTTAAACGGTAAAAAATAAACGTAAAAATGTTGAATCACACACGCATATTGCGACGTGTTAACTCGAAAAATATAGACCGAAACGTAAAAAAGAAAATTTTATAAAATATAAAAGATATAAGGACCAAAGTTAAAAGTAAAACAATGTTTGGGATATATTGTATAAAATGTAAAAGTATTGAGTTAAAATAAAAAATTAATGATTAAAAAGAAATAAAACAAAATGTGGGTAGCAAGTTGAACAATCCCTAATAAATAAGAAAGTTTGTAGTGTGTGTGTATATATATATATATATATGTGTGTGTATATATATAGATATACATATTATCTTACTACTCTAATAAAAGGGTAAATGAAGGTGCCACGTATCAGCACCACAATCATTCTCATCAATTTTTTTCCGCATCTCTCTCCTATTAAATAATTACTTTAATTACTAATAAAATTATTTTAATACATTTTAATATATAATAAGTTAAGAAAGAAATTTATTTATTAAGGTTATTTCTAAATAAATTGACATTTTTAATAAATCAATTTTTTTAAAACAAAAAATAATCAAATCTGGGACTTGTAATAAGAAATTTTTTAAAAGTAACATTTTTGTACGGTTTGTTTTAAAATAAAATGTTTATTTTTTATAAATTTTAAAAAGTTGATATCACTGTTTTATTATTTATAGTCATTTTTATACGTAATTTTAGTCATATCATATCTTAAAATATTATTTTATAATTATTAAATTTATTATATCAATATTTTATTTATTCGACCCGTGTAATACACGGTTACTAAAGCTAGTATATATATATATATAATCTATTAGTTTTAGGTTTTTACATGAGTATTTTTATACGTAGATGTCTTATTGGAACAATCATTTTACTTGGCAAGACAAATGTATCACAGAAGAAGTGAAGTATCAAGATTTATGGCAGAGAGATTTGGGGTAATCGGCTAGCAATGTAATATAAAACTAGTAATCTCGTGTATTACACGGGTTAAATAAATAAAATATAAATAAAATAAAAACTATTAATTATAAAATAATAGACTAAGACATTATATGATTGAAATTATGTATGAATAACAATTATAAGTAATAAAATAATAATATGAAAATTTTATTTTATTTTTTGTTTTTTCAAAGATAAATTAAATATTTTGTTTTAAAATAACGTTTTAAAATATTTTCATTTTTAAAAAATTTTCTTACTATAACTCCTTATTTTAATTATTTTTGTTTAATAAAAATTACTTTAGAAAACCAATTTTGAATTATTATATAAAAACAGTTTTATTTATTTTTAAAAAAATCATTTTATAAAAAAATATCTCTATAAAAATAGCATTAATAAAAAATTTCTCTTTCTTGTATTTATTAAAAAGCTAATTATAATGTAAAAATAAAGATATAATATTATTAGTAATTAATATGATTATTTAATAGGAGAGAGAAGCGAGAAAAGTTTGATGAGAATGAATGTGATGGTGACAAGTGACATACCTATTTACCCTTTTGTTAGAATAAGAAAATTTTTAAAAAAATCAATGCTACAAGTACCGAATTGAGGTTTTAGCACTAGTGATCTTAATTATGTCTGGAAAAAGTACCAAAGCAAAGACATTATCTTTTTTCTCAGTTCTTTATATAAACTAGCAATCCTAACAAAATCATGAGTTATATCATTTTTATATACGGCTCGTGTAATACACCTATTTATAACATAATCTTTGTATAAATTAAGAAAAAAATGTTGGAGATACCTTTGATAATTCTAAGGTACTCCTCCGAAATTGATGTTTGAACAAAACATTATTGAAAATCGGTTGCGGGATAAGAACATTCACTCCAAAGACGTATGTTTTCATCTTCAGGACCTTTTGTGTATTTGTGTTTCATTCTTCAATGGTTACAACTAGCCCTCTTTTCAACATTTTGTAATATCAGTTCCCTCATTTTTACATACATTTTATAAGAATATAAATTGCTCGAAGTTGCATCTTAACTAAATCCGTATGCGATCTTCATACCACATCACTCAAGAAGGTGTGTGATGGGGGACATGTTGAGATTGAATTCATCTACAGTCGTAATTGTTAATTGTTAAGAATTGTTAAATTAGAAAGAAACAATAACACTTTGAAGTTATCTCAACCGTTTATCTAACATCCAATTTTAATTTATATTTCTTCAAATATCGTGTTTATCTTAACTTTGATTTGAAAGGTCGTGGGTTGCCGCAAATGCGTCCCCTCCCATCCGTGGGTTTGCTGCAAACATGTCCAGCGGCCCTCGCAAACTTTGCATTGCCGATGGTCTAACAGCATCACGAATGAAGGGAACTTACAATACCAGCATACTTGTATGGTTTGTTGTGCATCAAATACCAATGTTGCTCAATGCACACTCGTGCTAGCGAGACATTTGATTTCAACAGCCACTGTAGCCTTTCACGCCAATCTTTGCTTTTTGTAATGACAAACTCACACACTTTAAATATCCTCCTCAAATCCACACTACAACTAATTTACACCAATCACAAACAGGGTTCAAAACCTTGAGGTCAAGTGTTTCATCACCATAACTCCAATGAATTTGCGATTAGACCCAGCTCAACCCCTACCCATTATGCCAATCTTGTTGCTAAACATAGGTATACTTTCATCTACATGCTAGCAGAATTAACACATGCAGATTGCATACACAACCTTAGCCAATTAGACAAAAGGGTCTAGCTTCTTGAAACATAAGGGATCATATATCAGAAAAAGTAATCAAACGCTGCAAATTAAACAAAACCAAAAGCTAGAAACCAGTTTCTTCAAGAAAGATTAACAGTTGCTTATCGAATAATAATAACTACTGCTGCATACCGATTTTGATTTACTGTTACAGGTAAAACCAACATCTTGAAATCATTCAGATATCATATATACCTACTTCAATCAGCATGCATAAACACCAGAAAGCAGATAGGCAATTCTCATCAAGTTATAAAGGATGAACAAGATAACCTCTTTCTTCTTGAGTTATATGATCATGAAGGAGATTAACTGTAAACATCATCATCATCCGAAACTGTTCTTTTCGCTTGCTTAATCTTCTCCAACTGAACCTGTGTATCCATAAACAGCTGCATTCTTTGAATCTCCAAATCCTTAGTGAACTGCATCCTCTGCTTCTCCAACTCAATCATCTGCTTCTGTTTCTCCCCCTCAACCCTCTCGTAAATCTCCCCGAACCGCTCTATCGCCCTCGACAGACGCTTCATCGCGTCGGAGCTCGACTCCGGCTCGACAAAACGGTCCTTCCTCACGCCACCACCTCCGGCAGCAGCACCACCGTCGTCGTCACTGCTCCCTAACGACTCATCCTCCTCCGATCCATCCTCCTCCGCGGCGGCAGCGGCGGCAGCAACGGCGGAGTAATTCCTCCGGAAGTACGATCCATCCACGGCGGAATCCACCGGAAGCGACCGCTTCTGCGGGAGAATCGCTGGAGGAAACCGAGGAGACATCGCCGTCGACGGAGGCTTCCGGTAGGGCAACGGCACGGCGGACGGCGGCGAGGCGGACGACGACGACTTCTTCGCGGCCGCATCTGCACCGATCAACACATCCATCCGCGAGTAGAACGGCCAATTACTCCCGATCTGTCCATTAGACCCCGAAACCCTAGCTTTCTCGACCTTATACTTCTTCTTCAACGTATCGATCCTGTTCTTACACTGAACGTCCGTACGCATCGTCTTCTTCGTGTGACCATGACGCTCGTTAACAGTATCAGCAACCTCCTGCCAATCCTTCTGGCGGAGGTTCCCACGGTTAAGCTCAACGTAGCGACGGCCCCAGGCTTCAACAAGCGTGGCGGTGGCGTCTTCCGTCCAGCAGTCTTCCCGGAAGGCGGCGGGGCGGGAGGAGGGGGTGGTTCCGGCGGTGGCGGTGGCCGGAGAAGGGGAATTGATGATCGGAAGGTTGTCGGCCATGGATGTAGGGTTAGGTTATCGGTGGGAAATTGGGGGAAGAGATAAATAGGGGGAGAAGAGTACAAGTGAATGAAGCGTCGGTGTCGGTGTTACCGGTGTCTCACTGACGGGCATATCGTCGCCGATGTACGGCTCCGATTCCGACGTCTAACGGACGTTATTTCTCGCTTTACCTACTTGTACATGTTCTAGCTTTTCACGACTGCTTTTCTTCACTTGTACGTTTTTTTTTCTTTTTGGAATATTCATCTAACCATATGTTTACCAACTTAAACTAGAAATTAAACTCCTATGCTATGACATGTTTCGGAAACGTTATTAAATTTATTTCAGCGGAGGAATTTACGTGATTAATTATATAAAGAACATATAAAAGGTGTGTAACTACTCGGTATGACCAACTAAAGCTAAAAAGTGACATGATTCGAATAAAATTGACCCTGTTTTTATTACTGAATATTTGAACGAAAACATATTATATTTGACCCAATTTTTTCTCTAATTCAAACTTACATCGAAACATAGACTTACAATAACACTGACTCGTTTCCGAACTATACTTACATAGAAACAGAGAAGTCAATGAAAATGTATTATATTTGACCAAACGTGTTTCGAAACAAAATCTACGTCAAAAAGTAGACCAACTCAAAACATATATAAAAATAAACACAAATTCATTTTATATTTGACCCAATTTATTGTACAAATTTTACGTCAAAAAGTAGACGTATATCGAAACACAAACATTTTTTAAAGCGTATATAATAAGCAGGAAACATTTATATTTGAACTGAGTCATTTCCGATTATGTCAAAACGTAGACAGAAGTCGAATCTATTCCGATGCATAAAAAATAAAAACGTAAGAATATATATTTTTAATTAAAAATTGTATAGGAGTAAATCTAGAACTTTAGTAATTTGAAAGTGTTCACATGACATTATACGGAGTTTTTTTAATGTATTATAAATGAAAGTGTTAAGATTTAACATGATATTTTATGAACATAAGAATATAACTTTTTTACTTTTTCATAACTTTTTTAGTTTTTCTTTCAAGGCATAGTAATAATTGTAAAGTTGAAGGATTTGAAATGAAAATTTAGTAATAATCAAAGATTTTTAACAAAATTTGTCCCGGAACCCAAAATAGAAATATTGTTTTTTTGTGAAGTATTAGTGTTGCGTTGGAAATGAGGAATAACTGAAATAAGAACCATTAACACTAAAAAAGGAATAAGGAAAAAGAGAATGATCAAGAATCGAACTTATGACCTGTGCACTATTAAAATAAGCAACTAGCATTTGAGCAATTTCGTCAACAGTGTTCCTTTTTCATTCTTATTATATAAAACTACTAACTAACGTAGAAAAGTTGATCAACCATTTTAGTGTTGAAGTTGAAGGTGGTATTGTTAGATATTATCATTGCTTTGCGGCTGGGGCATAAAATCACGCCTTATAACATCAATGTCACACCACCATCAGCGACCGCCAACGCCAGAAAAAATCGTATTAAAAAAGAAATAAAACCGAAAAAAAACTGAACGTAAAGTAGATGTTAAAACATTGAACCACACTTATGAAACATAAAACTTTAAAAACAACAGCTAAGTCGATCTAAAATCCGGACGTTGCAACTGAGTTTTGTAGGACAAAATAGACATAACAGCGTTGAAACACACACGAATGTTATAACGTATTATCTCTCAAAATTTAAAGCAAAAATGTATATGAAAAGTTTGTAAAAGAAGAAAAGAATAGACAACCATAATTAAAAGTGAAAAATTATATAGGTTAAATTATAATAAACGGGATTTAAAAAAATAAATAAAAAAAATAGAAAATTAAACAAAAGACATGTACAACCTCTAATGCTTATAGTATATCCATCAATGCAACCCTAAGTTGCTAATAGTATAATATATAATTAAAGTGAAAAGCAAAGAAAATTTAATTAAATTAAATAAATCTTTCCGGACAATTAATTATGTATTTTGTTTATCTATTCTATAGCCCTAGCTATTACATTGATCTCCTTTAAAGATACTTTATCTCGTTGTGAAAAAATAATCTCTTGTTAAATCCTCATATTCGCTAAAATCTATGAGCATGTAAATGATTTCCACGTTAGTGGCTTAATTATTAGCGTAACCTAAGTTTGGCATGCAAGTTCAAAGATGGAGAGATTTCCATGGCTTCTTACTACTCGAAGCTCCAATCTCTTACGAATCCGATTACAACCCATGTCCATAGTGTTGGACAACATATCCCACATAATCAAGATGAAATCAACTGTCTAAACACTATAAGCTAAGTAACAAAGTGCTTGCTATAGTTGTCAAGAACTAGCTCCACTCCTAAAATACTATGAAAATAACAACAGTTGGCTCGACTTTTTTAAGGCCCAACAAAATATTCATAATCAGTTTAATGAACCCAACAAATATTTTTTTGTCAACAACCCCATTCTTGGAATTTTTTAAAAAAATAAGGATTTTAAAGAGAGGAAGTTAACAAAAAGGAAACGTCTTGTCAGACTTTTACGATAAGGGTACCCGCCCCTGGCAGGGGCGGGTTCTGCATCTTGTTGACCGTGCTTGAATATGTGATGTGTCTGCATGTGAATGTGTGTGTGATGTGTTTGGGTGTATAGACTACGTCTTTATCAAGGGTGAGTTCTCACAAAAACCAAAACCACAAATTTGACCTACTTCGGTCAGCGTATAAAAATACTTTTCTATAAATCACCCTGCTTTTATTTTTTATGTTCACATTTTCATATTCAATCCTCATATTTAAAAAGAAAACTTAATCATTATCATGTCTCGACCTTACTTTTTTACAAATATATGGGGTGGTGATATTTCATTCGAAAATGAAAATATCATATATGATGATTTTACTAAAAGTTCAACCATTATTCTTCGTAAGAGAGTGTCATACGAAGAATTTGTTGACTTAATTTATATTCATCTTCAGGTTCAAAAAAAGTATTATAAATTAAAATTAAAATTAAAATTATATTACTCATATGGTGATTTCTCTTAAAGCTTTAAAATTTTCAGTGACTCAAGTTTAGAAGTCTTATATTATTTGAGTATAAATGTTGAAAATTTCCAAGAAAATGTTTACGTTATCATTGAGCCGAAAATTTCTATACAAAAATCCAATTATATGGATCTCCTACATGGTTTCTATGTATCAGAAGCATCTAATTCGTCAATCAATTGTTATCATCAATGTAATGTAAGATCACATGATTATCAAGTCGTTCCGTCAATCCATTCTCATCATCAAGTCGATGATGATAACAAAGATTTTAATAAGTCAGATAATGGTCTTTCAGATGGCTGTAAAGATACTGAATTCATTCCATTACAAGAAGAATAGAGTAATAATGACAACAAGTGCTAGAATTTCAAACAATCATAATTCTGGTGTTAATCCATGATCTTACTGGTAGGTGAATGTTATGAAGATTCATAAAAGATTATAAAGCTGATGATTTTGACGATAAAAACCATATGGATATATGGAATAAAGATTCAAAAGAAATCCGTTGTAACGTTCCGCATTTTACATTTATTTTTTTAAATGTAATATTACTCCTTGTTCAATCCTTATAATCTTAAGACGTGATCATAGTGAAAATATTTTGTATGTAATTCTTGTTGATTATATGTTTATGCAACGCTTAAACATTACAAATGCGCATTTCAACGCAAAACCGAACAACTTATCGGGACTTATATATTTCAGAAAATTAATTACAAGTTTTATTTTTATTATTCATATATCAAAATACATATTTTTAGTTACTAGTTATGGTGTAAATTAATATATAAAATAAGTTAAGGGGTTAGAATTTAAAATTTATATTTTCCCTCCACTCATCTCCCCAACTACTTACATTTATGACCAATCATAATTTTCATCTATAAATACTCACTCAAATCCCCCTCTAATCACTTTTATCACTCTAAACTCTCTCTAAACTCTTTCAATCCATCCAAAAACTTCATCTTTTTCTGCAAAAATATTCAAGAACAACTTATGAGTTTTTATTTATTTATTTATACTTTCTTTCTTATTTTCTTCTTTATTTTCTCTACCACTTGGAATAACCTCTAGAACATAACCACTTAGTCACCAAGGTGACACAAGTATCGTAACCCCCACTTTGAGGTCCAAGTTGGAAATATTACACTTGATTCTTTCATACATTTTTTCTTATTTTATTTTTAAACTTTTTACATACTAAATTAAGTCACCAATAACTTCAATGTTAGAAGGCTTGTTTTGAAGTTATATTTCTAAAATTTTAAGGCTTTTACATTCCATTTTTCATCTTTACAAAACACTAAGTGATCTACAAATTAAGAAGTGGATGAAACCAAACCGAGCCTCCAACCAATATTGATAGGCTTGTTTTATGGTATGAAATGGTGATGTTGAACATTGGTTCTATAACTAATTTATCCACCATACCCTGTGACATCCGTCACCTTAAGGTCCGTCGAACCACATAAATAAGCATAGAAATATTTTAATTATTCTTCCTTTTCTTCATGAACTCCTGCTTTAAGGAATCATGTCTGCCTATTTTCCTTTGTGCCTGTACTTCCTCCGAGAACGTGTGTTAAGCATAAACCTTTTATAAATTTCATCACCACTACCTTAAATATATCATTTTTAATTTCAACATTTGTCATTAATAAAACCATTTTAGACTATCAAATGCCATTAAACACGCTTTTAACCTTAATATAACGAACATTTTAAGATCGTAATCAACCGAAACAAATTTTTGAGAAACTCGAGGGTTAAGTGCAGGGACTAAACTTGTAATTTTACAAACTTGGACTGAGTATATAAACCCCATTCCCAGCCATTTATCCTCATCCTCATCTTCTTCACCTTCAACATTTTCTCCACTTTCTCTCTCGATCTAGCACCTAAAACCGTCACGTTTGTTGCGGTTTCACTGCCAAATCTTGGGTATCATCGTGTATACTCGTTCCTAGCAGGTAGACAACCTTGTTTAACCCGTTTTTGGCTTGGTTTTACTGCTGTGTTTTCTAGGGTTTCGGGTGCTCGGGTTCATCCGAGCACATGAGGTCGTGTGGGTGCGTGTGAGGTCTTTTTGCTTGTGTTTCATGTTTGTGTATGTTTGTTGAGTGTTTCTGGAAGTCCTCGTGGTATAAAACTCGCGTTAGAGCCGCTCAGGGGCTGCTCAGCCTGACCACAGTCGCGATTCTGCAGTTCAGGCGACTGGGTGTGTCATGCGATTGAGCCGTGCGACTGAGTGAGTCGTGCGACTGAATCATGCGTCTAAGTCAATCGTGCGACTGAGTTGTGCAACTAGGCATGTCGTGCGACTGATTCGTGCGACTGTGTGTTTGTATGCGATTGAGTCAGGCGTGCGAATGAGTGTATACAATTGAGTCATGCGTATGAATGATTGTGTGCGATTGAGTCAGGTGACCGACTGAATGTATGCGATTGTGCGTGTTTCGCACGACTGGAGTCCAATCGCACGAATGAAGGTTCAATCGCACGAAAGTAGCTAATTCGCACGATTGAGGGTTGATTCGTGCGCATGGAGGTTGGGTCGTGCGAATGTGTGTGTTGTGTGGTGCGACTGAGTCCAATCGCACGAATGAAGGTTCAATCGCACGAAAGTAGCTAATTCGCACGATTGAAGGTTGATTCGTACGAATGGAACGTGGGTCGAGCGTCTGGTCCTGTTATGTGTCTGATGATGAGTGTGAATTTCCCTTGAACGTCTGATGATGATAAGGCAACATCAGTAAAAATGTCATTGCTTGACCCCAAAGATTAAAGTCAACGCTATCAACATGCACATACTATTTCAATTAAAATAAACCTAACATTTTACAATTACCGACAACCCATTTGAAACTACAAATACTTAACAAGTGTCATCTTCCATAACAATGAGATCTTTACAAGGATGTCATAAGCAATGACGACTACTCGTAGTACTTGGATCTACATAAGATCTGATACGTGTGTTCGCTTGTGTGTGTGTGCCACCCACGACCGAACCGATACAACCCAAACCGACCAAACATTACTATACGCTTTATACATGTCATTAATGCTTGGTGTTTGACCGATCATTGCATTCAACTGTTGGAAATCTCGATCTTTCATACTTACCACATAACATGTGAGTTTCGTGGCCCCTTTTTATGCTTATACTACTTTACAAACATTTACAAACATGGGGGAAAAGTATGCTCGCCCGTTTTCTATGCTGTACAACATACATACAATTTTCATACAAGGAATCAACGTGATACTGTGTTGCAAGTACTTATCTGATACATGCTTGGGTCTGCTGTGTGGTTCTATCTTTGCAACTATTTAATTCCAGTGTGGGAACCGATGGTTAGGTATTGGTAGTACTACTGGGTTGACACCCCCACCCCTGTTCGATGGTATACTAGTTGGTACCATCAGTGGCCAGGAACGGGCCATTGGGTGAATATATGCCGACAATTTCTTTGTGTACGTCGCTAGGTTTGGTTGCAAAACTCATGTCATGTGATTTTACTTGTGTATATAACCGTATTCACGGTATTCCATATCATTTACTTTATACAGCATCACTTACACTTTTATTACTTAAACCTGCGAGCTCACCAACAAATTTGTTAACCATTTTGAGCATATCTTTTCAGGTGAACATGCTAGCTGAGATTCTAGGTGTGCTGCCTTAGTGGAGACCCTAGGATGCATTTTCGGGCTAAACTTGTCTTTTTGAAAACAATTGATGTATCTGTTTCAAACAACATTATACTTTGTAACTTGTTCCCGGGTTGTGGGAATTGCATACAATGTCATTATCTATGTTTATCTTATATCATGTTTATGCTTATGGCTATGTTATCGTGAATACTGACTAAACACGACACAAGTCCCCTTGTTGTCGGGTGTCGCATGACACGCATGTCATCATTATTATTATTGCAACTCTATCGCTTACCATGTGTTATGACGATTCCCGTCTCGTCGCAACCCCGTGTTTCCGCTCTTAGCGGGGGTGTGACATACCCTACTTGAACACTTAGTCAAACTAGTTAGTTTACTTTAGTATTTTCATTTATATACTTGTGACCATCCGAATCACCCTTATGTGGAGATTTTGTACAATGGTGACAATCTTGAGGTTTGTGGATATCCCTACCTCTAATACATGACTTATATGAATATAACAATTGAGGTTTGTAGATTACCCTACCTCTAATGCATGACTTATATTTGTATCAACATAATACTTAGTCAAAACCAAACCATAATATCAATCAACCATGGTTGAATGTTATGTGTTAAGGTAGACATTATACTATCTTATGATTCCTTATTTTGGACTTCCAATGAGTGACTAAAACTCATAAAGAACACACACAATACATGGTGTCCAAATAAGTGTCTAAGTAGTATATGCTTTCATGTACTCTCATATTTGTAGTTTTTGTATACTTTCCAATTGCTAAACTCTCAAACTTTGAATCCTAAACTTAGACACTTTCATTTACCTTTTAGGGTGACTTTGGTGAATCATTTAAACTCAATCATCTATTCTTGTGGATTCTAATCGCCAAACTGTGAGTCATACTTCACCCCTTTTGTTTTAACACTATTTGGGTTGCAACATGTATTTATCAAATTCACTCAATTATTCATTCAATCAAAATCATTATAAAACTCAATTCATACAAACATGCTTAGTTGTTATACTATTTGTGAATACATTCTAGAATACATTATCTTGCAAGCAATCTAAACCTCCCTTAACATGTATAGCGCTAAAGGACTAGCACATCCACCCTATTATGATGGGTCTATGTTAAGTTATTCAATATTTACGGTCTTGGTCATTTTTACTGCTAAGATTACGCTAGTGGACACTTTGGTTTGATTATTGGCTTTGCATGCTAGCAATGTACAAACTTTAGTATACTTTACTCATGTTGAATTGAGATTTATTCACTATTATATTATGTATTTAAACTTGTATGCTCACCAACATATTCATATGTTGACCTATATTTTATACATGTTCCAGGAAATGTTTGAAGCTTTATCAAAAAACTCAATTAGGTGGACTTAGAAACACATCAAATCTACTATTTTGTTATGCTTGTTTTAGACTTGTATTTCTTAAAATTTTGTATGTTTATTTGAAGCATTGTAATGGTATGTTAATTAATAGAAATGAAATTAATCTTAATTTATTGTCATTTTAGTTCTATGATGTCTTTGAACAATCTATCACTTCTCGCGCCCCGATGTTTCTGCCATCGGTTGGGGTGTGACATCCGTGTTGGCATGTACTTTAAATCGAAAGATGAAGTGATGCATGGAGTGCGGTTATGGAATCTTGCACGTAACAGAGAGGTTGTAGTAGTTGAAAGTAAACGTACAAGATGGAGAGCAAAGTGTTACAGCACTACCGTAATTACAATAATAATCTTCATAATGGTCATTCATGTACATGGTATGTTTATGGTTCCAATAATCATGATCATCACATGTGGAGAATTTCAAGATGGGTGAATACACACAACTGCTTTGGTACTGTTGTTGGTAAAAATAATAGAAGTTTCAAATGCAGAGATATTGTTACTCATATCATTCATTATATTCGTCAAGATACTGTTTTTCTCATCAAGCAAATTCAAGCACATTTAAAAGATATGTTGGATATTGATGTTTCATATGATAAAGCCTTGCGAGCTAGAAAAGCTACTATTGAGAAGATTTATGGTAGCTGGGACAGTAACTTTGAGCAATTATCTATGTAAATCAACGCATTACAAAATAAAAACCATGTTATCGGGGAATGGTTACATCATCCGACCGGTACATCTACTTATTACACATTTAAATATTTATTTTGGGCATTCAGTCCAATATTTAAAGCATTCAACTATTGTTAGCCGATGATATCTTGAAAGGTTTCACGAGGTGGTGTTTTTTTATGGATTGTCTCTTATCCTTCAATCCGGGTTCGTCCAATAATCAAGGTGACAAAGCGGGTAAAAATGACTGTTATATTATTCTTGATAAACAACAGTACTATATGCCTGATTAACAATGTTATGAGGTGATTCACTTCTATGACGGCAAACTGCAATTGCATTTGAGCACGAGAATTTTTGCATCTGTCATTTATCACACTTGCAAATTCTATTTTTGTTTTCCACGGTATAATCATTTCCATCAACTTAATTTGTTTGAATTTTTACAAGAATATATACCTCGTTTCTCTGTAATCAAACTTTGTTATGATATGCTCTTGCTAGTTAATATCACATGCATTAAACAAACGCCATGGGGTAACGTCGTGTTGTAGTTGGCTGCGATGTCAGTATGGTTTTTGAACTGTTCGACTGTTTTCTTGAATGTACAATTAATAATAGCTTTTATTGGCATAAGCCTAACAGCTCGCAACGTATTATTGAAGCTTTCTGAAATGTTTGTCGTCAGGTTATCCCACCGACGATGATTTTTATCATGTAGAAGTCTCCATTTACTCTATTTAATAGTTTTTAAATATTCCCACGCTTCTGAATTGACGCTTGTCATTTGATTTACACAATAGTTATACTTTCTTTGTTGGGTGATGCTAACATAACATTTTTAAGCTAGAAACCTTGAACTTTTGCATGGGTTACTTCGAACATGTCGGAGAAAAAATCGATTTATAATATTATTTTTCCACTCTTCAAGAGTATTCATTGCACGAATAATTCATTTGTGCCTATCGGAAATGACATAGGTTTTTTTCAAAACCAATAGAATTGTGGTGAACTGCAATATGTGACAAAAATTGTTGGAAAAAACAACTCCAACTTCTTACCGTCTCTTCGTCCACTATTGCATAAGCTGCCGACATTACGTAGTTGTTTGCAATTTTTTGCAACTCCAATTGACATTTTACCATGGTAGGAACTTTTCAAGATATCACCGGCTAATAATAGCTGAATGATTTAAATATTGGATCGAATGCCTGAAACACATATTTAAATATGTAATAAACTGAAGTACAGGTCGGATAATGTAACCATTCTACGATAACATGGTTCAAATCTTGTAATGCGTTGATGTACATAGGTAATTGCTCAAAGTTACTATCCTAACTACCATAAATATTCTCAATAGCAACTTCTCTAGCTCGCCAAGTTTTATTGTATGAAACATCAACATTCAACGTGTCTTTTAAATGTGTTTGAATTTGCTTGATCGGAAAAGCAATATCTTGACAAATAAAATGAATGATACGAGTAACAATATCTCTGCATTTGAAACTTTTATTGTTATTATCAATAACAGTACCAAACTAGTTGTGTGTATTCACCTATCATGAAATTCTCCACATGTGATGATCATGATTTTTGAAACCATAAAAATAACATGTACATAGAGGACCATTATGAAAATTATTATTGTAATTAGGCTAGTGTTGTAGCACTTTGCTCTCCATTTTATACATTTACTTTCAACTATTACAGTCTATGTTATGTGCAAGATTTCATAACTGCACTGCATGCATTATTTCATCTTTTGATTAAAGTGCATGCCAACACGATTTTCTTTTGACTATTCATCCTATATATCCATATGGTCTTATCGTCAAAATCAATTGTTTCATAATCTCTTAACTCTTGAGGATCTTCAGAATAGTTCACCTCCCCAAAAGATCTGGATTAACATCAAAATTATAATTGTTTGAAACTTCATAGTTTTTGTTTTCATCATCACTGGATTCTTCTTGTGATGGACTTGGTTTAGTATCTTTACTGTTGTCTGAAATATAACCATCTGACTTATCAAAACCTTCATTATTATCATCAACTTGATGAGAATTGATTGATGGACTAGCTTGATAATCATATGATCTTACATTGCCTTGATGATGAGAATTGATTAACGGATTGGGTGCTTTTGATATAAAGAAACTGTGTAGGAGATTCATATAGTTGGATTGTTGCACATACATTTTCTGCTCAATGATAACGTAAACATTTCCTCCGAAATTTTCAACATTTTCTCCTAAATAGTACTAAGACTTTTAGATTTGAGTCACTGAAATTTCAAAGCTTTAAGAGAAATCACCATATGCTTAATATAATTTAAATTTAAATTATAATACTCTTGTTGAACCTGAAGACGAATATAATTAAACCAACCAGTTTTTCGTATGACACTCTATTACGAATAATAATGGTTGAACTTTTAGTAAAAACATCATATATAATATTCTTATTTTCAAATGAAATATCACCACCCCAATATATTTATAGAAAATAAAACCAAGACATAATAATGACTAAATTTTCTTTTTAAATATGAGGATTGAATATGAAAATATAAACATTAAAAATAGAAGCAAGATGATTTGTAGGAAAGTATTTTTGTACGGTGATCGAGGTAGGTCAAATTTGTGGTTGTGATTTTTGTGAGAACCCGCCCTTGACAAGGGTGTAACTTCTACACACACATTCACATGCACACACATCACACATTCGGGCACGGTCAATGAGATGCAGAACTCACCCTTGCTAGAGGCAAGTACCCTTAATGTTAAAGCCTAACATGACTTTCCTCTCTTGTCAACATTCTCTATCTAAAAATCCTATTTAAAAAAAACCATTCTTGTGAAAATTTATGTCAAAATGTTCATCAAAAAACAACAACACTGTATAACAAGTTGAAAAAAACTAATAAGTAGGAAAATCAAATTAAATGTTAGATTATGCCATGTTTGGCATTCCTTTAAAAAATAAAATTTGATTTTTTGAAGGGGTAAAAAGACAAAAATACCCCTTCAAGAGTCTCCAAAAGTTGAAAAGTTTAACTTATGATAGATTTTTAAAGAGATATTTTTATTTTTTCACCTCTCAAAAAAAAAGTCAAAAGTTATTTTTAAAAGGAATGCCAAACATGACCTACATATTAAAATAAAATAATTAGATTATCAACTAAAATTATATAACAAAGGAAGAGCATAATAACTTGTCACAATGCAATTAGTTCAAAAAGTTTTTTATCAACTCCTTCGGGTTCCATGAAGAAGCAGAAGCCATCCACGATTCCACGCTAAAAATCAGTACCACATCATGCAGACTTTAAAATAAGTACGGAGCAAAAATTATTTAATTATTTTATACTAGAACTTTTAAATACATATAAAGCAACACAAACCGTAGGGCAATAATTCAAAAATCTACATCGCGATATCCCTAAACATTTGTACCATTTAAATCATGTAACACTTGTCTTTCTTTAACCTCCCGGTTTTCGATTAGTAGTCTAGTACGACCGACAAATCAGAAAGATGGATGTTTTATCAACCACATAACTATATTGAAAAAAAAGATTAATAATAAGAATGGTAAAATACAACCAGCCAGAATTTACTGAGGACCATAACTAACCACTAAAAGAACAAGTAACCTTCTTTCATGAGCTTGTGAGGATCCTATATACATGAAGCAAAAAACTCATGTGAGCTGCATTCACTTTTACAGAAACCAGAAATTATTAAAAAAACCAATGTCCAACGACTGATGATGGCGAAACGACACTACATTAACATGAACAAAATCTTAAAAACCTTCCAGTTTTTTTCCTCATCTTTTTTTAAACTAAAAGTAAAGATGGAAGTAAGTTACATATATGATTTATTTAATGGTATTATTATTATAACATTTTGAGCTAGAGATCTTATTAGAAGCAGTCTCTATATGTTCTATCCCCTAGATAGTAAGATTTGCTATCGTCCCACTGTTTCAGACTCTACTTTACAAGTGTATTAGTTTTTAGGGTTTGGGAGATGTAACAACCTATCAAAAGTTGGTCAACAGCCTATCAAGTGCCGAGAGAACTCATGGGAGTTAAGGGATCTCAGAATGTTGTATGTACAAGCAAACGGGCCTCATTTTCAGGTTGAACTGAGGCTAAAAGAGAAGCAACCTTGTGAGCTTGCTTGTGAAACACATGCCAGTTTTAGGGTCACACAATGATGATTCACAAAAGAGGAGACTTTAGACAGAATTTTGAAGCTTCAAAGTTCAACTTATCCCTTAAGGAGATGGTGACTTTTGGGTGGGGGTAATGTTAGACCAGTAAGTGTCATGACCCGTTTTAACAATTATGGTTCAGCAGCAAGTAGAAACTCATTGTCTATAGCAGATTACCTAAATCACCAAAGGGTGAAAATTTTCCACATTGTGATGTATAATCATGATTATGATTTACCAATTTACAAAAAAAATCATGTAAATTGGGTCCTTAAGTACGTATCTCGGTTTTAATCCACCTACATTCTTCATTTTCAATTTTCAACTCCCCCCCCCCCTTCTCTCTTTTCTCAACTATTTCACATCTCTACCTTTTTGGCCACTGGTTTGTTGAAGATTCAAATACACTGATCTTGTTTCACACTTAATATTCATTATAGTATAGTTACAAATTCATTATATTATAGTTACAAAAATACAACAGATTTATTGTTAGCTCTATAAGATAGAAAATGACCATAAATCTGACCTCTTTATTAGTTCATCCTGAAGTTGAACCCTTTGCTAAAGTAGCTTCACGTTCCTGACGCCTACGTTCTCTCTGCAACTAATATTATATTAGTACCAAATACTGAAGATGCATATACAAAGAAAGATAACAATCTACAGATAATAAGTACATTATTTATCAGATTAATCACAATAAAACACAACTTACTGTTACCTGTTTCTCACTGTATGTAAAAAAATGATCTTTTTCCATCGTATCATTGCATATTGCATTCTTTGCATTTCTTACTATTGTGTGTAAGTAAACATTCTTTACAAGGTAAAAGGTGACGTGACACCAGTTTTTGATGATGTAGCAATATGCCACATCACCATTTACGTGCTATGGAAACATTTTACTAGCAGGAAAAGGCTACTTCCATAGAATGGTAAAAAATTCAAAGTTAATGAAAAAAGAACAATTTTTGCATACGTTCAGTCTCATATAGTGAAAGTAATAAACAACAACGATTTTGGGGTGATAACCCTTGTTTTTTTGGATAAAGGAGATAGATAGATAATTAGCAGTTTAGCATGAGGATACGTATAAGCAACCAGGATCAATTATCTTATAATTCAGATGAAGGATTAGAAAGCAATTGTACAATAATGACGTTGAACAGAGATTAAAAAACTATACCCTCCTTTCCCAATACGGGAGAAAGCAGACAAAATCATAAACGGGAGAAATTGTTGACACCAAAACAACATTCAATCCGGTAAATAGCAAAAGTGCTGCCATTGGACGGGTTTTATGTGGCATTTTTCTCTATATTGAAGTTTACAGTTTACTCCTGCAAGAAACATTCCCAATTTTAATATTTGGTCTAGTAATGATGAATCTGTATCACATACACATTTAGCACTGGAAAACAAACAAACAATCAAACATAACTATAACATAAGTACACAAAATGAAGTTATACTTATAATATATACATGTATCATATGTCATTAGTCTACAACTGATGTTTAATGGAAAAGTATTGTTTAGTAAGTGCTTTGTAAGGAATATATGATCAACTCAAAATCTACCATTTTTAGGTCTCAACTATTTCAAACAAAAATAGTGAAATGCAACTAATAACAAAGTGAAAGATAGCACCTGCAACAGAGCCATGGTCTTAAATGTGTGTTTTGTGTTTTAGCTACTCTAATTCCATATTTCCATTCCATAGTAACGGAATCAAATTTAGTACATTAATACACACACATATAAAGATATATAATGAGTATAGTACTAAAAACTAATGAAAATTTGTAATTAGGGCTTCCATTGAAAGAAGCCCTGATCATAATCAAGTTTCAGAAGTATTGAATTGATTTGATACAAGTTTTGATCATACTTAAGTTGGGAGAACATAAATCAACTAACCTCCAAAGGGCTTCCAATCTTGACTTAACGAATCAAGAACTGAAATGTTGGAGTCGGGCTGACAGTATGATGGTGGTGGTGGTGATGGCGGTGGTGGCGGTGGTGGCGGTGGTGGCGGTGGTGGCGGTGGTGATGGTGGTGGTAGTGGTGGTAGTGATGGTGGTGGTGAAGGTGATGGTGATGGTGATGATGTCTTTGATGGCGGTGGTGGATCGAGTGAAAGGAGATGTTGGTGACCGGTGGTGGGTAAGGGGTATAAGGGTAGGGTTTTCACTTTTGTTATTAATAATATGTGTTTTTAAATTATTTTTCAAAATTATAAACAAGTTATTAACCGTGTAGACATTAGTTTTAACGTGTCAACTTATTTAAGATATGAAAGCTCTTAAGCTTAAACACGAAATTTATTAACTTCATGTCATGTTAACAGGTTTGTGTGTGGAAATTGTCTATCCTATCATAAACCTTGAAATTATTAAAATCAAAGCTTAACCAGATCTGCATTCCATCATTAATTGATTACCCAAATCGAATCTAAATCGAATTAAAGTGTGAAACCAAAACACTAACTAGCTAAGCTAATGTTCAATATACATTAAAAAACTAAGTAAACACAAAGAAAGTTGCATTATAGAATATCATGTTTGAAATTAAGTCTCAAAAGAAAAGTAAGATTGGACATAGTGGTGCTCTTAGGGGATTTTAAAATTGTTGATATGGACATAATTAAAGCGCTAAAACCATTACATCCTAAACAAATGGGGCTTCAAACTTATGTTTAGCAAAACCTTTAACGGGCATTAAAAATACTCACTTTTAAGAATCTTTAACTATAAAGAACTTTAAACTCATTACATTTTATTGGATCATGAAGGATCTCTAGATATCAGCATTGGCCTTCAACTACCGAATCAAGTCAAGCTTTGAATCAAGCGCCGAATGACATATGCTGAATAACTGCCGATCAGGATATGCCAAACAACTGGCGAACTAAATGTGCTGGAAGACTGCATATCAATACATACAGTTCAACTGGCGATCAACAGATAACTCCATGATCTACCGATCGACTTCTGCTGAGAACAAGCATGCATGTGCCAACGGCTGTTATGTTTCATCTTTAAAAGACAACATAGTATTGAATTGCCAACTTGGATACAAAGATTATGTGTTCAACTGTAGCATCTGAACATAAAATAGTTTATTCTCATTGTTTAGTATAAAGGTTCTCACACTTGAGGCAAGTTTTCTAAGTCATTTGAGTATATCTGTCAATTTGTAATCTGTGTTCAAAACAGATTAATCAAATGAATACTTTGAAATTGTGTTTATCTTTATTCAAAGCATTTGCGTTTTGATAGTAAGTAACTAACTTAGAGTCCGCATGCGTTAGTTAATAATCATTGAAGAAGTTTCTGTTTGTCTTAACCGACCCCGATCCAACACATTTGATTTAAAATGATTTTAATAAATTATGTTTGGCTAGGGTCTAAGTGTCATTTTAACTAAATAAACCCTACACATAGTTAAAACATTCCATAAAAATGGTTGATATGCGTAACTAATGATGTGCGTAATTCATGATGTGCAAAAATTACAATCTCTACATAAAAGAAGAACAAAAAAGAGAAATTTTAGAACTTTGATATTCTAGTAAAGAGAAATAATCATTGAATCTATAATATTTCATACATAAAACAACAATCAGACATATATTATACAAGATAAAGTCTTACACAATTCCACTATAATTCAACAACCTAAGGATATTCAAAATCATAACACGATAGTCAGAAACTTAGAACATATATTCTACTAGCAACTAAAAACTACATTATTTTATTAATTTTAATCAGGTTTAGAGTTTAAGTAATTTAGGGTTCATAAGTTTATTACCACTAATTAGAAATAACTCTATCATAAAGCTGAGAGGTCTGGAGACGTGAAGTGCCGTGAGTAGTGGTCGTTGGTCGAAGTGACGGAGCTACTAGCGATTCAATATCAAAATGTAACCACAGACCATCGTGGTGAGCATGTGGGTTTGCTTTTGCTGGGTTAGCCCATTGGGCTTAATGCAGATCAACCACTGTCGATGACAGCTTTCACAAGCCCAAGATTATGGTAAACTCATACCAAACTTTTGGGTTCGGTTTTTGACCGGTTCGGTTTGGATTATGCTGGTTTTAACCTGGTTTGAATTTGAAAGTTATATGACGGTTAAGGTTCTTACTTGACCAGCTCTTGTCAAATCGGTTCTAATACTAGTTTCAATTCGGGTTGGTTTACCGGTTCATGTTTCATCTAAAGTAGTAAGTCTTGTATTTATGCGCATTTGTATTTTTTTATTCCGTAAAGAAAAGGAACACAGTTTATAGTATTATTATTTAATAATTTCCTTATCAAATGCAATTTTAGTTGCAAGCTACATATAATACAAATCCTGCATTTTACAATTTAATTATGTTGGTTTAGGAATCATCATAGTTTGTATAAGACGAAAGTGACCCAATTTAAGCCCTTAATTATAATTTTGTCTAAAAACAAGAATTACGCAACTAGTTTTTATGCATGATATCTTTGCATCTATAACGAAGAAAATTTTCATATAAGAGGACACAAAGTCATTGATTTCTGGAAATATTCCGTTTTTCCCAAAAATGAATGGATGGTGTGCTTAAGTTCCCCCAGGCTCCATGTATTCTCTTTTTTGTCTTCCATCCCCACCCGATGAATGTTTACCGGGTTTCACCATTGCAAAGTTACCATCATCACCTCCACCTCCAATCGCCAACCTCCACGTGTTTTTTTCTATTTTTTTCCATTCCCTTACACGACATGACACCGTGAGCCCTAAGTTATTGCATATAATTGTTTGGTCTCCCTTGTTCTCGTATGTTCATGTGTATGTCTTCATATGTACCTATCTGCAGACGTTAACATCTTCATGTCTATTTGTGTGATGTGTTATTGTATATATGTTTTTATTTGTGTATATTTTTATATTTTAAATTATATATATATAACTTTGTTTATGAACTTATAATACTCACAAGTTCACTCGTGACATATTTTCGAAAATAGCAAAGTACATTTTTACTTTATAACTTATAACAAACTACATGTGTTCACACGTATGCACAGGGCATGGTCAACTTTTTTAGATGCATAAAACGAAAACAAAATTTGAGACCCTTTTTGAATTTCATTGTTCTTAATTGTCCTCCTTTATTCAAGCATAGGATGACACTAAACCTTAAGTAAATCTGTCAATACCACAAGTCATAATAATTAGTTATTGCTCGGGTAAAAGTTGAGAGAAACCTAGCCTGAGCCTCAATTTGTATATAATATGAAATACAATAAATGTCATTTTTATGTATGTAATAAAGGCAACCACAACCAAAATGACCAAAAGGGAATAAAACAAACATGCAAGTGGTCACCATGGAATACAACAACAAATGTGTAAAGGCATTGAAAGGACACCATCATCCTAAGCTAATGAGCAAGCTTTTCTGTACTACCAAGTTCCTGAAATGTTTCAATTGTGATTAGTTAAAAGTATAAAACTAATGACATAACACAAAGCTCATGTAAAGTTAATTACTTAGCTTTTACACTAGTGTAGTGAAAGTGTCATCACTTCATCAGAAACATCAGATGTCCTCGACTTAAATGTATCCCATTAATTTATGCGCCATAATCACTTGGTGGATTGAAAACATGCAATTAAGTGAAAAAACAAGATAAAGAAACAAATGCAAACTAATGTAGTAAATAAATATATCAAGTCTCAAGTGAGCTAATAAAGAAACCTAAAACTAATCAAGTGAGCTAGAAATCAATCAAATCTCAAAAGGATTAAACAACATACCAAATAAAGCAGTGAACATAAGTACCAAACAAGAACCACATAAACATAAATCACAAATAGTTAGAACTAAACATAAAATTGGATAATAGATAAATGGAGGATAATGAAAAACTATCGCAATAAAAATCACAAAATAAAAGTCACGGATAATTAAACAGATTAAGAGAAAGCAATGGACACACAAATAAATAAAAAGTTAAAGTTGTGAGAATTGAGAACTTAAAATATTATACAAAGAAAATACCAATAATAACATGTATGAAGCTTCAATTTACAAGCACTATGAACAGTCAAATGATGACATATAAAAACCTCTATACTCTAGAATTTGAGTTATGACACAACTCTAGTTTATTGTTGCTTATAACTCTCAAGTTATCCTTTAATCTATTCTTTAATTACGCAGTTAAGAAATATTATGAATGACCATAGGAAACGTAAGCTTATGGGACCAACAAAAATAAACGGTGATTAGTGAACCAATAGGCCTTAATTTTAAGAAAACTAAATAAAATCGAGGGTCTTTTTAGTGTGAGAGTCCCAAGCAGTCCACCTCACCCATAAAAAATAGAGCCACCTTGCATATATTTTTATACGTTTATTTTTTCTTTTGGTATGTTATTCTTATTCTCGTAACCAAGATTATATATATATATTTTATGCACGTAACATAAACTATTTGTTTGAAAACAAACATAATCGTAAATTAACTATTTGGAACAAGTTATTCCGCACACGAAATAACAAAGCATCTCATGTGAATGTGAGATATTACCACACACAAAACGCATGTAAGAAATAATAATTATTTTATTATAATTTTCCTTTTAAGTATGAAAAAATTACAATTAAAACTAATCAAAGTTCTAATTTTTATTTTTACGTGTCTTCGTTCTGGACCGATGAATATTATATTAAAAATTAAAACATTGGAAATACTGGTGGGCGTGACGAATGCTGACAGAAAAAAACATTTTCTATTAAAAAAAAATGAAAAGATGCTGAAAATTTATAAGACCAACACCAAGTCAACAAGATCCATTTTCCCTTCATCAAAGCTTCTAATCATGTCTCCCTTCTGAAATTGGTGATTAAGGTAATGTTCTTGACAACTGTTTTATGATTGATTTAGAGGTTAAATTAATTCGCTTTTTAGGGTTTTATGGATCAAAATAGGGCTTTTAGGGTGTTCATTAGTGCATAAAGATTCAATTTTTAATCTTCTTTTGGGTTTTTGTTATTTGTTTTGTGTTCTAATTCTAGGGATTTTGGTTTGTGAATTGGTAGATCAAGATGTTGATAGATGGGTAGCAAAAGCTTCAAGATTGGTGGAAAAGCTAATACAAGTGCTGGTGACTCCATGCCTAGCTTTAACTCCAATTCAAAGTAATTTCTTATCTGTTTTGTTGTAATCTTTATAAAATTTGTGAAATTTGTGGTCTTTTTGTTAATAGTCTCAAACCCAAATATTGGAATTTGAAAGTTAATAAAGGTTTAAAGTTTTGTAGTTTGATGGTTTATATGTTTGAATTTTTATCCATCAATTATAAAGTTAAAGATTTTGTTACCTTTTAAAGCTATGGTTCAGTTGAGTTCTTGGATTGTATGAATTAATGTTTTAAATCAAGCATTTGTTACCTTTTAAAGCATTTGTTATCTTTTTGGATGTGAGTTTAAATTGAGTGATTGGGTCAAAATGATTATGGTTGTGATTTGTTAACCTTTTACAATTGAACTATCGCATCCCAAGAAGCGTGTATGGGTGTGATCTAGATTGCTCCTTTAAACAACTTATCCTTATTCTTATAAGCAGACACAGCGAATCAAGTTATTGAAAACGAGTTGCTCTGTGCTAAGGGTAAACATGTAATTTAGAATTCACAAAACAATAGTTAGTTTGAAATCAGCAGTCTCCTTAAGTGGTCATCTCCTTTTAGAAAACACAAGTTGTTGTAAGAAAACTGTCATTTGAGATAAATGCAAAAGTACCTATCTTTCCTTGGCTATAATAAACCGATTGCATGATTATATGGTTCTAATTACTTATTTCTAATTAGTGGTGCAGAGGGAAACACGGGTCAATCCTCCCGAGCTTCTAATTTTGTACCTAATGAACAACCCGATGGATTTCGTGGAGGAGGTATTGTAATACTAATACAGTTTCTAATCACTCACTTTGACCCGAACCTGTTTTGACCCGTAACCTAACCAACCCAATTTGCCGGTTGTACTTACCATGATTTCATTGTGTTTTTTTTTCAGTGTACAACTCCACTTCTTTAAGCAATCTAACCATGCACCCTGATCTCCAATTTGGTACATATGAAAAGGTGATTTTGATGTGTAAATGTTTTGACCAAATGTTTATATTATCTATAATCTGGCTATTTGTAATGTTATAACTACTACTATTGTTATTATTATTATGACTTATACTAGCTGCCATTTTTCATGATTTAGATGTTACAAGGACAAAACATATCGCAACCAAATCAAGTTTCAAATTCTGATACTTCCACTGAGATGGACCCTGAAGACAAGATTCAAAGAGTATCCATACTACTTCTGAAATTCTTGAGTATTCGTTTTTGTTTGTGAGATATAAAACTGTTAGATGTTAGTTCTGATTGTTTAAATGTTTTTTCATTATCCTGTTTGCAGTTTGATATTGATACATCCAATCCTTATATGGCTTCTGGTTCTAATGACAAAGAGAAAGATAAATTTCCAGAGCAAAAGGTAATTTAAATGTTAGCCACACAAGTATGTTGTTCTTGTTTGAGTTTGATTAACTTATTTCCTAATTTGTTGTTTTAAAATTTTAGACATTAAGACGACTGGCTCAGAACCGTGAGGCGGCTAGAAAGAGTAGGTTGAGGAAAAAGGTAAGAGAATAAAACGGCGAGCAATTATTAATTGTGGTAATTTCCACCCAATAATGGGTTAACGGGTTGATTCAGGTTATACTTTTGTCTTTAACACATGAAATGGGTAAATGTTGAAAACAACTAGCTAATATAGATAAGGGTAGAAAGTCACCCAAAAGTTTTTTCAAAATGCATAAAACCTCCTACATTATTTTTTTCAAAAATAAAATTATAGTTTTCGTTTTCTCTATCATATTTAACACGTTTAGAACTCAAAAACTTAAAGAAGAGAAAAAGAATATATTAAGGTAAACTTAAATATTGTCTTTTCCACTTTATTGTAGGCATATGTGCAACAATTGGAGAATAGTCGACTGAAGTTAGCTCAACTAGAGCAGGAGGTCCAGCGAGCTCGGAAGCAGGTGTGTGTGTTTGCGTGTGTGCCATTTAAGATTTATCTTACAAATTTTAATTTATTTTTATTTTTGCAGGGTGTTGTAATTTCTAACACGGGTGATCAGGCTCAACCAAGTGCCGGGAATGGTATGTGTAACTCTGCATACTTTGGTATAGTAATCTTATGTTTTTTATTACTTTGTTCATTTTGATCTACCAAATATGTTTTAAGTTTTCACTATCTTTCAAACATGGTTCTTTTTATAACCTTTAATACTTTATAATGTCTCAAACGGGACAAAAAGCCATCTTTTAATGACTCATATATGCAAAAAAGGAACAACGGTTACAACTTGACAAAGCCCTTCCTTTAATCACAAGAAATGTCTTTTTTTGTGAATTTCATCTTTTAGTTCTTAAACTAAGCCGAATTTGTAGCACTCAAACATCTGATTGTCTGAAAATATTACATTACTACTTCAAAGAGCAGATGCACCTCCAAGCACACTCTGTACATTACCTTCTATTATAGCTACTTGTGTGATTATTGTTGACCCGGTTAATTCCCGGCCCAATTGGGTAGAATTACAGACGACTTGGTGATCAAGTGAAGTGTTTATTTCAAGTGTTTTCTTATCTTTTAAAGGATTCGAGTTTGGGTTTTACTTCCTTTCTAAGTGGTTCAGTTATTATTAATATAATGAAAGAAAGAGTCATGATCTAGATTTGGATCACAAACAATTGAGTTCAAATTTACTGCTGTGAAGATCAATTGAAACCTTCAATTATTCAATATCACACTATCACTTATTCACTTTCAATCTGTTATATTATATCTTTTTTTCTAATTGATTGGTGGGTACATGTTGTTCGATTGCCCAATTACAGGCTCACTGACGTTTGTAGCAGAATATTCACGATGGTTAGAAGAACAAAACAAACATACTAGTGACCTCAGGACAGCGGTTACTTCACATAAAAATGACAATGAACTTCGTTCTTTAGTAGAAAACGCCACCTCACATTTCAATGAAATTTTTCGGCTAAAAAAAATTGCAGCAAAAGCTGATGTTTTCCATATAATATATGGAATGTGGACATCACCTGCAGAACGGTGTTTTCTATGGATTGGTGGTTTTCGTTCATCTGAACTACTCAAGCAAGTACTGTTACAACAAATGAAACAATATTCAAACACTGATAAATGTTTAGTGTATGTAAAAAGAAAACCATGCAAGTGACAATTTGCTTTTAAACCCTCACTCTTGAAACGTGGAGAAACTGGTCAAAATTCCAGTTAAAACCGTGGACAAATTGCATGTCAGTCTCTGTACTTTTCAGTACATGGGCGAAAGGTTGGCTAATGGGTAAATATGGGTTTATGTCAAAACAGGCCATTTTTGTATGGGTCAAATGGGTTGGGTTAGATTTGGCTGACCCATCAACACCTTTTGTCCATTCTATTTTTTTGAATATTCATGTAATAAATTTGATTGCAAGAAAATACTATCAAAAGAATGATATCAATTCTTCAAAAAATAAACAATTTAGGACATTTTAAGCATTTGAAACATGTCTGGATGCTTTTGACCTATTTGGCCATTTCATTTTTAACTTATTTTTTTCAAAAAAAGAACATTTTACCCATTTGATCGTTATCAATAAAATACAACTCTAATTGATTCGTTTCCACATTAATTGCTTGAAATTGGCACCTTTAGTTTAGCCGTAGAGAATTTAATTATATCTCAAGATAGAGAGGTTTTATATTTTATTTATATTTATTAATTATTATTATCTAAATTTGTTGTCTAGATATCAACACCTTTTTTTATTACTTTTATGCACTTATGAGCATTGAACAATTTTTGTTTCTATTTATTTGGAGTATGTTAGTCATTTGTAAATTACCAAAGTATCATGCTGGAAGAATAACGGTATCTTAGATCTTAGGAGCTCTAGCATATAAATATAGGACTATTGTAACCATGTATAATAACATTGATTTACCTTTTGAGGTTTACTATTTTCTACACGTTTGTAAGTGTTGGATTTTTTTATGGAGTTATGAGTGACACAATGTTATTATTTTTCCACTAAAACATGATTTTCAATTGGCAGATTCTTGTGAGTCACTTGGAACCGCTAACTGAACAACAATTAGCTAGCATTGATCATTTACAACAAACATCATTGCAAGCCGAAGAAGCTTTATCACAAGGAATGGATGCATTGCAGCAATCTCTGGCTGAAACATTAGCCAAAGACGCACCCGTGGTCCCACTGGCGCATCGGGTATGGCTAACTACATGGGTCAAATGGCCATGGCTATGGGCAAGTTGGGCACACTTGAAAATTTTCTACGCCAGGTTAATTTTCTTCACTATTTTAGTTATTGAGGCAGTTTCATATATTTTTCTTCAAAATTTCATAATATCATATTTATCCTTTCAAAGCACTCAAAAAATAATATTTACCTTGTTCATAGTAAATGAAATTAAACCAACTGGTTCTAACTTTATAAGAGTTTGTTTTACTAAATAAACGAAAAGAACATTATACACCGAGATGGTTCATTGTTTTCTTGTTGGTTTATTCATGGAAAAAAATGTTGTAAGTAACCTATTTTTATTTTATTTACCATGAAGGGGTAACTATGAAGATTTTGGTGTATTTAAAGGGCACATATGAAACTAATCCTTGATTGGTAGTTTCATCTTAGGTTCTTTAATCACCAACTACCTAATTTAATTATGTAACAAATTTAAGAGGATTTGGGCTTTCAAGTTTATGAAGGTCAGTTAAGGGTGTTCATATGTGCATCTGGAAATAACTAGAATCAAATAATCAGTTGTAATAGACTCTTGTAGAAAACAGTATTTAGATACGTTTATGTTGTTTGAAGTTGTAATAAGATAATTGGAGGCTTTAGTTTGTGGCAAATTCTGATTCTATAAGAAATTAACACATAAAAAGACCAAAAACGGCATTTTTCTGACCTGAAAAAAAGAGGTTTTTATTTTATTGAAGCATCTTAGTTTTGTAGTTGCTACTTGAACATACAGGCTTGAGTTTTGCTCTACAAATTACTATGCTTTATCCTTCTTATGGATATATTTAGACATTTCTTAAGTCATTCTTTTTGTATTAGACTACTTATACTGGTCATCACAGAAGTAAATGTAGTCTTGAAAGTTATACGAAATAATATTGACCTTGAGGTCAAATTTTATTGTTGACTTCAAAAGTCAACCCATACCTCGCTATCCTTCTGAAACACATATTACAGCATAAAAGTCAAATCCGAACTTTACATATGCAACTCGACCATTTATTGACGCGACATCGATTTGGCTTGTGTTTTATCTTGAGACGGCTCAAATAAAAAAAAGAGCTACAAAAGAGATGGCATCTTGAGTCTATTTAAACACACATAACCTACTACATTGTTTATAATCTTTTTAGGGATTATGTATAAGCATTTAACTCTTTTCATTAAGCCAATCCAGATATTAAAACCAGTTTATAGCCCACCCAAGTATGTCTTTGGGTTCATTTATGTCAGTTCTAGCTAAAAGTATGTTGAATGACAACATGCCCTAAAATTTTCGGAAAAGACAACAATTGTGTTTTCAAAAATATTAATGGCCCTTTCAAGGTGATTTCCTTTTGGGCATAGTTGGTATAAACGAAATCAGATACATAATTGGGTCGTTGGGTGGCTTATGAAGTTAAGTAGTTTCTAACTTACTATATATTTGATGTGTTCTTTGCCCAACTAACCTCTAATTTTTACTCTTCTTGCATATCCCAGGCTGATAACTTGAGGGAAAAAACATTACAGCAAATGCACACTATACTCACGACCCGACAATCTGCACGGGCCCTTCTTGCAATTAATGACTATTTTTCTCGGCTTCGCGCCCTAAGTACTCTTTGGCTTGCTCGCCCGCAAGAGTAATACACTATGCCTTTCAGCAGAGGTAACTTGTCGTGCACTTAACAAGAATGTAATTTTATGTACAGTAGTTTTGTAAGCAGTGTGGCTGTTTAAAATAGGTGACAACAGTAATCTCATTTAGTATTTAATAGGAGTAGCAAGAAAATAAAGTGTATTGTATTTGATGTTAATCTCATTTTAGACCGAGTTTTCAGAGATATATCAGATGGTGGTTTGTTGATTGTATGAAGACAAAAATGTCTTGCTTATGTTTTGAATGTTCTGCTACATGTGAAATATCATATTTCCTATGTTTTAAAAGAATAACATGGGGTAATCATATATTCATATTTTTTTTTCACCAAGGTTATTTATGTGTAGAAATTCTCCACTTTGGTATATTAATTTAAATCCATTTACAGCAATTTGACTAAAAATATATATAATGACAAAAGTGTGCTTAAACGTTTAAAATGGTGATAGTGTTGATGTAAAATATAGTGCTTTATCATATGGTATAATTTGGTACATATAATACGTATTTCAAATTTGAATGACTTGAAACCTAGTTTCAACACCTTGGTGTAGTGAAAATAGAACTTGATGCTCTAATGGTCTTTACATACATTATATTTATTGGAAAAAATGTATAAATGACAGTATACATATGCAATATTGTTTATGCCAAATAAAAATATAAAAATGAAACATTAGATGTATGCAGCTTTAACCCATATATATAATATTTTTTTTGCAGGAGGTTGTTTATCAAGGATTGAACCAAAGATCTTAATGTTAAAAAGCAGTACCTTTACAATTAGTTTTAATGGCCATTCTCTTGGTTTTGTAAAGTAAAACCCTATCAAATAATCAAAATTGAAGAATTTTTATTTGTGGTCAATCATGTTCTTTTTTAAATTCAGTATAAGCACAATTAGATATGTATAAATCTACATCTATATTACATCTACATACTTTAACAAAAAAGTAATTAAGGGGAAGATATGACAGCCTCATATTCTTGTTTATTTAATTTTTTTCCGTTTATCTTTTGTATTAAATAATTACATTAATTACTAATAACTTTATCTAACTCTTTTTAAGACAAATAACTTTTTTATTAATTTTATTTGCAAAGAAACAAATTCTTATAAAATTAGAAAATTTTCTAAAGCATAAAAAAGTTTTAATAATTAATAAATATTTTAAAGTTAGTATTTTTAAAAGTAATTTTTAAACCAAAAATAATTTAAAATTGGAAGTTATTATATGGAAATTAAAAAATATTGATATTTTTTAATACACACATTGTCTGTTTGCAACAATCAATTCTAGTTCTTTATTTATCTCAACTCATCTATATCTATATATAATACTAAAAAAAGTAACTTAGGGTGACACTTGTCATATTTTTAGACCCTCTAAGCCTCCTAAGTTTGTTTTTTCCGTCATTCTCTCCCTGTTAAATAATTACCTAAATTAAACATTAAATACTTTTAATTGTTTATAAGATTAAAGTTATTTCTTAATAAATTAAGAAAAGATGTTTTTTTATTAATGTTATTTCTAGAAAACAATTTTTTTATAAAATAAGAAGTTTCTAAAACATCAAGCATTTTTAAAAATATGAAATATCTTAAAATTGATGACCTTAAAAAGTAAACTTTTTTATAACCTAAAATAATTAAAATTAGGAGTTATAATAAGAAACTTTTAAAAATAATATTTAATACGATTTGGTAATAAAAATTAAAGTTTAAAAATTAGTATTATTATTTTATTACTTGTAGATATCACTTATAATTATTACTCATATGTAATCTTAATCGTATCTTATTTTAAAATATAATTTTATACTTCAAAAACTTTCATTATAATTAATATTTTATTTTTTAACTTGTGTAATACATAGGTTTACTAATGTTAGTTTTATATAAATAACATTCAACAACTAATCAATTTTATTTTTTCAACCCGTTATGTAATGCATTTAGTTTTATTTATGTTTTTTTGTTATTTTAATAATTAACTCTCCACTTCACGTGTAATACACGGGTAACTAAAGCTAGTATGAGTAATAACTTTAACCATGTACGACGCTCAATAAAATATATAAAAATTTGAATATTAGATTTAGAAAGAACAAACTAAAGTTGATGTAAAAGATTATTATTATCATCACAATAAAAATCAACGAATATGATAAAAGTAAAAAAAACCTAAATTGTATTATCTGGGAAGTTTGAAAGAAAAAAGTATAACAAGTTTTAGGATCATAATATAGAGACATCAAACCAGATAAATCGACAACTTTTATACGTCATGTATGAGTCCATATGTGACGTATAGAGTCGAATACCTTGAAAATAAAAAGAAATTCAAGGGGGTTGTTAGAGAGCTACACATCTCATATAACTCTATACGACCTCCCTATATGACACATATAGGGTTATATGATGCGTATAACAAATTTCGACATTGATTACGAGAAAAATTCAGGGGTTGTTTCATATACGACGCGTATGAGTCTATACGACCCGTATAAAAATTTAAAGTGTTTGATTTATAATTTTGGGATGTAATTATAACCAAACCCTAAATTTAACATATTTTATGGAAAGCTAACTAAATTACCGACTAACAACTTGTTCACCCGATCGTATTCAAATTTGAAGTGGTGTGATGTAATTCATATTTGATATTTGCACCACCAACGCCTACAAGAAGTCAGTGGGGTAATGTAATACGTTGACGAACGTTTTCACATTGAATCTCACCAACAACCAACCCTATAATCAATCTTCTTCAATCTTCAGTCTTGATGCTTATCACCTTAGCATAACAACACTACACCAATCGGTTATTCCATCCACAAAGTTTCTTCTTCTTGTACCTTCTCCCTTTTAGGGATACAGGTGACAGAAGAAGATTCTTTGTTTTGTTTTGTTTTGTTTTGTTTTGTTTTGCAACACCAATTCTCTCTTCTTACACATGATCTGACGTCAGATTCAATTCAATTCGTTCTTTCATACGATGGAGCCTTCTTCCATGCCGGTGGATCCTTTTCTTGTTGAAGCTCTTCAGAACCCTCGTCATCGTCTCACCAGTTACTTCCTTTTTATATATAAATCTTAGTTTATGCATCTATTGGTTTATTATGTTGTCAATTTTGACTCTTTTAGCTGTCTGATGACTAGGGTTAGCATACTTATTGTTTCATAAGCTTAGATCTGGTGTGTTTGAGGGCTTGATGTCATGGATGGTTTCACCAATTGCTATTGTTAAACAACTGGCATACCCCTCAATAATTTGTGTTTTTAAATCTATAATTACCTAAATCTAGACATTGAGCAAATGTAGTTGGTACTTTTAAACCAAAATTGAACTCAAGATTACTTAGGAAGTTTTTTAACCATTTAAGTTTAACCACCAATAATGTCGTGTCTGGAATTGGGATTGCTCGTTAGAGCTGCTTATTTGCTTATGTTTTTGATATAAGCAACTTTTATTTTCTTATTCGATGCCAGCTTATTTCACCTACGTATGGTTAGATAAGCAGTTTAGGACATTCTTAAAGTAGTTTGGATAAGTAGTTGCTCTATGAGTGAAAATAATTTATGTTAGGAGTGAAATGCTATTTGCTTAAATGTTTTCATTATGCTTATCTCACATTTTCTGAATCTAAAGCTTCCTAACATTCAGTTTTTTGTTTTTGTTTTTTTTGTTTATTTTAGTTCTTCGAATGGAACTCGATATACAGAAATTCATCCAAGACTCTGAAAAACAACAATTTGAGTTCCAACATTTTCCAACATCTTATCTTCGTCTTGCTGCCCACCGTGTTGCACAACACTATGGTCTTCAAACCATGGTTCATGATAACTTTCCGGATGGTCAAGGGTCTCGGATTTTGGTCAAACGGTTAGCTGAAACTAAACAACCTGCAGTCTGCTTGTCAGATATACCAGCTAAATTCTCAGAAATTGATAAACAAGAGCATACCAAGATTGTGTTAAAACCTAGGCCAAAATTGTCGTCTGATGGAACAAATGTGGGTATGAAATCGAATTCAATAAAGACAGTTGAAGAAAGAAAAGAAGATTATGATAGGGCTCGGGCCCGTATATTTAGTCTTCATTCAGAGGGGGCACCATTAAGGACTAATTCAGATGGAAAGAGTTTGTGCAATTTCAGCACTGATGAAAATGAAGGCTTAAAAACTCAAGTGATGATGGAAATACTTCGTGTGTAGCAATTCTTAGGGACAGGGAGAAAGATTTAACTGACCCGGATTATGATCGGAGCTATAATAGGTATATGTTTTAAAATTAATGTTGCAAACTGTTTTGATGTATTTAGCAGCGGTAAAAGGGTGGGTTTCTATGGTTCAAAACAAGCTCAGGTTGAAACATGCCAGGCATCTTTTCTTTTTTGTATTCTAGAGGTGGCAAAATAGCAGGTTACCAATGATCAAAATGGGTTGGGTTATAGGGCTAATCATGGCATGTATCTTATTTATAATGCATTAATTATGCTTTTTCTTCAACTGATATTTTTCCTTGTGGACACTTAATTTGGGATGGAGAGAGTTATACTTTGTACTGTTAACAGGCATGAAACGCTTTCCTCCAAGTATGAATGGTTCGTGTTGAATTTGATTACAGAAAGTTATTTTACAATATTAAGCAATTTAGTAGTTTAGATATATTAGAAGTACGTTTTGGGTGATTTTTTTAACCCCTATGACTGCTTTTACATACTCTCTTGTTAGTTTAATTTGTTTTACCCATTTAGTAGGCTGTGTGCATTAGAATCATGCTTTGGATTTGACATGCTTTCATTCTAGCTGTATTTACTTTCTAAAGATCATTAATGATACTACATGTTAAGGATTAGACATAACCTGAATTGAACCATCCACAATTAAACAGTTTTAAACTGGCACCTTTAATAAAATGCAACCAAAACTGATATATTTTTTAATGATATATTGAAATGTCTCCCCTAGATGGAAGGGTTCTAAGATTCTAATTTCATATGATAATGGTTAAATTTACAATGCAGGTACACGAGGAACTTGCCTGTGAGTCAAGGGATTAATTTGTTGCCTTTGACTTTACCAAAATTCCAACCTCCATGTGTCCAATACGATCCTGTAATGCCGCACCTGGGTCAACATCCAAGTGGCCAAAGGCAAACACCTGTTGGCTATAGGAGTCCGGGTATAAATCCATATCCTGTTGTTGGAATGAATCACATATCAAGAGATGCTGTTTATATGCAATGGCCGACTCATTCCATGATGTATTCACACACATACGATGAGTTAAGACATGCTGTTTTCCAGGTATGGTATTGTTCATGACTTGTTTTATAATTATTAACTATAAACTTAAAGTGGGTGTTTGGATACGTCTTTTGGAACTGATTACTGTGATTTGAAGTCACTTTGGTTTTCTAATGTTTGTAATCTTTGTATACATATATTCTTTTTTGGGTTATCTGGTAATAATAAGTTTTATACCAGCTGGAACAAAACTAACTTAACTAATTATAGATTACCATAAAGTTACTTGCCCCTCTAACAATATTAAGCACTTATTTTCTTTTTACTGTGGACCCATCCTTTCTTAAGGCTTGTCTTTTTTTCTTATTTAATTTTACAACTTCAAGGGAAACCTGCATGAAATTTTGATGAAATTTGCATTTAGGTGCAAATTAGAAACATGCTTGCACTTTATTACAAATTTTTGCAACAGTTACAATTGTTTATTAATTATATAACAAACGATCGGTTCAACTGATAGCATGCCATTTTATGTTGACTGATGTGGGCATCTTATTTGTCATTTGAGTGTATATGTATGTCATGTGACTACTTATTTGGCATTTATTAGTTCTTTTTAAATACAAATAAAGGTATACTCACATGAGGAGTTTTTGCATATGTAGCTTCATATGTTGTATTGGTGAGTGCTACATCATCAATATTCAAGTAAAATTAACTAAAATTAGGCTGGTTTGTTAAAATTGGTAGTAAATTCTAAGCTTGTTAAAGAAGTTAAAGTTCATTTTAGTTTCTGGAGTTTGTTCTTATATAACAAAAGTATGCCGACCAGTTAAGCTAAATATCTGGTTATAACAACTTCAAACACAATCTTTTACAACTCGCATATATTATAACAACTTTAATTTTAGATATCATGGAATCACACTTCAAAATTCACATCCAAATACCTTAAATCTGTTTGTATTCTGTGATTATAATTTGGCTGGTTTGATTTTCAATTGTTGGAACAGGCATCATTCTGTCAACAGCAGCCTTGAGTTTTGATTACTCACAAAACCGTTAGACTCGGATTGGAGCTAAAAGATCGATGACATTGAATTGGAATTCCAATTTTGTTTTTATACTAGGAAATTATCTTGTTACTTGTGTGTCAAAGACCTGTGTTTGATTTATCTTTTAATACCCTAGAACTACTACCTCATTCTATCATTCTTTCTACTTGGTTTATGCATATGGCTAGAGTTTTTGGAACTACAGTTTTGTTAATGTTTATGAAAGTGTTATTAAACCGTAAATGAAACTGGCCTTAAAATAACATAAATATACAACATTAACGCGAATATGTAATGTTAATTAACATGAGTTGGTTCTGTGGTTTCTAGGAGACGAAAAGTGTGATGATTATAAGCAATTCTAGTTTTAGGTTCAATTATTTAAATGGACTTTGTTAAACACTTTCACAACGCTTAGTTCAAACACACTAGATCTTTACTTCTTTTCTCATTACATTGATGTGTTTCACAAGATTGATGCCACTTTTGCGACTTGTTATCATATCTTTGTGGGTACCGCAAGCATGTCACTGTGATTAGGGTACATTTGATGTTTCTCATATTCATGTGACCATTACACATCTTACAAAGTTTAAATGTAAAACTACACCTGCTTATGTGACAGCTAGGTAGCATAATTTTATTTTAATACTCACATGACCAATGTTTTCAGAACCGGATCGGAGTCGAACCAGACATCTTACTGGTTTGGTGGTCGGACCGGTTGAATCGGATTTAACTATATTTTAATTATATTTATATATGTAATTAAATATAAGTAATTATATATGATTTATATATTTATTTTGTAGTTATATATAAATTTAACTATATTTGTATATCCGACGTATTAATTTATGGTTTAACACCCTGTTTTTACCATTAAAATTAAAAAAAGAAAAAGAAAAAGAAAACCGGTCAGAACCGGTCCGGTTTCCCGGTCCGACCAGCGTTGGGGAGAACCGACCGGTTCGACCGCTTCAAAACGATTCATACCAGACCGGACTGGACCAACCACCGATTCGCGGTCGGACCGGCCGGTCCGATCCTATCACAACAACATTGCTCAAATCATACCCACGACTCTTTCTATTACTCAAATCAAAATGATCAGATACAAGAATTAGAAACCAATCTACTCCTATTTAACCTAATTTGGACTGACTCATAATCTTGACAAACAGGAAAACATCGACTACATAAATAGCCTCAAAATCATTGAACAAAAATAAAAAAACAAACTTTTAATAAGATGAAAAAATAGACCTTGAACTTTTATAATTAATCACTCAAGATTAAAGTTATCAATCACTCCCTTAATCTTGAGTTGTGCTTTTTCTTCTTGGCTTTGTTTCTCCTCTTCAATTGTTTATAACATACTTGCTTAACTGTTTCACGATCATTAGCATTTGAATCATCCACTCTTGCTTTGGAGTTTTACTTGTCTCCACTTTCTTTTCTTGAACTCTCTCTTCTTGGAGTGAACTTCCAAGCAAATCTGCTTGTCTTTTCACACTCTCATCCGGTCTACTAAGCGATGTTGCAGGAAAGTTCCAAATTGGATCGTAGCTGCTGACTTTATTCCAGATTCTTTATTTTTCTTCTTAAAAAGTTCAGTATCAGTTATCTGAAGATTGATTTTGTAAAGTCTATTTTGACACCTTTGTATCTTCATTAGCAAATCTCCTGTTCTTTCATGTATCTTCAAGATTCCATCTTCAATTGCGATTTTGCAACCAGCCTCATCAAATTGACCCAACTAAGAATGTTCTTAGATAGATCTGGAATATAATACACATTAGAAAACTCGTTTTGATCACCATTCTTGCACTGCACACGAACCGTTCCTTTGCCTTTGACTTCAACACGTGAACCATCACCAAATTTCACTTCACCAACATTTTCTCATCCAATTTACTGAAGTAGTCTCGTTGTCCCGTCATATGATTGCTTGCTCCATTATCCAAATACCACATTCCTTCTTCTCTTTCATTCTTTTCATATTCACCAAGATACTTTTTCTTCATTCAACCTTAGTTGGTTTAATGAGCAAGTTGCCATAAGCAAAGCAGGTCCATCGTCGTCATCTTCTCTTCTTATCAAGTCTGCTTCTTCTCTCCCTTTACTAGGTGCTTTACACTCGCTCGAGTAATGCCCAACCTTATCACAGTTGTAGCACCTCAGGTTCTTTCTTTTGTCTTGCTATTCTTCAGGGTTTTTCCTCCTTTGATCCTCACTCTGTTCATCTTGATCAACCTCTCGTTCATAGTTCCATCTTCGATTCCCTCTTCCTCTTACATTGATTCTTCCACGTCCTCTACCACGTCCTTAGCTTTCAACTTTCTTTGAGCTTTCTGTTTGAGTGAACAAGAGTTTATCTTGGGATAAACTTTCAGTTATGGTCTTAAGCTTATTTCTTTCCTCATATGCCTTTAATCTCCCGACCACATCTTCGAATGTCATTTTCTCGATTTCTGCAAATTGCTCAATCGAGAAACAATAGGTAGATACTTATCAGGCATTGAGTTTAAAATTTTCTTACTATAACCCCTTCTTCAAGTGTTGTTCCCAAGCTCTTGTATTTTGATTGTACTCCACCTAGTTTTGCAGCAAAATCATCTATATTTTTTGTTTCTCCCATCTTTAATGCTTCCAACTCGCTTGTTAACATTTGAAGTCGAGCTTTCTGGACTCATTCTACTCCAAGTACCTAACTCTTAATGCCTCCCACGTCCTTCGGTTCTGAATACTTTGCTCTGAAGCATAACATCTTCGAGCAAAGTTTGGAAGATGGCTCCCAAGGCCATGAATTTCTTTCTTTCTTCTGTCCCTTTTCTTTTTCTGGATCAATCGTTTCTTGCAATCCATTTGCCCCCAATAAATCTTCATCATGGCTGACCAAGCTGTGTAGTTGGTCGAAGTCAACTTTGGGGCTTGTAAAGAAAGGCTATTTGTCGGTTCCTTAGCGGTCAGTGCCCGAACTACTTGCCCTGCTTTTCCTACATTACCACCATCTGCCATGTCTTGCTTTTGGTTTCTTCTTCTTCTTCTCTGATCGAATGCCTTCTTGCAGTCAAACTCTCTGCAGCAAGTTCTGATTTCTGATAAGATTTCTGGACTCGATCAGCAACGTAAGATCACTAATTTAATGAGTGACCAGAAAATTTTGATGTTTCTTCTTGTTGCTTGATTGAGAGGTTTTGAACTGATCATCTAGAACGGTTCTTGATCGACTCCTGATAGACGATTTTTTTAAAAGTTGCAATTGTTTCTGGCGACACAATTCCTCATCGTTGCAGGTCCTTCAATTGATCGGTGCTCTGATACCAATTGTTGGAAATTGGCCTTTCAATCAACACACAAACACTGATAATTTTGGGGAGGACAAACCACGACTCTTTCTATTACTCAAATCAAAATGATCAGATACAAGAATTAGAAACCAATCTACTCCTATTTAACCTAATTTGGACTGACTCATAATCTTGAAAAACAAGGAAAACATCGACTACATAAATAGACTCAAAATCATTGAACAAAAATAAAAAAACAAACTTTTAATAAGATGAAAAAATAGACCCTTGAACTTTTATAATTAATCACTCAAGATTAAAGTTATCAATCACTCCCTTAATCTTGAGTTGTGCTTTTTCTTCTTGGCTTTGTTTCTCCTCTTCAATTGTTTATAACATACTTGCTTAACTGTTTCACGATCATTAGCATTTGAATCATCCACGTCTTGCTTTGGAGTTTTACTTGTCTCCACTTTCTTTTCTTGAACTCTCTCTTCTTGGAGTGAACTTCCAAGCAATCTGCTTGTCTTTTCACACTCTCATCCGGTCTACTAAGCGATGTTGCAGGAAAGTTCCAAATTGGATCGTAGCTGCTGACTTTATTCCAGATTCTTTATTTTTCTTCTTAAAAAGTTCAGTATCAGTTATCTGAAGATTGATTTTGTAAAGTCTATTTTGACACCTTTGTATCTTCATTAGCAAATCTCCTGTTCTTTCATGTATCTTCAAGATTCCATCTTCAATTGCGATTTTGCAACCAGCCTCATCAAATTGACCCAAACTAAGAATGTTCTTAGATAGATCTGGAATATAATACACATTAGAAAACTCGTTTTGATCACCATTCTTGCACTGCACACGAACCGTTCCTTTGCCTTTGACTTCAACACGTGAACCATCACCAATTTCACTTCACCAACAATTTTCTCATCCAATTTACTGAAGTAGTCTCGTTGTCCCGTCATATGATTGCTTGCTCCATTATCCAAACCACATTCCTTCTTCTCTTTCATTCTTTTCATATTCACCAAGATATACTTTTCTTCATTCAACCTTAGTTGGTTTAATGAGCAAGTTGCCATAAGCAAAGCAGGTCCATCGTCGTCATCTTCTCTTCTTATCAAGTCTGCTTCTTCTCTCCCTTTACTAGGTGCTTTACACTCGCTCGAGTAATGCCCAACCTTATCACAGTTGTAGCACCTCAGGTTCTTTCTTTTGTCTTGCTATTCTTCAGGGTTTTTCCTCCTTTGATCCTCACTCTGTTCATCTTGATCAACCTCTCGTTCATAGTTCCATCTTCGATTCCCCTTCCTCTTACATTGATTCTTCCACGTCCTCTACCACGTCCTCGGTAGCTTTCAACTTTCTTTGAGCTTTCTGTTTGAGTGAACAAGAGTTTATCTTGGATAAACTTTCAGTTATGGTCTTAAGCTTATTTCTTTCCTCATATGCCTTTAATCTCCCGACCACATCTTCGAATGTCATTTTCTCGATTTCTGCAAATTGCTCAATCGAGGAAACAATAGGTAGATACTTATCAGGCATTGAGTTTAAGAATTTTCTTACTATAACCCCTTCTTCAAGTGTTGTTCCCAAGCTCTTGTATTTTGATTGTACTCCACCTAGTTTTGCAGCAAAATCATCTATATTTTTTGTTTCTCCCATCTTTAATGCTTCCAACTCGCTTGTTAACATTTGAAGTCGAGCTTTCTGGACTCATTCTACTCCCAAGTACCTAACTCTTAATGCCTCCCATACGTCCTTCGGTTCTGAATACTTTGCCATCTGAAGCATAACATCTTCGAGCAAAGTTTGGAAGATGGCTCCCAAGGCCATGAATTTCTTTCTTTCTTCTGTCCCTTTTCCTTTTTCTGGATCAATCGTTTCTTGCAATCCATTTGCCCCCAATATAATCTTCATCATGGCTGACCAAGCTGTGTAGTTGGTCGAAGTCAACTTTGGGGCTTGTAAAGAAAGGCTATTTGTCGGTTCCTTAGCGGTCAGTGCCCGAACTACTTGCCCTGCTTTTCCTACATTACCACCATCTGCCATGTCTTGCTTTTGGTTTCTCTCTTCTTCTCTGATCGAATGCCTTCTTGCAGTCAAACTCTCTGCAGCAAGTTCTGATTTCTGATAAGATTTCTGGACTCGATCAGCAACGTAAGATCACTAATTTAATGAGTGACCAGAATTTTGATGTTTCTTCTTGTTGCTTGATTGAGAGGTTTTGAACTGATCATCTAGAACGGTTCTTGATCGACTCCTGATAGACGATTTTTTTAAAAGTTGCAATTGTTCTTGAGCGACTACAATTCCTCAATCGTTGGCAGGTCCTTCAATTGATCGTGCTCTGATACCAATTGTTGGAAATTGGCCTTTCAATCAAACCACAAACACTGATAATTTTGGGGAGGACAAACCACGACTCTTTCTATTACTCAAATCAAAATGATCAGATACAAGAATTAGAAACCAATCTACTCCTATTTAACCTAATTTGGACTGACTCATAATCTTGAAAAACAAGGAAAACATCGACTACATAAATAGACTCAAAATCATTGAACAAAAATAAAAAAACAAACTTTCAATTAATTGACAAAATAGACCCTCGAACTTTCATAATTAATCACTCAAGATTAAAGTTATTATGTATCAGGTACACGATGGAAATTTAGTCACTAGAAGCTAGAAATGATGATCATAAAGTCAAACTACTCATCCGCGGCATCGTCAGGCTTGTGAGAGCGGTCAGGCTTCCATGAGCGGAAGTGCGAGCCAACTATATAAGGATTAAGAGGATCCTGCAAGTCAAAGAGCATGGATCGTGTAATTTTCATCCTAAGAATTTCATTCTTCACACCCATCAACAAATTAGAGTAATTGCAAAACAATACAATCAACAAGTTCACCTTTGACCTTCGTGGAAGAGGACCGGGATCACCAAAAAGTATTTTCTTAATGTACGGGGTGAAGGTTACTTGATTCCTCTTGGACTCTACATGATCATAGTCAGGAAACCATGAGTACCGTGGTTTAACAATATTTTCATACTTCGGATTTTTAGCAATATCTTCATTATCAACTGATTCACTCTTTCCCACAGAAGCTGAACTAGTAACTTCACTTTGCCTTCCTTATAAACAACAGATTCTTCCCCATGACCTGTTAAGGAACAATGGTTAACTTAAGAACATATATACAATCATAACAAATAACAATCAAAAAATGTTGAAAGCAAAAAGGTTGCATACATACCATGGTGTGTGATAACCACTAACTATCAATAACTACAAATGTTAACAGTAATAAACCAAATAAAACCATGTTCAACCCATACCGACTCATTTGAGTGTTTTGACACACATAAGGCTAAACCATCTAACTAATGACTCAATGACAAAGGCATACATAAGTAAACTAATTTTCATGTTTAATATTTCAACATAATTTTAGAACATATATACATTCATAATGGACATCAAGAATGTTAAAAGCAAAAAGACTTTACATATATACATACCCAGAGAAGCTGAACTAGTAATTTCACTTTCGCTCTTCTTGGAAACAAGAGATGATTCCCCATTACCTATATGGAACAATGGTTAATTTGTTTGGTTTCACAAGACGAAAAACAAATAATGATTATGTTAGGTTTTCGCTTGACAATTGTAAAATGAACCAAAGAAGAGAGAAAAACATTGTTCAAGAGTAGGAGAGAATGAGAAGAGAAAGCTTGATTCAACTAAGAAATTACTAGAACAATGAAATAAGGAGATCCTATTAGATTCCAGCGCTATGCCCTTACTCCTTGCATGATGCAAGAGGCAAAAAATCTCCTACTATCTCCCTACCCCTTAAGGCAAATATTCCTCCCTATATAACTAACTTTCTCTACAAGGTAACCATTAGGCATTTTGCACTTTAGCCCTTCGAGAATAAACCAATAACCTTTTAGGACTAACTTGATTTGTAACATTGCCCGCCCCTTCAAAATCAGTCTTGTCCTCAAGACTGAAGTCGGGAAACTAAGTTTTAACCCATTCCGCATTCTCCCAGGAAGCTTCATCAACCGATTGGTCCTGCCATTAGATCAACCATTGTTACATCTAATCCGATCCATCTTTAACATCCCATTTGGCCAATACCGCTTGTGGTTGTAAATGAGGAGACTCAGCCATATCCAGTTCCGGACGGAGAACTATATTTGTGGGTTCTAAGATGGCCTTTTTTAAAAGGGACACGTGAAACACCGGGTGAATTTTAGATGTAGCAGGAAGCAGCATTTGTAAGCCACCGAGCCAATCTTGTCAATAATTTGAAACGGTCTAAAAAATCTTGCTGCCAATTTCTGATGAATCCTGCTAGTAACCGAAAGTTGATGATACGGCTTAAGTTTCACATACACCCATTCACCAATTGAAAATTGCACATCTTGGCATTTCTTATCAGCTTGCAACTGCATCGCCCCTTGAGCATTCGAAATGGATCTTAAGTTGTTTCAAGGCTTCATCCCAGTCTTAAAGTTCTTGTGCAACTGATTCCACAAGAATTTCCCCCGGTACAAATTGAAAAACCAAAAGAGGACGTCCGCCATAGACCACTTCAAAGGGAGAGATACCTGAGGCATGTAAGGTGGAATTATACGAAAATTCAGCCCTTGGTAACCAAACGGACCACGTCTTGGTTGATCCATCGTGAAACACCGCAAATAAGTTTCTAAACATCGATTAGTTACTTCCGTTTGACCATCGAACTCCGATGATAAGCGAAACTCATGTTGAGTTGAGTGCCCATGGATCTAAAAATTTCTTTCCAGAATTTACTTAAAAATAGAGGATCCCGATCACTGAAAATGGATTTAGGAATCCCGTGATGATGAGTGACTTCCTTGAAAAATACCTCTACTACTGACTTTGCTGTATAGAGCCCAAAAGTCTTCTTATGATCAAAATCTGGCACTATACAACACGACTCCACAAGCCAAAACATCTGGAGCACCACTTCAGACGACTTTTGTGTCAAGTTCAGCTGGTCCCTCTCAAACCTCTACTTCAGGGTCAGAAACGTCAGGGTCGTCTGGTACCCAATACATAGTACCTAAAGCCAATGCTGCAAAACTAAAGACCGAGAATTTCGGTAATGTGATAGTTGAGGTAGCTAAAGAGCACATGGATCTCGTAGCTGTAGTAGTCCACTCCTATGATGGACTAATTGCGGGATAAATTGGGAACTGTCATCTGGGAGATGAGGACCACGAGCAGGTGGACGAGACAGAGCTGGAGAGGATGGATATAATGTGGGCCTTAGCAAGTGTTGTTCGGAGAGCTAAGAAGTTTGTCAAGAAAACTGGACAGAACTTGGTTGCAACTAAGAACACTACCTTTGGTTTCGACAAGACCAGGGTGACCTGTTTCAACTGTGGCGAAAAAGGGGCACTTCAAACGTGAGTGCGTGAAGCCCAAGAAAACTGGAAACGGGAATCCACTCTCATTCTTCAATTGTCAGGATAAACCAACTAGCAGTCCTACTTCGTCAAGCAAGGATCCTAAAGCCTTGACTGCTTATGATGATGAAAGACAGGACTGGAGCTTTCGGTTTGTTTCACTGGGAGAATCCAACATCGCTAGTGTTGAAGATTTAGATGATGATTCAGCTAGTGAAGGATATATTGCGGTGGAATTCGCGATGTCAAGCACCGAAGAGACTGCAACAGTGGTCAATTACATGCCTGCAGAAGGGACATCTACAACAATGTCAGAATCACCAGAACCAGAAACACCAGACTCTGCTTTGATGGCTGATTCATTAGAAGCCTCTCAGGTAAGTACTACTCACCAACTTTTCAATAATCATGCTTGTTCTGATTGTAATGAATTTAGGGAAAGCATAGATTTAAAATTTGCTAGGTTATTAGATCATAATGATAGCTTAGTAAAGGACTTTCAACTATGCACTGAAGCTAACAAAATTCTTAAACAAAATGAGCACGGTTATAAAGAAAAGATAGAATTGTTGAACAAACAACTTAGGGAAACCGAAGTTGTAGCTTTTAACCAATCAAATGATATTAATTCTATCTTAACTCCCTAGAAGAAACTAAGAAACAAAAGGCAGTTTTAGAAGTAGAAGTTAATTCATTAAAGCAAAAACTGCATAGTTGGACAAGTTCATCTCATATTGTTCAACACTTAGTGAGAGAGCGTAACAACGGGGAGGGATTGGGTTATAAAGTGGTTCCGCCACCACATGAGATCTTGATGAACTCAAAAGTAAACCAATCAATAACAATCCAATTAAGGATCATGTGGTCCACTACTCTTGTAAGTGATCCAGATTCCACATGTAAATCAAATGAATCTGGTACTACACAAAAGGAGGCCACTTCAAAGGCATAATGTAAAATGCCATGTGTTAATCTGGAAAAGAGTTTAAGAGGTTAATATAAAGCCTGGTTCAACCACAGTCAAATCTGAACCTAAAAGACCAGTAATGTTAACCAATCACGGGGTTCATGTCAAGTCCAGGTAAACAAAATGGAAAAGATGTTAAAAATGTAAAACAATTAACTTTGTTAAACAAAATAAGACATCTAAACAAAAAGAGTGTCAACCCAAAAAGGTTAATGTCACACATGTGTCACACTTCTCCACACAAACAGTTAAATCAAAAAGTTGAAAGCATCATGCTACAACTGTGGAGAGTATGGACACACTGCGTCTAACTGTCCTTACTATCAGACACCAAGGAGGAAAGTTGAACTTCAGGACCAAAACCTAGTTCTTCTAAGAGGAACTCAGTAACTCTACCTAGAAGAGCTAGTGAACCTAAAGTTCAACCCATTAGCCAGTCATCTGTCTATCACAAACAGGCCTTACACAAGGCTGGTTTATGGAAAGAAAAATCAACCTCAATGTCTGATAATAAGAACAAGAAGACAACTGAGCTTCCCTCACCCTCTAATGGTCAATGGGTTGAATTTATGATGTGTGATGCCTCTGGGACGCCCAAGCCAGTGACTCGGATTACGGAGGCTGCAAGATGAACTACAAGTCAACATCAGCAGGATGTTAATTCTTTGGGAGGAGATTACTGACCTGGCAGTGTAAGAAGCAGACCTTGGTTGCTTTGTCAACCTGCGAAGCCGAATACGTTGCTGCTGCAAGTTGTTGTTCACAAATCATATGGATTCAACAGCAAATGCGGGACTACGGTTTGAATTCTCTTCTACTCCTATTTTTGTTGATAACTATGTTGCAATTGCAGTAACTAAAAATCCGATCCAACATCCTAAGACCAAAAACATCAGAATAAAATACACTTTATACGTGATTGTTTTGAAAAGAACCTAATCGATGTGGTTTAAATAAATACTGATTTTCAACGCGCTGACCTCTATACAAAGGCTTTTGATAAACCACGTTTTCTATATTTGTAGAGGTCAACGGCATAAAAATAAAGTGATGTAATCCCAGAAGATGACCATGCTTAGTCCGTGCATATAGTCTATTTTTCTTTTAGTTTTTATTTTCTTTATTTATCTAATTTATTTTATGTATTAATTAAATTGATGTTATTTCTTTGCCTAGTAAAATCCTAAAAATGCAAATCGTTTACGGTTTTAGAATTTTAGGGGGAGAATAGGTTTAGGAAGTAACATTATATAAAAAAACAATGAGGGAGGAGGTGAGGTAAGCTTTAGATTGTATTTGGGATACTGATTCAAACTTTGACAAATGATAGTACACAGGAATAAACCATTTGGGACTTTAAAAGTTTAAATTGAATAAGATTCAAAATTCAAAGTATAAGTCTTTGTAGTCTAGCAATATAAAAGGAAAAATGATAGTAAAACTAGCTACTACCAAGATAACACAAAGAAAATGACCTAGAGGTTGCTAGACCACTGATGATATGTTGTAGATTCAACACAATAGATGATTAAACCTTGTTGGTGATCTCAATTAAACTAAGTTGTTCGACAAGTTGTGGGTTATCATCTTATCCCTAGTGACACAATCAACAAAATTCCAATAAAGGGTGATGAGCAGAATAAACGCCATAAATTTGTGCGTATGACCAAAATATGAGCAAAAGCACGTGATGAAAACATGCAAAAGCAATCAAACTAATAACCTATGTTGTTGGTGAGATTTATGCAAAAAGAACAAAATTGCTCAAACAAGAAGATAGGTTATGTGCCTCTCTGCTGTGTGGTGACATTGACATGAGGATAAGCATAACCTATATATTCTAGAAGTCATTTTTGTTTGTCGTCTCTCTACTGTGCGGTGGCACTGACCTGAGGCTTGGCTTCTTTTTGAAAGCTCTAAGAATAGTTTCTTCTTGAATACTACCCTGAGACCGCTCAAAAATATCCTGAGAATGTGATTACAGATAAGTGTGGATCCACAAATGCTTGTTGAAATAATCAAACCTTAAACTGTCACCAATTTGTGTCAAAAGTCTGTGTATGGATTTAAGAGGATAAGTATACTGACAATCATCGTGACTAAAATTCTTGAAAGTCCAATCATTGTGGGGATCTAATAGTACTAGTATGATTTCATAAACTTGCTAACGACTCAAGATGAAAGAACAGAATCGAGCATCAAAAGGTTTTGATAACATGTCCCGAATGATTTGACTTACCTGTATGATTCCAATTAAATCGGTCCACTTATGATCAAAATGATTGAAGCTGCCCTTTCAGGAAATGAATCTTTTAGATTTCCATCTTAGAATTTTCACCTCACACAAAACCACAAAACCAAGTTTTAGTTTTTTGTATTCAGTTTTTAGTTCTTTTATTTTGTTTAAATTCGTCAATTTAGTTTGTTAAATATCGGACTATGCCATGGAATTAAATCGGGAATTTGCTCACCTAAAACGGTCACGTCTGAGGTAACCACACAAGTTTTTAAATGTGAAATGAGTCACGTCTGAGGTGACACAGTGTGTGTTTTGTTTAAACGGATCACGACTGAGGTGATTAAGAGTCTTCAAAATTAAAATGATCATGTCTGAGATGATCGAATGCTCATAATGTTTAATCAAAAGATAAAAGTGTGGAATGGTCATAAAGTCAAAATCATGAGAATGATCCATTCGCACGACTGGACCATGAGTATGGCCAGTCATACGATTGGAGGATACGAATGAGCCCAATCGCACAATTTACCCACACGTATGGAACATACGTGTGATTAGACCATGAGCATGGATAAAATCACACGGTTGGATGACTAAAATGAGCCAATCGCATGGATGAAGGTGACCGAATGACACAGTCGAACGACTGAATTTTAGTCGCACGACTGAAGGTGACCGACTGTGCTAGTCGCACGAATCAACTATGCGACTAGGCTCAATCGCACGACTGAAGGAAACCCTAGTATAAATAGAGGGGGAGTCGGTCACAGTCACTCATCGCACCCAAATCGCCCCTAAATCGCACGAAGCACCGTTACTCTGGCCGATTTTCATTTGATCATTCTAGACCATTTATTATTACATACTCACGATTTGTGGTTACTATACAGGTAATGTTCGGTGCAATCCATGAAAATGTCCATCGATTCATGCCAAAAATCGACTGAATTGAACCCTAAAAAGAACCGAGACTTAGTTTAACTAAGAAACTAATAAAACTAGTCCATTGTGAAATTAAAGGTTATTAGGTGTTATGTCGGTCAAATGTGAGCCTAATGAGCCAAACCACGACGTCTAACATTAAAATTTGCTCAAATTTGATTTTGAATTGAACAGTCAGTCTGTCACGCAAATGGACAACCTGATGAACTTCAGTCGAACGACTAAGCGGGGCGAATGGCTAAACTTCACGACTAAACCATGCGTATGAGTTCAGTCGCATGACTGGTGTAAACACATGAGATAGCATACGTATGAGCCTAGTCACCTGTTCAGTTGTAAGTATGAGGTCACTTGCACGACTAGATCTCAGTCGCACAGCTCATTCACACGACTAGATCTTAGTCGCACAATTTCATTCGCATAATAGAATAGAAAATTTCAAGTTCAAATGCATCAAATTATAACTCATTGACGGACACTAACATTTGTGTGCATTGTGTAACAGATGGCTAGTCGTTGGACTATGAGCACCAAGCACAACATCTGTGCTCATCTAGATCTGACCTCAAGGAATGCTGCAGACTTCTCTGGCATTATCACCTTTTTACGGAGATCGAGGATCTTCCATGCCATCTTGAATCCGTGCACACCATACCGCTCGATCCAACATGCTTTTTGGGAAAGCGCTGTGGTAGACAGATCCTCAGAGCTCCATCGCATCAGGAGCTCGATTTTGGAGAGGCTATTGAGATCACAGAGGATGATCTTCGAACTGTTCTAGAGTTCGGGGATGATGCTGACTGTCCCATTCGTTTACACCCCCTTACTGTTCGAGGATGTTTCATTCAAGCTAAGTACTCTGGGGGACATCAACGCAAGGGTGCTCAACAAGAGCAACCTGTGCTCCCAGTTCAAGTACCTCGCCCATGTGCTGCTGAAGTGCATAGCTTCTCGGAAGGGAGGGTTCGACGAGCTCTCAGATCTGATTCAGAACGCTTACGCACATTGGTGCTGAACCACCCGTTTAGCTTCTCTAATATGATCTTCGCCTATTTGATGGAGAACATTGAGGGGAAAGAGAAGGAGGGGTTCTGCATGTACCCTTGATTCATCTAGATGATTATCGATCAGAAACTACCGTCGCTGCCTAAGGAAAAGGAGGATGCTGTAGTATTTGAGGTGATGGACGACACCATATTGGGTCGTATGAAGGTTTACAAGGGGAAGCAGGTTTAGTCCCATGTGAGGAGATTTTTCGGGCATCTGGATGGGAAGGATTACGTGGTGCTAGCGAGGCGTAAACTGCGCCATGCAGACAGTGATTCTGATGTTGAGCAACTTGTGCTCCCTGACGATGATTCCGCCGACGATGATGACGGTGATGGTGGAGATGCATGGCCCACTCAATTGAGGGTCCCCCCGCTGATATAGCATCTCCAGCATCCACCCAGGTGGGACAGAGGCAGCAGGTTTCCATCAGGACTTCCGACCTGATGAGGAGGAAGAGTCAGATGAGGAGCCGTTGACTCGAACGGTGGGCAGCAAGGTGGTTGCCACCGAGCGAGGGATTAGGGCAGCTGGTGAACCCCAGGAGGGTCTGGGGAGACTATGACTGATCCAACCTACACCCCAGATCAGCCCAACGTCCCTGGGGGAGCATCCAGCTCGAGGGGTTCGAGGAAGAAACGGATGGCTCAGCCCCACGGGATGAAGAAAGAGGAGAGGATGACGTTTATCTCCACCACCACTACTACCACCACTTCCACCACTCCACCTACAGCCACCACTACCACCACTCCACATACTACCACCACACCATCCTACCTGCCACCACCTCTACACCTCACATACCACTACCACACCCACTCACCACGTACCCATATCCAATCCATCACCACTACAGCTCATCCACAACCACCTACATCTATACCACCCTTAATCTTCACCACTGCCACCACCACCACCTCTAGCCACCAAGCACAACCGTCATCTTACCCCTCATTTCCATCTGGATCATCTCTACCTCCTAGTGGAGTAGAGGAACAAATCTTAGCACTGAACCGTATGGTGTTGAAGCTGTTAGCAGCCGATGACTAGAAGGCTGAACAGATTCATCAGTTAGTAGAGCTTATTGCTGCACAATCTCAGCAGATATCTCAGCAGGCGCAGCTGATTGAGCAGCAGGCATAGCAGATGGTTGCTCGGATCCTAGAGATGTCCTAACTTCAGGAGCAAAATGTCCATTTTGCAAAGAGGATAGAAGAGTTGGAGGCTACTAACAAGACCATCATGCTCAAGCTCTAGGGCTCGAAGGATGAGCCATTAAAGATCAGAGAAGGAGATGGTGATGATGGTGATGATGATGACAGTGATGATGATGATGATGATGATGGTGATGATCAAGGTGACAATACAAAGGGAGGTGATGATCTTGATGCAGGTGATGATGATGATGAAGGAGAAGGAGATACATCTGCTATGGGTGCCACATCAGTAAGTGAAAGGAGGACCAAGAAAGCTCAAGACAAAAATGCCTCTACATCAGCCCCGTCAGCAGAGGAACACATGATACAAAACAAGAGTAATGCATAGTTGTTTATGTCATTTGAAATCATATGTATTTGAATATTGTATCAAACTAATGTACATAATGTTTATATTTTGTTAATGTGTTTTTGTTTTGATTATTGACTAATGGTTGATGTGTTACATGTTTTAAATCAAGCAGATCACACATCTCAGCAAGATGAATACGACGTTGCTCCCCTTCAACAGATCATGTCTCAACTCATAATGATACTTGATCTGCAAGGGATAGTCAGAAGGTCTATGAGTTACACTCCTGAAGAAGGAGAGATAATCCACGACCTTACTGATGAGCAACTTGCTGAGATGTTCAGACTGAATCTCGACGAGATCATGAAGGATGCTCCTAGGGTGGAAATTGACAGTGATGATGAGCTTAATGATGTCGATGAAATCGAGATTGAAGAAGTCACTGCTCAACATTATCCAAAGTACACTGACAAGAAGGGAAATGTAGTTCCCATTCTGGGTGACTCCCTTGTTAATGATACTTTTGAAACTCTGGATAAGATGGAGCAAGAGTCAGAAAAGAAGGAAGACAAGGCCCAAGCCTCAGACGTCAACGTCAATATCAGAAAGGCTGAATGGGCAGCGTGTTTTGTAGAAGTTAGAGCCCAGCGCAGTGCTCCAAAGTCAAATGTCTACACCAAACTCTATAAAGTGAAGAAGCATCACAAGGTGTCAGGCAAAATGATTGTGTGGGCCTATTTTGAAGATCTTAACGTCTATGCTGTTAAAAGAGAGAAAGGATCAAGTACTTTAGATTCCCACATGATATGAAGACTCTTCCAGGTTTTGAGCTTAACCAGTTAGAAAAATTGAAATTGCTATATGCTGACCCTTGTAAGATGTCAGGCTGGTTTGAAGCAGCTTTAAAGAGAGAGTACCATACCCGGTGGGTCAACTTCAAGCCTCAATAATCAACGAGGTATATCAGGAGATCTGAAGTTGATGCCATAACTGGGAAGCCAAAAATAGTGCTGAAGTAGAGTCCTCCGCGCATAATGTCTAGAATCCCTCTACGGGAAATGCCACAGGACTTACTCCACACTTCAAGTGGTGGTACTACGATTGGAGAACAGGCGAGGCGGTCATAGTGTTGAACAGAAATGGTAGTATGGAAACTATCAGGGTGTTTGACCCCATGTGGCTCACTAACTTGTAGTCTGATGATGTTTACACCTTATACAAGTGGCCACTGTTCTATGACTCGCAAGATATTGTACAAGCTCTCCAATTCCAGAATGTGATACGACTCTGCTTTGCTTTTGAAATACATGCAGGAGTCATAAGAGAGGAGAAGTACAAGAAGTATGAGGAGCTTATGAAGAATGTAAGACAATAGATGAAACTAGGTCTAAGGGGGAGTTTGTAGATACATGTGTACCTAGTTTTTGAGCTTAATGTAAAATGTCTTTATTGTCTTACACATATGTAATAGAATGGGTACTTAATGAAATACAATGTGTGGTTGTGCTTATAATGTTGAATATTTCATTGCTTAGTATGTAATAACACTTATTGAACTTACTATATAGGTTTGTGGTTGTTTGAATAGATCTAAGTCAAATAATGATTGTGAAACATATTCAAACTTAATCATATGAAGCTCTCATGCGAATGGCCTATGCTAATGGACCATACGCATGAACAACTTCATGCAAATGAACCCGTCGCACGAATGAACCAGGAGACTGGATCAGTCGCATGATTATAGCATGAGATTGACTCAGTCGCACGACCAAACACTCAGTCATGCGAATGGATCAACCGCATGACTCAATCGCACGACTGAACCATCAAATGGTTCAGTCGCCCGAATGAGAAACCCTAACCTATAAATACCACTTAAATCATGAAAAAACGTACTAGCCATCCAGAGACCTCTAAGAACCTGTTCCAAGTTCATAGATCGCACTAGATCGATTACCAATCGTTCTTAACGTTTAGATTCAATCCATAATTTTTCTACGTGTGTTCTCACTGATTGGATCGCCAATCAAATAGGATTCCGCACTATTTGATTCGGTATACACGTATTTCACTTAGTATTTCGTTCGATACACGATCCTAACACAATCATAACAAACATCAAGAATGTTAAAAGAAAAAAGACTTTAACATACATACCCTCAGAAGCCGAACTAGTAACATCATGTCCACGCTTCTTGGAAGCAAGAGATGGTTTTCCATCACGTGTAACGAACAATAGTTAATTTGTTAGGTTTCACAAGGGAAGGAACAAAAGATGATTCAAGTGTAAATCTGCAGTAAAGGAAAAACATACACAATTGTATTAACATCATACTGTTTTACGAAGCAAATCAACATTTATATAGTACTTCAAACAATAACCATTCACACACCCCTAGGGCAGTGTGTGATAACTAATCTTAAGCACCAATGACTACAAATGCTAACAATAATAAACTAAATAGAACCATGCTCAACCCAAATTGACCCATTCAAGGCTAAACCATCTAACTAATGACTTAGTGACATGACAAACATAAATAACAAAGTTTATTTTAAACTTCCAACATAATCTCAGAACATACATACAATCATAACAAAATCAAGAATGTTAAAAGCAAAAAGGCTTAACATGCATGCCATCAAACAGATCCATAGGGTTAGAATCCATTGCTTGCATTAAGTCACGAAGAACCGAGCAAATATACCAAACACTTTTGGTTTTATATCACCAAAAAAATTGAAAATTTATTTGTCTGGATACAATTTCTTTAATGCTATCACAAATTGCTTTAATGAACATGAACCTAGGGATTTTTAGGGCGATCACACAACTGTATTCATTCAAACTACTGTTCGTAAAATCAGTCAGCGGGGAATCGATTAAACGATCATGATGGTTCAATTTCAAAATACGTGAAAACCATAGTGCTTTGTTTCGATCAAAAACAAAAACAAACGAACAAATGGGTATTTGTTAATACAATTAGGGTCTCAAGGAAGAAGAATACCAAGTATCGATCATGCAAATGGGTTTACGTAGTTTTCCTCTTGTTGTTTTTATTTTTATGTATTCTCTTGTTTGTTTGTTTATTTATGCATTTGTGGAAAATAAAAAGAAATCTCATGTTGCCATGTGTTAGCAATTTTAGGGAGTAGGAGACTAGTGGGTGAATTGTTTGTTCATCTTTTGTTTTTCCATTGTATTCCTTAAAAGGATCTATTGGTTTTGAGGTTTCAAGTATTAGAAAATTTATTTCAGTCTTCCTTTTTAATTTCTCTTTTATGTTCTTGGCCATTTAATTACTCGTTTGACCACATCAGTAGTATCAAAGTGGTGTTGATCCATGGATATACGAGAGAAAACCCATGTAGAGGATAGTGGTGGAAATGCAAGTGCTCAATGTTTCGATGCAAGCTACACGTGATCAGAGTTATGGAGGATCATCGGTTACTTAATGTTTTAAGTTCTTGTCCATTTAATTACTCGTTCGACCCACATCAGTAGTATCAAAGCGGTGTTGAAGCTTTAGTTTACATGGTTAGGGGGTGTGGACCCCAAAGGATGGCTATATCTGGCAGAACAATTCTTTGAATTCCAACAAGTGGCTACGGAGGATCAAGTGCAGTTAGCATTATTAAGTATAGTAGTTTTCTAGAATATAAACAATTAGTGTGGTGTTCATCAAGTTTAACATGTTAAAAAGCAACTAATGGATGATAGAATACATCATAGATATTGGAGATTAACATGAGGTGGTAAAATAGATGGGTCAAAAATATGGTGAAGATTTTAGTAAGTGTTTGTTGAGGTAACAAAATAAACTTTGTTGTCGATAAACATTAACTAGATGCTAATGTACAAATATTAAAAAAAACTGGAAAAATAAAGTAGGAAGTGAATGCATTAAATTACACCACAAGAGGCTTTCAACCTAACGTGTTAGACATGTTCCCTAAGTAGCTAAATTTTGATTATACATGTTCGAAATTAAACGAATATCAACATGTTTGTTATGTAAGTTGATTAAAACGATAAATTATACACCATGCATGTATAGTGTATACTTTTAAACCTACGTTATATAACATATTTTGTGGTGTGATGCAACTTATGAGCATAAAACATTTCTTTTGGGTGTGCAACCAATGGCATATTGAATGATTGATACACCTAAATTTTACATATTTTTGTATAAATACGCAGTCACTTTTGAGTACTTATAAATAGTTATTGCTAAATATAAAGCTCAATTGGTTCATATTTAAATTTTAAGAGTTTTATAAAATTAAAAGGATATTGATGAATTTTATTAAACTTGAAAGTAGTGGGTATAATCAATTTACTAAACTGTATGTGAGTATAAATATAAAGCATAAAACAAGATATAAACTTAGTTAAATACTAGAGTAAATTACACTTTTCATCTTTTAAGTTTATATTATTTTTCGGAAATCATCCATAAACAAAGAAAATTACAGTAAATAGACTTTTTGTTTAAAAATGTTTGCACGTTTCAACCTATCCCTTAATGCCCTTTAATTTCTAATGTCAAATTAACTCACGTGGCTCTCAAGTGAGGGCAAAATGATCTTTTTAAACCCCCTTTCTTATTACCCCTATTCTAATAAAACCTTCTTAGACCCCCCAACCTTGTTGCAAATGTCCGTTTTCATCCTCTTCTCCATAGCCATATCATCATCTGTGATCATGGCAACCCCAAGTTTCTTCATACGAACAAAATGAACCAATTAAAGTTGATAAGTTATGCGATATGATTATTCACTGTGTTCATAGATTTGTCTGTTCGAGTTGTTTCTAATTCATAATTTTGTTCAAAATGCAGTTGGATTCCCTCATCTTTTTTCCATCAAGTTGCATCATGATGGTTCCTTTACTCAATTTCTAGCCATACCTATAAAGGAAGTAAGATTAACACACAGATTTGATTGATATTGACTTATTCTCAACACACGGGATGGATTTGATAATGGGTGAGTTAAACTATCCAGTTGATGTAGTGCCCATCTATTATCATTTCTTAATTCTTGGAGGTGATTTAGATTTTGGTCTTCATGCCCTAGGTAGTGACTCAGGTTTTATAAACTCATCCAAATTTGTGTCTATGCATAAGCTGATTAGTGTGTACATTGAAATTAGTATAACAAACCTACATACATATTTTTGTACATCGGAAAAGCTTACTATTAAAGAGTTTAGTGATGAAGGTGCTAGTGATGTTTGGTGAAAACGAAAACCTTAAGAAGATTGGCACCGGGATGGCAAGAAGTAGGACAATCTAGTGGTGTTGGGGAAGGTGGTTTTGTGTTTGATCAAGATGAACAAGATTAGAATAGGAATTTCAACAGATCAAACTCATTAGGATCAGCATGACAATGTAGGTGATGAAGCTGATAGAGAAGACCATGTAGATGATCAAGCTAAACATTATCAGCATGCAAATGTTAATGTAAATGGTCAAATTAAACAATATGGAAATGTGAATGCGAATGTAGGTGTTGAAGTTGGACAAGATCATAATAAGGAAAACCATGTAGATAATTAAGTTGTTTAGGATCAAAATAAGGATGACCATGTAGATGATCAAGTTGTTCATGATGAGAATGGGGATGGCCATTTAGATGATCAAGTTAAACAGAATGCAAATGTAGATGCCACGTGGGATGATATTATAGGTAATCAATTTCATGACAATGCAATGTGGGATGATATTATAAGTGATCAATTTCATTGAATGGTAGGTCTTTTCGGGTAATGTTTGAAGTTCCTACAACCATTACACCACCAAATTATCACAAACAAGTAGGAAGACCCAGAAAAAACAAAGAGGAGGTCAGCAGTTGAGATGGAAGATATCAAGGATGGAAGGCTATTAAAGAAGAATAACATAGTTACATGCAACAAGTATGGAAATAAGGGTCAGGATTCTAGGTCATGCAAGGAGCAAAGCAACAACCACAAAATATGTCTGGAACATTGGCAACAATGACTGCTTTTGGTCTTTCTTTTAGTATGTATTTAAAACAATTATGATGTATTGTATTTTGAAACCTTGGTTTGTTAGGTACTTAGACAATATGTAATGTATTTTATTTGTTTGTTTAGGCAGGTGAAATGGTTCTATCAAGATTTAGAAAACAACTTGCTAGCAATTATACTTGTGTAATATTGCCTACTAGAATAATACATTGATTAACAAATAGTGCCATAATGGCTAATTTTGTAAGGCCCCATCCCCGGGACGCTTACAGCTGGCCAATCATTGCTCATAAAACATATAATTACATTTAAATTTCATAAAACATCGCAACGGAACGTCAAAACAACTTTTCATTTCATATAGAATGCTTTTGCAATTTAATACAAACATCCATTACACATTTTCATTTTTTCGCATTACAATGCAAAAACATTAACAAAAGAATGCCATTCAAAATGCCAAGTAGCTGCCCCGCGCCATCCTCAACAATGCTCACCTGCCAACTGGAAAATGCATAAAAGTCAGCGTTGCTGAGTGAATTCTAGTTTTAAAATAAAATATACTTTATCTTTCGTTTAAAACCATTCTTTACATTTATTCAATCATAACAGGTTTTAGAATGTGATCACACATCGTACGTACACATAGATAATATTTATTATCTTCATCATCGTTCATTTCGTACTTTTATTATCTTTCGTTTTCATCTGGACCCTGTCATGTGCTTAACCCCCCTCTAGAGCACCAAGCAATTCATCTAGGGTTAAGCGATAAGGACCCCATACATATGGTCAATCACAAAGATTGAACCCTGTGTGCATCCTCATGGGGTATATAACCCGCACACAATTGAGCTGACAACCCCTCATTGGGTGTGAACCTCCATATATTTGCTTAATCACACGGATTAAGCCCCAGTGTGCATCCTCATGGGGTAGCTAACCTGCACACGGTTGAGCTAACACTCCGCATTGAGTGTGAACCTCCATACATTTGCTTGCAAGACTTTCTTACGTTCGTTCATTCATTAATGCATGCATTCTTCATTTCGTTCTTCTTTTCATTATCTTCCACTTCACGTTACATAATACTTTCATTTCATTCATTAACATACAAGGCAAAGTCACAAGAAGACAATCATACAAAGTAATGAACATAATATACACAACCAACATCATCATACAGGACATCGTACATACATAACATACATCATACATACCATCATACATAAGCATCAATCATAATGCCCACCATACCATCTATGACCTCAAAAAGTCAACTTACATAGCCCCCGAGAACCTCCCAAGTCAAAGCCTACATTTCCACTTTTCCCCAAAAAGTCAGAAAATATTCTAAGTGTTCATCCGTATTTCCCTTTTTGTTCTTCCGCATTTCTTTTTGTTCATCCGCATTTCTTTTTGTTCATCCGCATTTCTTTTTGTTCATCCGCATTTCCCTTTTGTTCATCCGCATTTGTTTTTGTTCATCCGCATTTCTTTTTGTTCATCCGCATTTCTCTTTTGTTCATCTGCATTTCTTTTTGTTCATCCGCATTTCCCTTTTGTTCATCTGCATTTCTTTTTATTCATCTGCATTTCCCTTTTATTCATCCGCACTTCTTTTTACACTTAGGCAGTTTTCTAAATTCAGGCGTATGAACTACTGTTTGGCCGCATGAGCAGTCTAGGGCACACTTATCATCATAATTTGGTCCCCAAACACCATCTATCATGATCTAAGCTTAAACCATACATTCTAAGCCTTAGAAACACAACCATAACATCATCAAGCATGAACATAGATCAAAATCACACCATACTCGCAACATACACACATTCAATATACGTGTATGAAACCCAAGTTTTATAAAAAAATCAATCATGCATCTCCAGCCCCAAAACCAGTTAAAAACATATAAAAGAGGGGTTCTAGAACTCACCTTTGCAGCTCTTGAGTATGGCTTCTCCCAAGCTCGTTTGCAATTGACTTCAACCGCCAAGAAACCTACTAAAAACACACACCCGAACACACACACAACACACATAAGCATACAACCGAGGCAAGACCAGTTAAGAACACTTAAAACCATGAATTTCTTACCTTGAATTCAACTTTTCAGCTTTTGTTCTTCAATATCCTAATCTGCACTTTCTCTTTCTAAAAATCTGATGATTTGGGGTTGTAAGAAGAGAGTGGGCAGCCATGCCCACTTTACACCCACTTTTCCAACCTTTTGTCCTTTTTGACACTTTTACCCCTCAACTTGGGTAAAATATCTTTTCTTTCTTTCTTCACTTTATTCTTTCTTTCTTCTTTAAGTTTAAAAAAATAACCAGGTGTTACAAATTTATATTACTACCGAAACAACATTACATTAAAATTATCCATAAAGCATTACAAAATACAATCAAAATGCATTATTAAAACTACTTGCTACTTAACCAAAATACAATCAAGATGAAACCTATCCAACTAATAATCAATAGTTTCTTTAGTTATATTACTTCAACTTCAGATGCTTTCACATTGTTGTTATGGTATAATTTTTATAAAAAATAATACTGTATATAAAATCTATGAACGGTTAAAAAATTGGAGGAACATGTAAAAAGTCAACAAAAATGGCTATTCTTAAAATTAACAAACATTTCCCTACATTTTAATCTCAACCATTGATTAAGAAGATGGATGGTTGATATTACTTCTTAGACATTTTTGTTTAGAATACTTTCTGTTTGAACATTTCTCTTTTAGAGAACCTTATCTCGGATTCTTTCTTAATAGTGTTTATAAGTTATAACCTAGTTAATAGTCTAATCTTAGTTTTTGTATGTCTAAGTGTTTTGCATTAATCTAAGAGTGATGGCATGTATTGAACCTATTTATAAACTATACATGTATGTATAAAGTATTGTTATTATGAAAACTTGAAAATTGGCTCAAGCTCAAATCTAGCTTGAATAATCAAGGCGAGATGAGCTAGCTCATTTCAAGCTCGAGTCGCCTTACTCATTAAGCAACCCCAATGAAAATTTCCGCCTTACATGAACCATGTTGAAATTTCAACTTTTGCATCAAAATTGCGGCTTTGACGTGCTAATTTGAACGTGATCGTTTTGTGTTCCCCTATCAGTTGAATGAAAGTTTTGAGAAACTTTACCCAAAACCTAACTTTAGTTGCAAAGTGATATGTCCCTCACACACTAAACCAACCAAATGGGTACCAATCTAGATCTTACTCTCTTAGTAAGTTTAGGATAGTGATTATTATATGTTAACTACCCAATTGCTTGAACCCGCTTTGGTATCACTTGTCACAAGGCCACATAGTAAGGACATGATGAAGTCCTTGGTTGCCGATAGGCCAGTTATTCTATCATGCTTATTGATATGTCATTGGCTTCATCCTACCACAGATTCATCAATGGCTCAATCTTTGATCGTTGGATCACATAAAGTATAAGCACTTCCATTGTGTACCTTTTTCTTCATAGTTAAAGCTCCCTAGAAGGATATGCAAGGAGTGATGAATAAATACTAGTGTTTCAACATAATTTAAGTAGATACATCTTCAAATGGTTGACATGTCAAAATAAGCCCTTGTAGTATGATGTTAGTGTTTAAAAGGGCAATGGGCCATGTGTTTGATTTGGATTCAACCACAATTGTTACTATGCCAGAAAAGATGAAGTTAGTGTGAAGAGTAAGTAAATAATGCATATATTTACAACCCTAACAAGTTTATATGGATTCTTGAAAGAATGGTATTTGTAAGCGATAAAATGAATATACTAACATTGGTTAGTTACTTGTGAAAATATCACAAGAATGTCATTACAACACCAATGATATTGCATCATTCTTGATACTATGATTTATTCTGGCATCTCTAGTAGAGGTGGTCAAAAAACCGGTTCGAAAACTAGTTCGTGTAACAAAACCGTGACCAAATCGGTCCCAAACCGACCCGGTCCGACGATTTAGCATCAATTTCATCTAGTTGTAGTGGAAAATCAGTTTCAAACCGGTTTTCAAAAAGTAGTCGTTACATAACGACTATATAGCTGTTTTTTGGCCTTTAGGGGCCTTTTTTGGCCATTTTTAATGTTGTTTTTATCATTTTACCCCCATTAGGTTATTATATATATGTATTGAATATTTTGGTTGAACCATAACAAATTAAAACACTCTCTACTCTCAAAAATCTAAAAAACACTCAATACTTTTGTGCTTTAAAAAACTCTCAAATAACTTCATAAAGTGCTTAATAATCTGTTGGTTGTGATGCGTCTTCAAGCAACATGGTGGTAAGAATCCTTCCTACAAAGAGGAACCCCAAAATATGGTGCAATTACGATTTATATCAAATTGCAAGCGGCCTAAACAAAGCTCGTTGCAAATTTTGCAATAAATTTTTCAAATAAGATGCGAATACAAACTTGAAAATCCAAATTGCACATAAATATCGTAAGGTGATGCGGTGCGGAACGTATATATTTTGGTAAAGGTTGTTCGCACAAATTTAGTTTTAATTGGTTATTACTAATACCAAACTACACACACAAAAGGCAAGTGTACCTATCATGTGGTAGTATAGTGATGGTAAGAACAGAGTACCAATCCATGGACATACCTAGCCTACTCAACAACCTTAATATTTGACTATCAGACTTGGTTTTTGTTTGAGAAACTGATAAGTTGCATTGATAAGATTTTTAAAAACAATAATAGAAATAAAGTAAAATAAAATTGAAGTGTTTGGATTTAAAACCAAGGAATAAGAGTTATCATCCTAATTAGACTACACTTATGTAAGTGTGATGAATTGATGCTGTGATTAAGGATATGGATTAATGTAATTATGTTAATGTTTATAAAGGTGAGCTGGTGTTGATACATGTATGTCCCTAGATCATGATATGAAATGTAATAGATATTGTTTATCTAATTTTGATGTAATTTGATATGATTTATGAAATGATATTGATTGTTTGTGATTTGTAATGACTAATATTTCATTAATGAGTAGATATTGAATTGGTTAATTAGGATAGTAGTTGTGTGAATGGTTACACATAATGTTTATTAATTAATACATTTAAACTTAACATAATGAAGTTCTCATGCGAATGGCCCATATGAATGGACCACACGCATGAATAACTTCATACGATTGACTCAGTAGCACGACTGAACCAGGAGACTGGATCAGTCGTATGATTGACACATGAGATTGACTCAGTCGCACGACTGAACACTCAGTCGTGCGAATGGATCAACCGCATGGTTCAATCGCACGACTGAACCATGCTTATGGTCCAGTCGCCCGAATGAACAATACTAACCTATAAATACAATCTAATTCGTGAAAAATAAAGAGAATTCATTCCTTACGATTCCAGACATACCCTAGCCGTCCAGAAGCCTCCAATTCGTTCTCCAAGTTCATAGAACACATTAGATTGATTTCCAATCGATTTCTAACGTTAGTTTCAATTCTTTATTGATTCTTCGTGTGTTCTCACTGATTGGATCGCCAATCAAATAGGATTTCGCACTATTTGATCTGGTTTACACGCTAATCACTAGGTATTTCATTCAAATACCAGGTCCTAACAAGTGGTATCAGAGCTTTGGCTCTTGATTACGTGTGATTCAATCAAGATTGATAAAAAACTTGTGTTTTTGCACTAAAAACGCAATCTTTTGTGTCAAAAGTGATCTTGGACGTTCCCTGCTCATCAAAGTTTGATCTCTACGGACTTAGGCGATTAGACCTTGCGAAAGTTCGAATTTTTACGTCTAAAACACGTTTAACCTAGAAATTTTCGCAAAACAGCAGCTTGAGTCGCACGAGTGAGCCATTCGCCCGACTGGACCTCATTCGCATTGCTCAGATGCACGATTAGACATAGTCGCATCGCCATTCGTATGATTGAACCATTCGCTCGCAGTGTTCATACGCATCAGCTTCATTCGCACGACTGAACCAATCGTATAGTTCAGCTGTACGATTGAACCATTCGCATAGTTCATTTGCACGGATAGCCCAATCGCATCCTTCAGTCACACCAGTTGACAGTTTGTGTAAGTTGACTTAAAGTTATTCGCCATGGAAGATCAAATGTCAGCCTTTACTGCGGGGAAGGACTCTAGGATTCAGAACCTGCTGTTACTTGAGAGTGAGGTGGGTAATCATAATAAACCGCCAAAGCTTTTAACTTTAGATGAGTTTCCCCATTGGAAACAACGTCTTGAGATCTACCTCAATGGAGTGGATCCGAATCTGTGGGAAACTATCGAGATTGGGTATAGTACGTCGGTGGGAGCCGATGGAGTAAAGCTAACCTTAGGAGGGATGACAGACGCGCATAAAGTTAGATATAATGCAGAGAAGAGGGTTTATGCATTGATTACACAGCCTATCCCTAAAGACATTTTTCACCAGTACCCAGAGAATAAGCAGTCCAAGAAACTGTGGGACGAGTTGGAAAAGAGGTACGACGGGAATGCTTCGTTGAAGGCAATCAAGGCTAAGGAGTTAAAGAAGGAATTCGATAACTTCTCATTGATGGGAAACGAGAGTTTGGATGATGTTATAGATAGATTCTATCATCTGATGAGTGAACTGCATACACATGGGGTGGCTACTACCATGGAAGAGAAAGTTGCTAACTTTGCAGACGGATTGCTAGAGAAGTGGGCTTCATTCGTGTCTAACCTGAGACAGAATGGAATGCTGGCAAAGCTGGATATAAATGACTTCATTCTAAAGCTGCGAGAAGAAGCACTTAGGATGAATTACAGAGCTCGGAAGTCTTCGTATTCTCAGAATCCAGCTTTGTATAATGCCACACCTCAAGCTAAGACATCTGGAGCGCCTCTCCAGACTGCATTTGTGTCTAGCTCATCGGGTCCTTCACATGCTTCTCCTTCAGGATCAGACACGTCGAGGTCTTCTTGTACCCATCATATCAGATCTGAAACAAAAGCTACTAGACTGAATACCGAGAACCTCGGTAATGTGACGGTAGAAGTAGCTCGAGAACACATGGATCTTTTGGCTACAGTGGTTCATTCTTATGATGGACTTGTTGCTGGGAAGATTGGAAACTGTCATCTGGCAGACGAGGACTACGAGCAGATGGATGAAATGGAGCTTGAGAGAATGGACATAATGTGGGCCTTAGCTAGTGCTGTCTGGAGAGCAAAGAAGTTTGTGAAAAAGACTGGACAGAACTTGGTAGCTACTAAGGATATCACATTTGGCTTTGACAAGAGCAAAGTGACATGCTTTAACTGTGGGGAGAAGGGGCACTTCAAGAGAGAATGTGTTAAGCCAAAGAAGACAGGAAACGGGAACCCATTCTCGTCCTTCACTCGTCAAGACAAGCAAGCTACTAGTTCTACTTCATCAAGCAAGGATCCAAAAGCCTTGACTGCTCATGATGATGAAGGACAGGGCTGGAGCTTTAGGTTTGTCTCTCCAGGGGAATCAAACATTGCAAGTGTAGAAGACTTTGATGATGATTCTGCAAGTGACGGAGATCTAGCAGTTGATATAGCGATGTCTAATATTAAAGAGACAACGGCATCTGAGGTCAGCTACAAGCCTAAAGAGGAGACTACCAGAGCAAAGACAGAAAAGACAGAATCATCAGAACCAGAGACATCTGATGCTGCGTTGATGGCTAATGCTTCTGAACCAACTCAGGTAAGTACCACTGACCAAGAGTTTAATAATCATGCTTGTTCTGATTGTAATACATTTAGAAATAGCATGGAGGAGAAATTTTCTAGGTTATTAGATCATAATGATAACTTGGTAAAAGATTTACAACTGTGCGCTGAGGCGAATCGAGTATTAAAACAAAATGAGCATAGTTACAAAGAAAAGATAGACCTTTTGACTAAACAGCTTAGGGAAATCGAAGTAGTTACATTTAACCAAGCTAATGACATTAGGTACTATCTAAACTCCCTAGAAGACACTAAGAAGCAAAAGGAAGTTATAGAAGTAGAAGTAAACTCATTAAAATAGAAACTGCACAGTTGGACAAGTTCATCACACATAGTCCAACACTTAGTGAGAGAAAGAAACAATGGGGAGGGTTCGGGTTACAACGTGGTTCCGCCACCATCTGAGGCATGGGTGAGTGCCATGCAAGAAGAACTTCTACAGTTCAAGAAGTTAGGTGTATGGACTCTGGTTGATAGACCTAAAGGTGCTAAGGTCCTTGGCACCAAATGGGTTTTAAAATGCAAGAAAGATGACCAAGGAGTCATTATCAGGAACAAGGCTCGATTGGTGGTTCAAGGATTTCGTTAAGTCGAGGGAATTGACTACAATGAAGTGTTTGCACCCATGGCACGGATGGAAGCCATTCACATCTTCCTTGCCTATGCATCGTACATGAAGATTAAAGTCTACCAATTAGATGTGAAGAGTGCATTCCTTCATGGGGAAATCAGAGAACCAGTCTATGTCAGTCAACTCGAGGGATTTGAAGATCCTTATCATCGGGATAGAGTTTACAAACTCGACAAGGATTTATACGGGCTTCATCAAGCTCCAAGAGCTTGGTATGAGAAACTCTCGACTCATCTTGAGAAACACGGCTTTCGCAGGGGAGTCATTGACTGCACACTGTTCATCAAAGAAAAAGGTGGCGACCTACTGCTCGTACAGATCTATGTCGATGACATAATCTTCGGTTCAAAGAATGAAGAGTTATGCAAAGAATTTGAAGCAGTTATGAAGAAAGAATTTGAGATGAGTGCTATGGGGGAGATGAAGTTCTTTCTCGGGTTACAGGTGGATCAGACTCCAAATGGGATATTTCTACATCAGACCAAGTATGTAGGAGACATTCTCAGTCATTTTGACATGGAGAATGCTTCTGCTACTGGGACTCCACTTGCTACGAATCACGATATAGCACCTGATGAAAATGGAGATCTTGTAGATGCCACAATGTACCAAGGAATGATTGGATCCCTCATGTATCTCACTGCCTCAAGACCTGATATCATGTATGCTACATGTTTATGTTCTAGATATCAGGCTAAGCCTAAGGTCAACCATCTGATTGGGGTCAAGAGGATATTTCGTTATCTGAAGGGTACACCCACACTTGGGTTGTGGTATCCTCAAGATGATGACTTTGAGCTCACGGCGTATAGTGACTCGGATTACGGGGGCTGTAAGATGAATTACAAGTCTACATCAGCAGGGTGTCAATTATTTGGGAGAAGATTAGTTACCTGGCAGTGTAAGAAGCAGACATCGGTTGCATTGTCAACCTGTGAAGCCGAATACATTGCTGCTGCAAGTTGCTGTTCACAAATCATCTGGATTCAACAGCAAATGCGGGATTACGGTTTAAAGTTTTCTTCTACTCCTATTTTTGTTGATAACTCTGCTATAATTGCAGTAACTAAAAATCCGGTCCAACATCCAAAGACCAAACATATCGGTATTAAATACCATTTCATAAGAGATTGTTTTGAAAAAAACTTAATTGATATGGTAAAAATTAATACTGATTTTCAACGCGTTGACCTCTATACTAAAGCCTTTGATAAACCACGTTTTCAATATCTGCTAGAGGTCAACGACGTTAAAAAGCAAAGTGATGTTATTCCTGATGATGATCATGTGTAGTCCGATGTAGCTTAGACATTCCTTCATTTTATTTTAATTTATTTGATTAATTTAGTCCGTTTTAAATTTAAACTCATGGTATTCTGTTGTTTATTAAAATCCTAAAATAATTAAAATAGTTATGATGTTAGTATTTTAGGGGGAGAATAAGTCAGCAGGTAACATTATTAAAAAAAAGAGACAAGAGAGAAGGATTATATAAGGTAGATCGTATCTGTGATGCCGATTCAAACTCTTTGGAATATGATAGTACACAGGAACAAATTAAAAGGGACTTTAAAAATTTAATTTAGAAAGATGCAAAAATTCAAAGTATAAGTCTGTGTAGTCTAAGCAATACAAAAAGGGAAGATGATAGAAAAACTGGTAACTATGAAGGTAACACACAGAGAGTAGACCTAGAGGTTGCTAGATCACAAATGATATGTCGATAGATTCGGCACAATAGATGAGAAGACCTGACTGGTGATTTCAAGATCAAACTAAGTTGTTCAACTGACTGTGGGCTTCCATCTTATCACTGGTTAACACAATCAACAATATTCTAATAAGGGGTAATGAGCAAGTAAACGCCACAAATGTATGCGGATGACCATAAATAGAGCAAAGCACGAAAAAAAATAAAAGAAAAATTCTATCAAGCTAATAACTTATGTTGTTGGTGCATTTTGTGCAAAATAAAATCAAGCTGCTCTAACAAGGAGATAGGTTGTGTGCCTCTCTGCTGTGCGATGGCACTGACCTGAGGATAAGTATAACCTAGATATTCTAGAATTCATTGTTGTTTGCCGCCTCTCTGCTGTGCGGTGGCACTGACCTGAGGATTGGCTTCTCTTTGAAATCTCTAAGAATAGTCTCTTCTTGTAAAAATACCCGTAGACCGCTCAAAAGCTCCTGAGGAATGTTGATTACCATAGAAGTGTGGGATCCACAAATGTTAGTTGAAATAATTAACCTAAATCTATCGCCAGTTCTAATAGTTCTAGTATGATTTCCTGAAAGTTGCTACCGACTCTGGATGAAAACCAAGAATAGAGCATCAAAAGATTTTGACAACAAGTTCCAAATGATTTGACTTGCTTGTATAATTCCAAAATTGAATTGGTCCAGGTGTGGAAATCTAAGTTGAAGCTGCCTATTCCGGAACCAAATCCCGTAGATTTCTATCTTAGGATTTATCTCTCACAAAAAGCCAAAAACAAGTCTTTATTTTTGGTACGTTAGTTTATTTTTTTATTATTATTCACTTAGTCTTTTGGTTTTGTTTGTTTGCCGGACTACATCATGAAAATCGATAAGGGATTAACTCACTAAAAGGTTCATGTCTGAGATGACCACATAAATTTTCAAGTTGAAAGCAGTCACGTCTGAGGTGACAGAGTGTTTAAAAGAGTCATGTCTGAGGTGACTAAATTGCTTAAAATGATCATGTCTGAGATGATCAAAAACTCATAATGTTTATTCAAAAGTTAAAAGGGTCTTAAAAGTAAAATGTTCAAAATGGCAGAAAATTTACTAGTGTGACCCATTCGCACGATTGGACCATGAATATGGACCAACCATGCGAATGGATCCCATTCGCGCGATTGGACATGAAATTTAGTCATTCACCCGAATGGCGTATAAGAATGATCCATTCGACCGAATGACAGGGTGTGAACGAGTCAGTCAACCGACTGAGACTCAGTCAGTTAACTGAGGGTGCGAATGAAAGGGCACGAATGAGTCAGTCGATCGACTGAGACTCAGTCGACCAACTGAAAGCGACTGACTGAGCCAATCGCACGACTGAACCTCAGTCGCCCGAATGAACTGAGTGAATGAGGCTAGTCGGCCGATTGAACTTCGGTTCAATATTTAAAGGGCCTCAGTCGATCGCGTTGTACTCAACACACTCAATCGCACCCAAATCGCATTTCTTCCCGTTACTCTGCCAAAGTTTCTAGAGATCTTGTGTTCACATTGCTGTTGATTCTCTGACGCTCGATTGACGATTATACAGGTACATTGCAGTTAAATCTCACCGAAATCAGAAGATCTTGAATCCAAATATGTTATATTCGAATGAAACAAGACCCGGACTGAAAAATGCCCTAATAACCTACATAAACTTAGCAAAATGTTAAAATTAAGTTTAATAGGTTATTAGTGACAAGATGGCGAGTCTAATGAACCATTAAACCATGTTAAATTACTTGAATTGGTCAAGATTCAAACCACAGGCGACTGAACAGTGAGACAAGCGACTGGTTGTCCGAATGAACTCCAATCGCACGATTGAATCTTGCAATTGGGTCAATCGGCCGAATGAACCAGGCGAATGAGTTCAGTCGGCCGACTGAACCAATCACAGACTCAGTCAGCAGATTGAACTCAGTCGCATGTCTCATTCACCCGAACGAGCTCAGTCGCACGAAAGAACAAGCGACTGACTCCAGTCGCATGATTCATTCGCATGAATGAATCAGAATGAATTTAAACATTACACTTAGAACTGAATTTTGATGTATTATGTACTAATGATTCTTTGTCTTGTGTTTCAGAAAAATGGCTGATAGATGGTCCATTAACCCAAAGCACAACATATGTGCTCACTTGGATCATACTACTTGGAACGGGGCCGAGTTCACAGAGATTATAGCCTTCTTGAGACGCTCCTGGATACATAAGGCTATATCTACACCTTGCACGCCCTACAGGTCATTACACCAGGCATTCTGGGAGAATGCCTCAGTTGATCACTCTCATGAGCCGTACAATATACGGAGCTCCATTCTGGGTCAGGATATCGAGGTTACTGCTGTTGATTTCCAGAGAGTTCTTGAATTTGGGGACGATACGAATCACCCCACCAAATTACATCCACTGACTGTGAGGGGCTGCTTCCTCAAAATCAAGTACGCGGGGGACATAAACTCGGGTGTGCTCAAAAAGAGCAACCTGTGCCCTCAGTACAAATACTTGGCACATGTGATTCTGAAGTGCATTGCTTCGAGGAGGGGTGCGTTCGATGATCTATCAGATCAAATTCAAAATGCCTTTGTGGCACTGGTGTTGAACCACCCTTTCAGCTTCTCGAGTATGATCTTTACCTATCTGATAGAGAACCTAGAAGCAAAAGGGAAGGAAGGATTTTGTATGTACCCCAGGTTTCTACAGCTTATCTTAACGACAAGCTGCCACTTCTCCCAAAGGAGAGTCATGATGCAGTTACTTTGGAAATTATGGACAACACGACCTTAAAAATATAGGGGCAAACAAGTGAAGCCCCTAGTGAAGAGGTTGATTAGCCATTTGGCAAACGAGAACTATGTGGCGCCGGGAAGACGAAAATGGCATCATGATGACAGTGACTCTGATTCTGAACCTATAGGTCTACCAGTTAAGGACGATGATGATGACGACAGTGATGATGGTGGAGATACAGGCCCCATTCCATCTAGGGCCACTACCACTGATATACCATCTCCACCATCCACCCACGATGGAACTGAGTCTGCTGGTTTCCATCAAGATTTTGTTCCTGATGAGAGGGAAGAGGAGTCGGAAGAGGAGCCCTTAACACGGACGGTGGGAAGCAAGGTTGTTCCCACGGAACATGGGCTAAGGGTGGTAGGTGAACACCCACGAGACTCAGGAGAGACAGCCATGGATCCGAGTTATGTACCGGAGCCAGCTAGCAGGGTTGTAGGGGGAGCATCCACCTCAACGGGAACGAGGAGAAAAAGGATGGCTCAACCCCATGGCCTGAAGAAGAAGAAAAGACGTCTCACCTTCGTTACCTCCACAACCACATCTGCCACCACCACTACCACTTCCACAAGCATACCATCCACCACCATAGCCACCACATCTGCCACCACCACAACCACTTCCACAACCATAACAACCACAGCCACCACAGCTACTACTACCACCACCACACCTCCCACCACTGTACAGATTCCATCTACCACCATAGCTTTCACTCCCACATCACCTCCACCACTTCACAGACCCATCTTCACTACAGCAACCACCACCACCGCTACCCACCAAGCTGGATCCTCAGCCCATCCATCTCATCCATATGTATCACCTCTGCCTCCAATTGGGGTAGAGGAACAGTTGTCTGCACTCAACAGGATGGTGATGCGCCTATTAGCAGCAGATGAGGAGAAGGCGGCTCAGATCCGAGCTTGCTGATCTTACTGCTGCTCAGTCTCACCAGATCGAAGAGCAGGCTAGAGTGATAAAGGAGCAGGCCCAACAGATGGCTGCTCAGAGCCTTGAGATAGCCCAACTCCAAGCACATAGTGTCACATCAAACAGGAAGATAGAGGAGTTGGAGAAGGTGAAGAAGACAATCATGTTAAAGTTAAAGGGGTCTAAGGAAGAGCCCTTGAAGATCAAAGAAGGAGACAGAGATGATGAAGATGATGAAAGTGATGATGAGGGTGATGAGACAGAAGAGGATGAGGGGACAGAAGAAGAAAGGACAGAGGAGAAGGATGATGATGATGATACATCAGGAGGAGATGCAGCTGCATCAGCCTCTGCTTTAGGTCAAGAAAGGAGATCCAAGAACATACAAGACCAACCAGCTTCTTCCTCGGCTCCACCAAGTGACGAGACGATGATACAGGACAAAAGTAAAGATTAGATGTTTATGTACTAAATTACTTTTGTATTTGAATCATGTATTGAAATCTAAGTATTAAATTTTTAAATTCAGTTTAATGCATTTCTGTTTTGATGAATTACTAATGGTTGATATGTTGAATGTGTAAATCAAACAGATCCAAATTACCAAAGGGATGACTTTGATGTTGCTCCCCTTCAGCAGGTCAAGACTCAGCTAACAATGATTCTTGATCTGCAAGGGATCGTAAGGAGGTCAGTGAGTTATACCCCTGAAGAAGGGGAAATAATTCACAACCTATCAAACGAGCAACTCGCAGAAATTTTCAAGCTCAATCCAGATGAGATAGTGAAGAATGCTCCGACATGCGACTCGACTAGTGACGAAGAGCTCAACGATGTTGATGAAATCGAGATTGAAGATGTCACTGCCGAGCACTACCCTCAGTACGCTGACAATGAGGGAAATGTGGTCCCCAATCTGGGTGAATCCCTCGTCAGCGATACTTTTAAGGTGTTAGACTAGATGGAGCAAGAGTCGGAGAAAGTAGAGGAAATGGCCCAAGCCTCAATTGATGATGTCGATATTCGAAAGGCTGAGTGGGCTGCGTGTTTTGAAGAAGTTAGAGCCTAACGCACTGCACCGAAACAGGATGCCTACACCAAACTCTACAGAGTCAAGAAACATCATAAGGTGACTGGCAGGATCATAGCGTGGGCGTATTTTAAGGATCTTAACATATATGCCGTTAAGAGAGAAAAGGGCATAGAGTACTTCAGATTCCCATATGATCTGAAGACTCTACCAGGTTTTAAGCTCAACCAGCTGGCCAAACTAAAGCTTTTGTATGCTGACCCGAGGAAGATGTCAGGCTGGTTTGAGGCTGCCCTAAAGAAGGAGTACCACACCAGGTGAGTTAACTTCAGACCCCAACAGCCTACAAGGTATATCAGAAGGTCTGAGGTTGATGCCATTACTGGAAAGCCGAAGATAGTGTTGAGGTGGAGTCCTCCTCGCACAATGTCAAGAATCCCACTCAGGGAAATGCCACAGGACTTCACCCCACACTTTAGGTGGTGGTACTACGATTGGAGAACAGCAGAAGCGGTCATAGTCCTAAACAAGGAGGGCTAAATGGATACGATCAGGGTATTCGACCCAATGTGGCTTACCAACTTGTCAGAAAAAGATGTCTACACGCTATACAAGTGGCCATTGTTCTATGATACGCAAGATATTGTACAAGCCCTCCAGTTCCAAAATGTCATAAGACTCTGCTTCGCGTTTGAGATTCACGCGGGAGTCACAAAAGAGAACAAGTACAAGAAATATGCGGAGGTGATGCAGAAAACAAGACATCAGAGAGATCTAGGTCCAAGGGGGAGTTTGTTGATACATGTATGTCCCTAGATCATGATATGAAATGTAATAGATCTTGTTTATCTAATTTTGATATAATTTGATATGATTTATGAAATGATATTGATTGTTTGTGATTTGTAATGACTAATATTTCATTAATGAGTAGATATTGAATTGGTTAATTAGGATAGTAGTTGTGTGAATGGTTACACATAATGTTTATTAAATAATACATTCAAACTTAACATAATGAAGTTCTCATGCGAATGGCCCATATGAATGGACCACACGCATGAATAACTTCATACGATTGACTCAGTCGCACGACTGAACCAGGAGACTGGATCAGTCGTATGATTGACACATGAGATTGACTCAGTCGCACGACTGAACACTCAGTCATGCGAATGGATCAACCGCATGGTTCAATCGCACGACTGAACCATGCTTATGGTCCAGTCGCCCGAATGAACAATACTAACCTATAAATACAATCTAATTCGTGAAAAACAAAGAGAATTCATTCCCTACGATTCCAGACGTACCCTAGCCGTCCAGAAGCCTCCCAATTCATTCTCCAAGTTCATAGAACACATTAGATCGATTTCCAATCGATTTCTAACGTTAGTTTCAATTCTTTATTGATTCTTCGTGTGTTCTCACTGATTGGATCGCCAATCAAATAGGATTCCGCACTATTTGATCTGGTTCACACGCTAATCACTAGGTATTTCGTTCAAATACCAGGTCCTAACAGCTGGCGCAATTTCTCATCTATCCGCTCCGTAATGACTATGATCACATCAGGCTGAGTTTACAGCTTAGATCAAAGCCCTAGTAAAGTAGGTAAATCTTTTATGACCTATTTGACATATGATTTCTGAAAACATAAGTTAATTTTAAAAAGAGAGTCGATCGGGTTTTTTCCTAACATACCATTAATTTTAGAAAACCGTTTACTATAGATTTCTCAGACTAATAAAAGTGAACCCGCAAATGATAAGAAAGTTAAGGTGATATGATTTATAATAACCATTTCTAGTTCATTAGCCATGGATTTATTATGAAGACCAGTTTCGTGAATGAAAGTTGATCATGCATTTTTCAACCATATATGACAATCATAATCACAAATCATAAGGTTATAAATTTCCGTTCAAATGCAGATGCTACCCATCAAAAGTTTTCCCAATACTACTATAACATTAGCATAATATATATCACACCATTACTTCATCACAAATTACACAAGGTTCATCCAATTAGGATGATAATAAGAGTTTAGCTCATAATGAGTTTGAACATAACAACAAATAACATAGAAGATAGATAGGAAATCATCGGTGAAATGGAACAATCAAACCGATGATCCACAATGGATGATGTTTAGGCAATCCCAAGCTTCTTCTAAATGTTGTATGCACCTCCCGAGCCTCCAAATGGTCTTGAAGACTCAATTCGCGAGAGAATTCTGCAGAGTAACTCTCCCACCAAAGCTTTCCAAAATGGTGAACTTAGGCCTCTATTTATAGGCTTTCTGGAGTGTTTAAGCACGGCCCCATGCTAGTATAATGCTTACGAAAGTTGATCGGCTCGTATGTGCAGTGTGTGTCAGGCACGACCCCATGCTTGATGGAGCACGGCCTAGTGTTGGAGGTGGGTCATGACCCCGTGCTTGCTTTTAGGGAATAATACTTTTTGTCCTATCAAATGTCCAAACATGGGGTGTGTTAATTTAGCACGGGGGTGTGTTCCTAGCAAGGCATAGGGGCGTGCTTAATGGGCACGACCCTATGCTTGGACTCTAATGCTCGGATTACTTCAATTTCTTGTCAAATGTGCTTCTTTTGTCCATCTTGCCATTTTAAACATCAGAAAACACAATTCAACATTTTTAAGCACATATTCATCATTTTAAGGGAGATACTGAGAAATAATTGATGTGCTCTGATGAGTATTTTTATGTATAATTTGGAGCACATCAAACATCCCCACACTTGAACTTTGCTTGTGCTCAAGCAAAATCACTTAAAATGACAATTCCACCAAAAACCAAATAAATCAAATAATAAATATTTTTTCGGGAAGTACGCAAGTAAAAATTATTTTCAACCAAATGTAAACATTTTAAGCATATGTAAAATGATATTCTAACAAGTAATATATTAGTTAGTGAATATTATTCTCATGTAAAAATCCACACTTCTCACAAGATGCACTCACACTCGGCTAAATATATGGAGTCATAATTAAGATTAAGTATGACTAGTGCACTTGATTGTCTAGTATGAATACGTGTGAAATCATATGATTGTTAATGGATCAAATCTCTACCTACTTAGATATTTACTTGCATAAATCATTAGGTATTTGATGGGTTGTAACTTGGCTTAGGCTCAGGTATGGAATATTTATAAAAAGTGGCTAAATGCTAAAGACGACGGTCTTGACTTCTTTTTCTAACATAAGCTACAAGGAAAACAATAGAAGGTTCCATATACAATACTTCAAGTTAGAAGGGATATGCTAACTCAAGGACTCGTTTATGGTCAGATTATCAAGACCGTACTTTGCTTTCAAGAACCATACTTCGTCTTTCACCCGAAAATACACAAAACTTTCCTTTCATAAAGATCGTTCGAATTGAAGCCTAATAGCACCCAATCGGATCAATTCTGTGTATTCGTATTGAGACTCGGTTTGGTTTTTTTGCATTTCCCATTATGGGATCAATTTCCATAGTTCGGGTATCTTTCGTATCTTTTTACCTGCCTCTTTATAACACTTTTTAAGATTCCACAAAATGGCGGAACTTGTTCCTTTTTTCACCATTTCTCTCTTGCGTCGAACGTGAGGTTGTAAATTTGTTCGCGGATTTCCGGGGGAAGTGTAACGCCCCGAATAATGTCTAAGCGAGCCAAATAATAATAATGGGCTTAGACGAGATCATTCAATGAAAATAAGATGGAAATGGGTTATAGACTGAGTTAACTCTTCGGGATATGTGTTTGGAGAATTTAAGGTCCTGGGAACGCTCGGTATATATAAACGGATCAGCTTGAGCAGCTCTCATTTGCAACTCAACACTCTAGTTCTAGAGAGAGTGTAGAGAGAGAAAGTAAAGAGAATTGAAGATTCAAGGCTCGATTGATCTCGGGATTGAATATCGGTGTTCGTGGGCATCCAAACAACAAGAAAACACCAAGAATCCAGGTAAGAAACATCATTTAATCGTTGCTTTTGATGTAAACCCGGATTCTAGGGTTTGGGTTTTTAAAAGTGGTAAAGATTTGCCCAAAACACACGTTTTTGTGTAAGAAAACATGTAAGAAGCTTAGATAAAGCTTATTGGGTGATAAACCAAGGTTTTGGGTGTAAAAGATTGAAGTTTTGGGTAAAAAATGGGGTGGTTCGTAATTTTCAGCCCGTTTTGTGAAACTAGGTGTTCATCTAGCGAAATTAGGTATTCGTCCGGCGAAACTGTGGATCTTCCTGCGAAACTATAGTTTCGTAGGTAGTTTCACAGACATGGTTTTCCAACGAAAGTTGGGGAAACTGGCAGCGAAGATGCCAGCGAAACTGCCAGCGAAGATGCCAGCGAAACTGCCAGCGAAGATGCCAGCGAAACTAGCAGCAAAACTGCTATCGAAACTAGCAGCGAAATTGCTGATCTAGCGGCGAAATTAGCAGCAAAATTAGGCAGAAATTAATTCCTTTGAGTGTTAACTTATCTACAGGCTGTGTAGGGCAACCCTTGCTTTGAAAGCTTGATTGAGAAGCTAGTCATTGAGTCTATGTGAGTTTTAGATCCCCTATTTTAAAGGTTTTAAACTAGTTTGGGGCTGGAAGTGCATACTAAATATAGAATTTAAATGACCAAGTTTTTAAGAGAAAGATCAAATTTTTTCTATGACTAAATGTGCTATATAAAAGTGTTAAAATAAAAAATTTTCGCGCTGACCTCGCAGCATGACCCCATCCAGGGGCATTGCCCCTTGGACCCTACTAGGGGCTGCCGCCCCTAGGACCCCGCTGTTAGGGGCTGCCGCCCCTAAACCCCCGCGGTGGGTCAGTTATGTTTTATGATGATTTATGCTTGATATGCATGATGTTTATGATGAGGATGTAGGATTGATGCCTATGCATGATGCTGATGTGTGATTGATGATGATTATGTATGTCATGTATTATATGTTCCTTACTATGTATTATGATGTGACTTTACGTGGTGTGATTATGATAATGAACGTAAAGTATTATTTTAACGAAGTGAAAGATTTAAGATAACGAAAAGTGAAACTTAATGAATGTTACCCCCGGACCCTTTTGATGATGAAAAGTCTTGTAAGTACTATGATAGACTTCACTTACGTGAGTCTGATGTATGATGATTGATCTGTATTCATAAGCGAGCTATGTGCCTTGCAGTGTGGATCAATTGTCGGGGGTTAGCTACCATGAAGATGTGTACCGATAGGGATCGACATTTGTTATCGATCAACATGGAGCTCTTGCTTTGTGCGATCTTGTTGATGATGAAGTGAAAGATGAAAAATGAATGAAAGTTAACAAACGATGATCAAAGATAATAATGTTATTATCTATGTGTACGCATGTTGCTTGATCGCATAAGAATGTAAAGAAAGGTTTTAAATGGAAGTAAAAGTATTGTATTTTATAAAACTAGAATTCACTCAGCAACGCTAACTTTTATGTATTTTCTAGTTGGCAGGTAATAGTTGCTGAGGATGGCACGGGCAGCTACTTGGCTTGTTTTGGATGGCATCCATTTTGTATAACGATTGTGTTTTTGTATTGTAATGCGAACAAATGGTGTTTTGTAATTGTTAACATTGTTTTATTATTATGCAAAAATGATTATATATATATGAAATGGTTTAAGTAAATTCCGCTGCAATGTTTTACTAATGTTAAAATTTTATGTATGTTTTTGTTCGATGATTGACCAGCTGTGAGCATCCCGGGAATGGGGCCTTACAAGAAGTCCCTGTTTTGCGTGGTGAATACAACAAAGCAAATTAAAATAAAAAAAATTCATTGTAGTTCTTTTAGGTATGCCGGTAAAAAACCATTTTTTATTTATACATAAGCCAAAAACGTGTCTTTAACGAAAAATGGGTTTTGTTGAAGGCTTTTCGGTTAAGTGACTTGGTAGTTCGAGTGCTTGAGAAATAAAAACGTTTAAGCTCAATGAGGCTAATTAGGGTTGATGTTCGGGTAAGGAAAATAAAGTAAAAATGGTTGGGGCTTGAATGATTAAGGTTTCCTAATGCCTGACTCATTTTTATGCAACAAGTATTAAATAAGATCTTGAAACGTATACCTAAAGCAAGTTCTAATCACATGTATCATAAGGCAGCCTCAGTTATGATTTTGAGGAATATTTATCATTTTAAGGGAGATATTGAAGAATAATTGATGTGCTTTTGATAGGTTTTTTATGTATAATTGAAGCACATCATAAGGCATTGAAATGTGAACTGTCTCAAGGTCAAACGTCGATTAAAAATGAAGAAAATGTTTGGATTTATAACATTGTGCGGTTCAAAAGCAAATGATGTATTTTGCAATTCAAGAAAGCTTGTCATTCAAATTTCGAGAGCGAAAAGTTTGACTCCACTCATTTAATGAATTTTTCAACCACGTTACACCAATATAAGTCATGCTACTCTTTGAATAGATTGTTTAAAAATGTGAAAAAACTTAAAAGTGAATTAATATCTTATTTTTAAAATTTACAAACTGTTGTTAACTTAACTAGTGATGTTTGGTCGACTACTCATGGTTCACCGGACTCGTACATTTGTGACCCCGCCCATTGGGTTGAACCTGATTCATGGCAAATGATGAAACATATGATTGTGTTTAAATTGTGTGATTATCTTCACACCGTTGAAAACATGTTTTATCTTATTGATAAAGTTATTTAAACGTATAAATTGGAAAAAAAAAACTTTTTATATCTTTTGGTAATGCATCAAATAACACGTTTGTGATAAAACATCTAAAATTAAAATATAAAACAATTTATGACGGTGTGTTTTTTCATAGTCGATATGTTGCGTATATTATAAACTTAGCCGTTCAAGACGGTTTTAAAACGAGTGAACTAGCAAAAGATGATTTTAAAATAATGTTACATGACAGTTATAGCAATAACCAAAGATATAGTAACTATCCCAAGTTTTGTAAAGACGTAAATTCCAAATGTTTAGGTCCGAATTGAGACGTACCTACAAGATGAAATTCCATTTGTTAACATGTTTGAAAAGATTATTGAACAAAAAGAAAGTTTAATAGCCTTTTATAATATTTTAATAAGTCGTGAAAAGACAAATACTTATCATCCATCGGGTTGAGCCATAATTAAATAAATAAGCAAAATGTTTCATGTTTTTAAAACCGCAACTACTTGTATTTTTAGAGTTTATTATCGAACAAGTCCATTAGCAGTTCTCCAAATTTATTTAATGAATTAAAAATTAAACTGAGTTGTTGTTTAAGGATAAACCTTATTCAGATATGATACTCCCGGTGAATGAAAAACTTAAAAAAGTATTTTAAAGAAATAACTCCGGTTATTACCTGTGTCGTATTAAACCCTTACTTAAATACGCTGGGGGTTAAACTTTACTTGATAAAATTACTTTAATTTGTATTTAGAAAAAGAAAACCCGTTTTATAATCAACGTTTAAAGCTACTTTTAACGAACATTTATAAAAAATGTTTGATGTTTCTTTAGTAAATATGGTGAAACATCAAACATCCATAAGTCAATGAGGCATGTGGCACATGCCAAAAGTTCAAATGATCCAATATTTGATTTATATAATACTTTAAGGGATGAATGTAATAAACGTTCACGTGGTAACAGATAGAGTAGTGAACTCGGGAGGTATGGTGGAACGAACTTTTATCTACTATGACTCCACAAAATTTTAAAAAATTTAACTTGTTGCCTTGGTGGAAAGGTAAGTAAGATCAATTTACCAACTATCCACCAGGGCTTGAGACTTACTTTTTGCTTGAGTGATTATTTGGATGTCACGGAAAGAGTATAAGATAAATGCTCACTTGAAGGAGAATTGGAATATAAAGCTGAATTATACGATAATGAGGTAGAGTGTACTGACACCCGGAATGACCGATGATGAAACGGCATATGTTAATTACCTTCGTAATAGCATGGGTTCGGGGGCGAAGAATAAAGTGTCCAAATATGCAATTAATAAACGGAGAACGACTAGGCTAAATGTTTAGTTTTTGAAAACAATTAATTAAAGCTTTTGTCGTTTGAATTGTTTCTGTGTTTTATATATTATATATTTCACTTTGATTTTAAATTGTGTATTTAATTTTTACAACAATTAGACTCTTACTTCTAACTTTATATGTTTTAGTTTTTACAAATAAAAAAATATATAAATGCATCTTATGATTACAAAAATTGTGTATTTAATTTATCACCTCTCATAATCTTTATGATTCCCATAATTTATATTTTTAATTACTTTGTAACGATTTAAAATAAATAAATAAATAAATAAAACCCGAACCGGTTTCCAAACCGCACAAACCGGTTTTTATAGGTTTGGGACTTCCGAATACTAAACCGGTTTGAAACCCTAACTGGTTTGAGGCCGAACCGGTTTGAGGCCGAACCGGTTTGAGGCCGAACCGGTTTGAGGCCGAACCGGTTTGAGGCCGAACCGGTTTGAGGCCGAACCGGTTTGAGGCCGAACCGGTTTGAGGCCGAACCGGTTTGAGGCCGAACCGGTTTAAGGCCGAACCGGTTTGAGGCCGAACTGGTTTGAGGCCAAACCAGTTTTGACCATGCTTGACCAAACCGGTTTGGTCCAGTTTGAACCCCAAACCGGTTTTAAAGAAAAACCGGTGTTTGTACAACTCTAGTCTCTAGTTTTGTTCTATGACTAAATACTCAAAGCAGAACCTTTTAATAATTTTGGAGACTCTATGAATATATCCCATGATACATTATATGATTTATGCATTACATTTTGATACACGTAACTTATCAGCTACAGAAAATATTATCAAACAAGTTCTTATTTTGGTAAACAATAACTCAAAAGCTGGAGAAAAGTAAGAGCTCGCTCTCCACATAAACCTGGCAATATTTAGACACATTTCGACTGCAACAACATATATAACTACTGATGTGATAACGTTCATATTACATCTTAAATAAAAAGAAATTTGGATCAATCATGGTCTGAAAACTATAGATTTGTCATCAATTAAGATCTAAAGCATCCAAGTTATGAGTAATGAAACTACATTTATGTTTATCATCTCCTGAAACGATCCGCCAATATAACAAGTTTTTAAGTTTATCAGAAACCAACAATTTACAACAAACCTGAACTGATCTCTACACGGCTAAACTAGATAATTATAAATAAAAAAGTACATAAAAAACACATAATTTACTGGGCAAGTTTAGTTTTTAATTTACCATTGCTGAATGCTGCTGCAGGCTCACTTCTTTTGGTAACTGTGAACATAATTTCATTAATCATTCTTGTTGTTAGTCCTGCTGCAGCTCAATACACCATCATTTGCCTTCATCATCATCCCTATAATCATCAATAATGCCCGGAGATTATCACATTTGATTATCTTAATTATTAAGGGTTTAGATAATCAGTTTGATAAATGTTTGGGATTGCATTTTTAAACAACTTATATGCTTATTGTGTTCTTAAGAAGTAGATAACCACATTTGATGGTTTGGATAAAAAGAAGTTTTTATCTGCTTATTTTAGGGTGAAATACCTTGTTCGCGATATAGTCTATTTCAATGCAAAATTACAAGTTTGCCCATGGTATGAAATACAATATTTACAATAAGGTGATTGTCTACATCTGCTTATATCACCCCCCTCATCCTTAAGCATGCACATCCACACAGAAAATGAAGCAACTAGAACTTGATTTTTTTTCCAAATACACCGAATGACATTCCAAAATCACATACTACTTAGCATAGTAATATCAGCATCATGTAAGTAAGGTTTTGCAATTCCACCGAGGTCACAAATTGAGACAAAATTTTGAAGATTAATCTCAAATCCACAACTAAATAGATTAAAGAAAAGAACCATCGATTATTATTGCTAATCTACCAACTTATTAGTTTTAATTCTACCAATTTCACAAAGTGAATCAGAATCTTGAAGGTTTATCTCAAATCCACAACTAAATAGATTAAAGAACATAACCATTGACTATTATCGTTAATCTACCAACTTATGATTCTCAATCCTACCAAATTCACAAACTGAATCAAAATCTTGAAGGTTAATCCCAAATCAACAACTAAATAGATTGAAGAACAGAACCATTGATTATTATTGTTAATCTACCAACTTATGGTTCTCAATCCTACCAAATTCACAAACTGAATTAAAATCTTGAAAAAATATCTCAAATCAACAACTAAGTGTATTAAAGCAGAGAACTTTTGTTTATTATTGCTAATATACCAACTTATTAATTTCAATTCTACCAAATTCACAAACTGAATCAAAATCCTCAAAATTAATATCAAATTCACAAACTGAATCAAATTCTTGAAAGCTAATCTCAAACCACAAACTAAAGAAACTAAGGCAAAACACAACTATTCGAAAGCAGGATTACCCGAAATCAATCACCTCCGGTTGGAAACAAAGTCAGAACCTTTCTACCACTTGCAGATTCAAGATCATCCACATAAGATGATGCCACAGAGTTATGAACTTGTGCCCCTACCCTATGAACCCCTTGCTGATTCTGTCTGTTCACAAATGAATGCTCAAATTGCCCATTTCTCGGTGACCCAAATTGCCCATACCGAGGCTGCAATTGAGCCATCTGTTGCTGCTGCTGCTGCTGCTGCACTACACCCACCGGAACATACGACAGAAACTGATCGGAATTCGGGCGACCCTGGTGGAGAAAATGCGCCGGCACCGGCGAACTCGCAAACAAACAATCGGTCGCCGGATCTCCGGCGGACCCAGATGAAGAAAGACCCTGCATACGCTTCAAATAAAGTCGATACTTCTGCAGATGACTCGCGACGTTCTCACGGGTCAACCCATCAACACTCATGAGCTGCATTATGGTCTTGGGTACTGCGTTCTTGATCCCCAAGTGAGCCACTGCGTCAACGAATCGCTTGTGAAGTTGAGGGGTCCATACGAGCCGTGGGCGTTTGAGGGTTCGAGCTGGCTCATCGCCACCGGTGGTTGCACCCAATTCAGGGGAATTGGGCGTTGAAATCGGTGGTTCTTGACGGTGGTGGAGCGACGGTGGGTGGTGGTGGTTGGTGGGTGTTGGGATGTCGAAAGCGGTGGCGAGATGAGGGGTGATTAGGGTTTGGGATAAGGGTGTGAGGTCTTCGGGCAATGGGAGATCGTCTTCCCACTTTGGGAACCAATTGGAGTCGTCTTCTTTCATTGGTGCAAGTGAGTGAGTGAATTGGGGGTCAATTGGAAGGGGGGATTGAGGGAATTTTCATGGGGTTGTTGCAGATGTGGATCAGAGACTCACAGTGAAGAAAGATTCGAGAGAGAAGATTGGGGACGAGGATGATGATGATGATGATGATGATGATGATGATGATGAGATGATGATGATGATTGATGAGTGTGAGTGTGGGTGTGGGTGTTGGAGGTGGATCTTGTTTTTTATATTTGTAAAGTTTTTCTGTGTTGATTCCCCTCTCTTTCTTTTCAGAATTTTTTTTTATAAACAAAATTTTGTTTAATGACAAATGACCGTAGCAACTAATAACATTAAGTTAGTAATTACTTATTAATATCATGTTTAAATTCAAAACTTCAAACCTTTAAGAAAAATAAAGCTTTATATCTCTCTTCTGATCACTAGACTAGGGAGTTAATTGGCTTTTAAGACAATCTTGTTACATGTGAACTTAGGTTCTTAATTGATAAGAAAAATATTACTATCTATACTATATTCATTTTTATAATACGCAATATAAAAGAGTGAATTATTGTTTTTTTACTGTATTTTGACCATCATCGTACGATTTGATATTTCATGCTATATTAGTTATCAATGCTAGAAAGTTGTTTATATGATGTAACTATAAACACAACGTAATAATATATGTATGTATGTGTGTGTGTATGTATGTATATATATATATAAGAGAGATCAAATGAGAACTAACTTTTTTGTGATAACTCTAAGAATCAATTTCAACCACTAGTTCTCAATGGCAAAATTGTAATTAACAAAAATATATTTAAAAAATTTATAAATAAAAAAATAACATAAAAATAAAAAAATAAAAACACAAAAATGTTCCCCAATTTTCCCTCTTTCATAAAAAGATTTATAAAAAGTTTATAAAAAATAAAATAAATTCTCGTTTGTTTTAACGAAATTCGTTTTACACATGTGTAAATCCAGTACTACACATGTGTATAACTAGATTTACACATATGTAAACAACGGATGTACGATTTTTTTTAGAAAAGTATATCAATATGGTAGGCGTTGGAAAGATAAAAAAATACTAAATTTTATGGTGGATTTTTTTTGAAAAAATGATGTCGTGAAAAAAAGTTACGAATGTTTAAAAAAAAAGAAAATGACATGTGATTTGCATGTGATAAAAAATGAGTGGCTGAGATTGTTTCCTAGAGTTCTCACACAAAAATATGGTTTTCATTTGAACCCTCCCCTATATATATATATATATATATATATATATATATATATATATATATAGGGGAGGGTTCAAATGAGAACCACATTTTTTTGTGAGAATTCTAGGAATCAATCTCAGCCACTCATTTTTTATCACATGCAAATCACATGCCATTTCTCTCTCTTTTTTAAACATTCGTAACTTTTTTCCACGACATCATTTTTTCAAAAAAATTCACCATACAATTCAGTATTTTTTTATCTTTCCAACGCCTACCATATTAATATACTTTTCTAAAAAAATCGTACATCCGTTGTTTACATATGTGTAAATCTAGTTATACACATATGTAGTACTGGATTTACACATGTGTAAATCCGATATTACACATGTGTAAAACGAATTTCGTTAAAAAAACAGGAATTTATTTTTTATTTTTTATAAATTTTTTATATTTTTTTATGAAAGAGGGAAAGTTTGAAACATTTTTATGTTTTTTATTTTTTTTATTTTTATGTTTTTTTATTTATGAACTTTTTAATATGTTTTTGTTACTTACAATTTTGCCATTGAGAACTAGTGGTTGAGATTGGTTCCTAAAGTTCTCACAAAAAAAGCTAGTTCTCATTTGATCCCTCCCCTATATATATGTGTGTATATATATATATATATATATATATAGGGTAGGGTTATCTTGAGAACCATTTTTTTTGTGAGAACTTTATGAACTAATCTCAATCACTCAGTTTTTATCACATGCAAACACATGCTATTTCTCCCCTTATTTAAAATGTTTATAACTTTTTTTTTCACGAGATTATTTTTGAAAAAAATTCACTATAAAATTTAGTATTTTTTATCTTTCCAACGCCTACTATATTGATATACTTTTTTTTAAAAATTGTTCATTTGTTGTTTACATATGTGTAAATCTAGTTATACACATATGTAGTACTGGATTTACACATGTGTAAATCCGATATTACACATGTGTAAAACGAATTTCGTTAAAAAAACAGGAATTTATTTTTTATTTTTTATAAATTTTTTATATTTTTTTATGAAAGAGGGAAAGTTTGAAACATTTTTATGTTTTTATTTTTTTTATTTTTATGTTTTTTTATTTATGAACTTTTTAAATATGTTTTTGTTACTTACAATTTTGCCATTGAGAACTAGTGGTTGAGATTGGTTCCTAAAGTTCTCACAAAAAAAGCTAGTTCTCATTTGATCCCTCCCCTATATATATGTGTGTATATATATATATATATATATATAGGGTAGGGTTATCTTGAGAACCATTTTTTTTGTGAGAACTTTATGAACTAATCTCAATCACTCAGTTTTTATCACATGCAAACACATGCTATTTCTCCCCTTATTTAAAATGTTTATAACTTTTTTTTTCACGAGATTATTTTTGAAAAAAATTCACTATAAAATTTAGTATTTTTTATCTTTCCAACGCCTACTATATTGATATACTTTTTTTTAAAAATTGTTCATTTGTTGTTTACATATGTGTAAATCTGGTTATACACATGTATAATACTAGATTTACACATGTGCAAATCCGGTATTACACATGTGTAAAACGAATTTCGTAAAAAATGAGATTTTTTTAAAAAGTTTTATTTTAATTTTTTATGAAAGAGGAAAACTAGGGGAATATTTTTGTGTTTTTATTTTTTTATTTTTTTTATTATTTTTTGATTTATAATTTTTTTAAATATGTTTTTGTTAATTACAATTTTGTCATTGAAAACTAGTGGTTGATATTGATTTCTAGAGTGCTCACAAAAAAAAGTGAGTTTCTCATTTGATCCATTCCCTATATATATATATATATATATATATATATATATATATATATATTATATATATATATATTGATAAAGGGTTTGAGCAATTAATTAGTATAATATCATATAGATTCAAAGGTTTGATAGGTTTATTTGATAAAGTAAATATGAAATTATATGAAATAAAATGATTATAATAATTAAGTTAATCAGGAAATTGATTGTCAACAAAATTTGATTTGTAAAAAAGTTTTGTTATTAGTTACAATAAATACAATATTTTAGTTGTAGTCTAATTAATTATGACATTTACATTCAATGTTATTTGGTTACTTCTTTTCTAATTAATTATATAATTGATGTGTGAAAAAAATAATTAAGGTAGTCAAATTCATAAAACACAATTTTACTAGTTAAACTTTTAAAAAATAATGTAAAAACAATCTAATTCTCCTTAAATTTGTTATAATATAGTATATATAAGTTCTCGTGTTTTGATAAATGATTCATTTTATCTGTATCTTTGTTTTTAGTTATGTAAAATGATTGTTTTTAGATAATTTGTATTTCAACCATTTAATATTAACTACTATTGGTTAATAATAGGGTTATACAAATAGTTTGTTGCTAGGAACTCGCTCAAAGCTTGCTTGAAAAAAAGTTGCTCGAAGTGGCTTGGATTTGAATTGAATTGAGTCGATTCGAGCTGGCCAGACATGAAAACAAGTTGAACTCGGCTCGGTTCATAACGAACTGGCTCGGTATGAAAACGAACTAAACTCGGCTCAAATCGTAACGAGTTGATCCGGCTTGGTTTGGTTGGCTTGTTAGCTCTGTTGGCATAGCTTAGGTTCATTTTATATGCACTATATATCATTTTTGTACATATAACATCTATCATGCTATTTGTGTATACATTTACAAGAGCATGATAATGTGTGTTTTGAAGATGCAACTTTCCTTTTGAAAACAATAAATTTATTATGAGTTATGTTGTATTCTATAGATATAATTCTTTTAGCTATTTCTAATAATGTTATATAGTATTTTAAGTTATAATTTTTGTTAGTTGATACATACTTTATGCATTATATTATATATTCGTTCATAGATGGTTAATAATAGAATTCACTTTCTATTTGTTGACGAAGTGTGAGCTTCCAAGGCTGGATATGTGGGTAGAGATGAATAAAGATTGATATATCTTGCTTATTTAAGTTTTAACCAAATTTCGTTCGTTATCTTCATTGCTTCACTAAAGAACGACGTTTGAAGCCATTATCATTATATAACTGATCATCATGGCAATTAATAATGAAACCTTGCTACAGAAACACACAAACTTTTTATTCTACTTTTAAAATTAACAATTAACACGCCTAAACTGCAAAAGATTTGAAACTATAACTATTTGGTTGATGAGTGTATCATTTTACTATTAGGATATCTCAACAGAAACACCAAGTCACTAAACAAAATAAAAGATTTAATATTGAATGCTAAGAATAAGACGATAAATTCTTATATAAGACTTGAAACTGTCTTAGAAAATAGATGAAAAATATGTTGGCGCCATACAAAAGAATTGCTTTTATTCGAAGGAAAACTTGATTTATTCTAATCTAAACTCGTTTTGATCATTTAGTCACTCTAAACTTCAAATTTAAAATAAAGAAAAGATAATTTATTATTATCGAAAGATCATTAGTGGTGAATATAGGTCGATATCTTATAATCATAGCTGTATCTCCTTTTTTCTATGAATATATAATATAATTTATAAGTTGATAAAATATAATTAGTAGAAAAGGACCACGGGGGTTTGTAAAGGATTGAGACTTGAGAGAATAAAAACAAAAGCAAAGTTAGGTCATTTGTGGGGACCTTTTCTTTGCTAATCTCAAAATTAAAGAAATATTATTAAGTTGAGTTTGGATGATCTTTTAAGATATGATATTTTACTTTAAAAAGATTGGTGTGTAATTTAAGAAAAACATAAACTTTAAATTTTAGTTTATAGTATATTTGCAAAACTTTAAAAATGTTATATTACAGCTAAACTTGGATGTTGAGTTTTCAAAGAATAATATCTTGTTTAGTAATGATAGACATCCTATTGAACACACTTAAAAACACGTTTGATTTATTCAATGTTTCACGTATAACAGAAATTTTTACTTTTGAATTTATGGTATGTTTCAATCTTCTTTCAAACATGCTTTTACAATTCTTTATTAGACACGAATATCATCTTGAATATATGGTACGTTTCAATTTTCTTACAAACTTGCTTTTATACTTGTTTACTAGGTTAATATCCCTGTATTACACGGGTTGAATAAAAGATATTATAGTTATTAATAAAAGTTAATGAATTATAAAATTATATTTTGATATAAGATATAATTAACATTACATACGAGTGATAAAAAGACGATATTATTTTTTAAAATTTTGTTATTTTTTTCAAGAAAGTTGGTTATTAAACAAATTGCTTCAAAACAAATAATATTTAAAAAAGTGTCACTTTTAAGAATTTATTTATTGTAACTTTGAAATTTAATTATTTTTATTTCATAAGATTTTATTTTTTAAAAGCCACAAGTTTTAAAATATATTGTGTTTTAGAAGTTTGATATTTCTTTTGAAAAAATTTCATACTTCATATAATTATTTCTTTACAAATTGTATTTGTAGAAAATCTTTTTTTTAATTTAATAAAAAATATTTTTATATGAAATAAATTAATAATATCATTTATAGTTAATATGATGTTTATTAGAGGAGAGAAGTAAGAAAATAAAAGTTAAAAGCTCTAGAATTATAACAAGTGTATTGTTAAAAGCTTCTTTTATTAGTATAGATAAATTAAACATGAATTTCTAACTTTTTTATTTAGTTAATTTAATAATGTGCTAATATTACTTGAAAACACTAGAAAAAGAACTTTCAAAAGCTTCTTGTTTAAAACAAGTATTGGATGTAAAAAATGGAAGTGGATGTGGGGTTGCAACGAAGAATAGAAAATCATTGATGGGATGTGGGGTGGGCACATCTTAAATTGACTTAAGACTATAAAGACACATAAAGGTCCATAGAATCTCCCACATGGGTTATGTTAGATCTATACTTACTTTATTAAACAAGTTTATGATTGCACTAAACTTGCTTCATATAGCCCTTAAACTAGGGGACATTACTTTCACTATTTTATCCTAACATTAATTAGTGGATACTCCCACAGATCCCACATACAACTCTAAACATATATTTATTAATTAAAAGCTTATTTTATTACATATATATATGGGTGTATATTTAAGTTTCGTGAAAATTACTTGTATGCCCTCATACCTAATAGACTTGTATTAATGAAAAGGTACTCTAATATGTTTTAAACAAATCTAGGGGTATATTTCAAACTAAAATCCAAATCCCTTTAAAAATTTGTTATTTTACAAGTAAAATATTAAGTAAAATTTTCTACAAACCAACCAACAAATAATCTGGAAAATTTGTACAATAATTAATTAAAATTGTTACAAATTGTTCTCTTCTTCTCAACAAAGGAACGTAATTATAAGCATCGACTTAACATTGGAACACTAAAGAGGCTGGCAAACAGCTACATTTGGTGTATCGGGCAAAATATATCATGCATAACCACACCTTTGGGTGTCATGTTGGTGCCTCCATTGCCGCATCATGAACCCAATGGTCGCGAGCATGGCTTTCCATACATAGTCAAAGTACTTGCGTCTCTTGATCGTATAGAGAATCCATTCAACGAGAAATAAGCGATGCTATAGATTTAAAAACGCTCCTGTATAATAAACATGTGTTATCATAGTTCAATGGTTAGCTATGACAGAATCCAACTTGATAGATCATGGATGCAGACATACATTTAATATTTTTTTGGTTTTTTGTTTATATCTCAAGTGTTGTTATTCTAAAACTTTGTAATAGCCATGAGGATGTTTCGGTGTGCATAAAATTAGGTTAACCTGCAAACACTCTTTATCTTTATTAAATTTTAAATTATCACTTTTAAGATATGAAAAAGACAGTATATTGCTACCCTAACAATTCAAACTTGAAAATCCATATTAATACTATTTATGCAAATACATTTTGGATGACTTTCAATTCATTTAACCCTTTTCCTTCTACTTTAAACTTACTAGTTTTGATCCAGTTAACTGTTACCCCATTAGGGAAAAAATAACCCAAATCTGCAATTATGTGTAGATGGGTCAAAAACTTTGACCTCTACATTGTAGGGGTCTATATAATTCTACATATAATGATATATCTCAATAATCAATCTTTTTACAACTTATCTTTTTCTAAAAAATTCTGACTATTCTTACCCTGAATAATCAGAAAATCAAAACCACTTTTTACTTGCGATAGAAACTGATTGTGCGACTTCAAGTTGCAATAATCAGTTAATCACATGTCCAAACTTCCCTCAACTGTAATGGTTAAAAAGTTTACATAAAGGAACTCGGATATTGTCAATTATGAACCTCAAAAACAATTCATTGAATGCTCAAAAGTCAAATGTGGAACCCAATAAAGATGCATGATCTGAAAGAAAAAACAAGAAGTATTGAAGTAATGGAAAGTTTACCAACTAGAAACCGAGGTTGATCTTCTTGAGGATGGTTTAGAAACTAAATGATCTTTTAGGGTAGCTTGAGACACAAGTCTCTGAAACTTTGCAGTCAATTTTTCGTAAGAATCCACATCTGATGGCTGCACTTGTTCAATTGCAGTTCTTAAATGTTCCATTCTTACTTCTGACGCATCATGTTTCTCCTACAATAATAAACCATGTTAGCAAAGAAAAAAAACAGACGTCACAAGTACGATGCATTTCTTATAAAAAGCTCAAATCAGGTTTTATTTTACCTCTAATTGGTCAAACGGGTTTAAAAAAGAGCTTAAAAAGAAATGGGTTAGACATGCCCAAAATTGTAATTTAATGCTTAATAAGAAATGGGTATATTCTTATTCAAATTATAAAATTCTTGTAATCATATTTTGCCAAACTGACACATATAAAAACTTACATGTTTTGCACTACTGCCCAACCCACTCATATTATCGATTTAGGTTTTGTTTATCACTAATGACGAGAATGGGCAAAGCAAAAAAATAGCTTATATAAACGGGTCAAAGGAGTTATATAGGTGAGAAGTCACCGCCGTGTATTTTTAATGTACAAAACCTCCTTAATGAGTATAGATGAAAATTTAGATTCTTATTTAAATTATATATTTTTTCCATTCATACTAAGGGTGTGCATGGTCAATTTGGTTTGGTTTTTGCCTAAAACCAAAAACAGATATTTCGGTTTCTAGGTTTTTCAAACCGTTCGGTTTCGGTTTTTTCAGTTTTTGGTTTTGGTTCGGTTTCGGTTTTTTAGGTTTTGTTTTTGGGCTTCAAGTTTTTTTTAATTGGTCTAAAGTAATGTATTTAAGCTAGAAACTTTAAGCTTACATCATTTTGTTTATCATAAACATAATCTATATATTCTTATTTATTACTTAACATTAAATAAAATTGCAACTAATAAAACACGATAACAAAAAATTCAATAAAACAATTTAATCTACCAAACAAAAATGTTTAAAAATTATTCTCAAAACCTAAATAATCTATCTATTTTAGATAGCATAGGTTAAATAAGTAATTCATAGGCTAGTCATGTTTATAAGTATATGAATACACCTTTAACTTTACAAGTTCGGTTTTATGGTTTCGGTTCGGTTTTTCGGTTTCTTTTACAAGCAAAACCCAAACCGAACCGAAATAATCGGTTTTAATAAAATCATCAAACCAAACCGTCAGTTTCTTATTAGTTTCGGTTTGGTTGTGTCGGTTATGCGGTTCGGTTATTTCGGTCTCTTGCTCACCCCTAATTCATACGTGACAACAATTGTGCGCATTTCTTTTCGAAAAAAACTGTTCGGTGGTCAAACATTCCGAATCGTATAAAAATTACTTGTTTGCCTTGTTACCCTACCCGCCCATTATCTAGTATTTACACACCTCGATAGCCGCCATGGCTGCTTCTCGACAAATAAGAGATATGTCGGCCCCGGTACAACCTTCAGAAAGACAGGCCAACTCCTCTATACATACATCAGAAATGTGAGCCATTTTATCCAAATGGATACGAAAAATCTCAGCACGGTCTTTTTCATTTGGCGGGCCCACATACACAAGCCTATCAAAACGTCCTGTAAATTTTTTATTACAGAGAAAGTTGAGCTGCAAAAACCCTAGAAAAAGGAAAGATTTCAATATTAGATACATTAGATGAAGTTAAGTCACACCTGGTCTCAAAAGGGCCGAGTCAATCTTATCCGGTCGATTTGTAGCAGCAATGACAGTGACATTAACTCTCTGGTTCAAACCTATATTAACCAACAAATTGCAAAAAGAAAACAGATATTGAATAATTAGAGTCAGATAACTAATTACAATGAAATGATGTGTAGAAAAAATTGTTTAGATGTGCATCTGCTGCAATAATGAGATAATCGGATGTTTTCTGTGTTGACACTTGTAGATTTCTTAGGGAATTAGCTAATAAATGACCAACAAAGACACTTTTGACAAGAAGAGAGACATTTAGTATGAAATTAAGTTGCATTTTGGTGTAATTAGATCATTACAAGCACAATTTTCCAAACATTTAAACTTAAAAGTGATACTGAGCATATTACCGTCTAATTCGACAAGAAGCTGACTCATAACCCTGTCAGCAACGGAAACTCCATCGTTTTCCTTCCCACGAATATTAGCAAGACCATCTAATTCATCAAAAAACACAATCGAAGGGGCATTAGCACGTGCTTTTGCAAACAAAGATTTTACAGCCTTTTCTGATTCACCAACCCATTTGCTAAAAAGTTCAGGGCCTTTTACTGCAAGAAAATTGAGCTTAGCCTCAGAGGCTACTGCACGGGCCAAAAGGGTTTTACTACATCCCGGTGGCCCGAACAATAAGACCCCAGTCGGAGGACGGGTACCAATACGCCTGAAAGCATCCTGGTGTTTTTGAGGCCATTCTACAGCTTCCATTAGCTGCATTTTAACCTCCCGTTGGCCACCCACATCCTTCCAACTAACCTTTGGAACCTCAAGTATCACCTGATTGGAGATTAAAAAAAGATCAAACGATAGATAAGAGGAAGTAAAATAATGTCACCTATAGCATCAATTGGAATAAGTTTTAGATACTCTGTATTATAAAATCATTACCTGACCGCTAATAAGGTGGCAATACCGGACCGTTTACTTACGAATGGGTTGATTTGGGTTATTTTCTATTTCTAACAGGTCAAACAAAAACATTACCTAAAAAGGGCACGTGCCAATTGGGTTGAACAGTCGAAGGACACCCCAAAGTGTTTATAAATTATATTCCTATCATTTAGTCAAAATATTGGATTATTATTAAAACAATGTAGTTTGGTAATCATAGCTGACACATTTATAAATAAAAAAAATTGGATCTCCTGGACAGAATGTTTGGGGCCAACCACTCAACCCTATCCAACCCATCCAGGCCTTACTAAGCAATTACCCATTTGATCTGTTACTGTTGGGTTAATGTTCAGACATGCTAAATACGTCATAAGGTGTTTGTTTCTCCCTGGAGATGTGCAACTCTGACACGTTCTTATGAATTGGTCGCTTCGGATTAGATTTTTTCCGGGTGTGTCGAACAGGTAATTAAAAAGGTAGCTAAAAAGAAAACAAGTGAGATGGGTTAAACAAGTCAAACATGGTGAACATAACTGAAAGTGCATTTTTAGTGTATAAAAGCTCCTAAATCATTTAACACAAAAAAATTATACCATTACTAAAATAATCCAACTTTTGTTAAACCAGATGGCGATCAGTCACTTAAAATAATCGGTTTCAATAAATAAGTAGTGAAACAAAAATAATACTATGAATCATCTCTGCGCATAATGTTATTTTTGTTTATTCAAGATTGTTGTAAGTGATCAAGTTATTTAAGTTCTCATAGAATGGTAAACATGATATATGTAGTATTGTACAAGGGTAAATATGATAACACTAAATGCAGAAGAATATATGTAAAACACTGAGCTTTTAGAAGGATATATATATATGTGTGTGAAGTGAACATATACCTCTCTCATTGCGCTTGGTCTCACTTAATTCTTGCCTTCTCAAAATCCTCAAAAGAAATGCTCAGATTTCTCCCTATTTGATCACTTTCAACACTTTCAACACTTTCTATTTCCAACTCTGAATTAGATAAACTTTCCAAATTATTTCCGATATTCAAGTCCATATCATCTGACAAAGATTTATTTTACTACTCTCAGGAGACAATGTTTCATCATGGATCTTGCCAATGAACCGCCTAAGAGAAACAAAGGCAGCTTCATTGCAGAGGGACACCAGGTCAGCACCCACAAACCCATGGGTTGTCATAGCCAAATGATGAATTTCAGTATCTAAAAGATTGTGTTCTTTCTCACTAAGCAAAGTAAGTAATATTTCATAACGTTGACTTGGAGATGGCACACCTGCACATAATTCAAACAAAGAATAAACGTTTACTTTAAAATTACATAGTAATGAGCAATTCATTCAAGGGGAAAGCTTTTGAGTGAAACACGCACATATATCTATATATAAATAACAATCATCTTGAGGATCTCCTACATACTTGGAGAAAGGATACAACTTCTTGTAAGTGTTGGGTTGGGTAAGCCTTCAAACATTTCTTGTTAAATAATTTCAAATTTTAATTTATAACTAATATGTCACATATGATTACAATTAGTATAATATTACAAAAATAATGAACCTTTTTTATTTTGAATTAAACTATTTTGGAGGTTTTATGCATTAAAACTATCAACTCATTTGAAAGTTTCCTTCAAGCTATTTTTTATCTATTTTATCCTGCTTGGCCCATTATAACTAAAGCATAACACAATTAGACTTGTTTATAACCAAACATATGGAAATTGTTTCATAAGTTTCTTTACCTATTTCAATTTCCCTATCAAGTCTTCCTGGCCGTCTGAGTGCTGGCTCAATGCTATCAGGCCTATTAGTTGCAGCAATAACAAGTAAGCCTTCTGTTCTGCTAATTCCATCCATCAAATTTAGTAAAGTTGCAATGATTCTTCCAGAAAGTTCTTCACCACCTTCTTTCCGTGATGGTGCAATGGCATCCAATTCATCTATGAATACCTTAACAAACCAAAAAAATTAGTGCTCCATAATTAACATTTTTATCCAAATGAGACCTCATAGGTTTAGCCCATCTGTCAATTATGTGCACAAGTTCATTCATCCTCACATAATGAAATGAAACACAAATAAAAGTGAGAATATAAATTAACAAACAAAAGAATAATGATTTTAATAATTGCATCGTATTCCCATTTAAGCTTATTGTTGTGTTTATTAAACCTATACTTATGGTTTACTATGTTGTCATTCATTGTGTCATCAGATATACTAGCAAGAAAAAAAGGACCAATTAGCCAGCTACAGTCACATGCAGATTTTTTAGAGGTGGCAAAATGGGCAAGTCAGGTGGATTGGTACCTAGTCAAATGGGTTCGAGAACCAAACACTTTCAATTCCAACAAAATAGAAATAAAAAACTACATAGTCAAATGTCATTACAAATTTATTCAAGAATAATCTAATTTTTAATATAATGATTTAAGATTTTTATGAACCTGTTCAACCCATTTGACTCATTCCCTTTAAGCTAATTTTGTATTAGTTTGATCAATTAGAGATAAAACATAGCCAAAATCAACCATTCATCGGTAAATGATTCAAAATTGCCACCTCTATTTTTTTATCCTTGGAGAAAAGATTTGGTACGAGTGACATGGAAAAACAAATTAATAAAAAGGTTAAAGAAGTGTGATGAAAATAGGAAAAAAATAAAAAAAGAACTTACCACAGCAGGTGCGGCTCTAATAGCTGAATCAAAGACTGCATGTAAGGCTTGTTCACTTTCACCATAAAATTGACTCACAATTTCTGGTCCATTAATAGGGAATAGATCAACACCAGCATCATTGGCACACAATCTGGCCAATGAAGTCTTCCCTGTGCCAGGTGGACCATGAAGTAGCACTCCTTTTGTTGGACGTAAACCCATACTATAAAAAATTGATCAAAAATTGCCTTTATCAGTAAAAAAAGATATTGTAAATCGTTTAGGGGGTGATTGCATGTTTGTTTTGAAAGTGATTATGGATATTGGATAATCAATAATTAGTTGTAATAAAAAAGACTAAAATGATGGTGAGAATCAAAAGATTCAAATTTTGGGAGGCTTCATGAGGTGCTTCTTTAGGAGTTAAACTTCCATTTGTCCATATATCAAGAAAGAGTTTGCTGTGTGTCTACTATTTGAAATTGTAACAATCAGATGTTCGAGGGTTTACAAATTAGGAATATTTAGAATTAATAGATAAAAGGGTATATAGCACCAAATGAGTCAGTTTATGTAATGAACTATTCTTTCACCATTTAATGTAATAATTTTGTTCTGTGACCATTTGTTGCACTTGACCTGCTATAATGGGGAAAAGACCTGGTATAAATAGTTAAAAGGTGACATGGCAACAGCTTGTCTCAGTTATAGTACTTGGTTTGCATCAAATGGTGATGAAATATAGTTTTTTAAATCAAATGGTAAAAAGAGATATTACATATGATGACAAAAACATCAAAATTAGATTAAAAGAAAAGTGGTAAATAAGTAATTTCTTGTAACCTTAGATAATCCCTTTTGTTGCAGTTTGAATGATAGTGATTATTTGACCCCTAAAAATTCATATAATTAGAAGAATCTATTAATCCAAACTGATAACTATGACCCCTAAAAATTCATATAATTAGAAGAATCTATTAATCCAAACCTGATAACTATGACTTCCAATTGTAAGACCATATTATCAGTTCCAAAAAACAAATCCAACACCCCCCCCCCCCCCCATCCCCCTCTAGCTATTTCAGCCCTTGTGTACTTAACCTTGTATTTACATGTATATAAGCAACATGCCAAAAACCTTCATTTGAATGAAGCAGCAATAATAATACAGAAGGAAAAACAACATATTAGCATTGCCGGAATAAAGTAGAAGTAAAATATACCTTGAAAGAGTGTTCTTTTTTGATGATGCAATAATAATATCCTTCAAAACCAAATACTCCTTTGACAAGCCTCCCAATTTCGGAATATCATTCAGTATCTTATCTATTCTATCCTCACTACTTATATCAAAATTTGTTTTCTCAGAAAACAAATGAACGTTGGTGCCATGGTCCACCAAAAAAACATTACCATGCTCAGATATATCTGAGGATTGAAGAAACAAACCATTATTTCTCTCAAAATCCTCATAATATTATTATAATCATTATTATGCTCGGATCCTTTTTCTGCATCTACAACCTTGAAAAGACAAAGCTCTGAAAGTATTGGAATTACTACAAGGTTTCCATAAATTAAATGACGGGAATTTAAGATAGACATAGTGCAGGTCTGAAGAAGCTTTTTTCCAATTTCATCCTCCAGTATTTCTTTTATATTACAAGAACCAAAAGACGAGTCATCCGATTTTGAAGCGGTCAAATGGGTTCGACCATGTCTTGGTGAAGTTGGCATGCTGGAACAGGGAGAACTTAATTTTGACTTCGTCAGAGACGGTGTCTTTGGCGATGAAATATTTCCATTTTGGGATGGAAGATCAGCGTTAGATGTTTTGTTATTTTGATTAGTAATTGAACTCCTTGACGAAACCAAGGATAAATGTAGGTCTTTGCATTTGTGTATTGAAATTGAATTATGGTTTACAGGATAAACAAAAATTATCCTGCCAGAACTTGGATACCCCATTGCAGAGGAAAGGGTTGAAGATAATCGCACACCATTTTTTGTAACCTGAAATAAAAATGAACCAAACCATTTAGAAACCAAAAAGATTGCATAAATCATATGATTCTTGATGTTTCAAACCTTACAAGAAGGGAAAACTGTAGCTAGAATGAAGTGAATTCCTGTTCCACTAACAGTTTTTTCATTGAACCCATAATGTCTGGCACATACATCCATCAATGAGCTAAGAGGATGACCTGAGACATCTTTCCTTAAAGAAGCAAGTGATACCTGTTGATAAATTTTGGATATTATCAACCCACAAAAACGAAAAAGGAGTATTTAGGTTATTGTAAAAAGGCATTATGACAGGACATACCAATATTGATGCCTAATCATATATGTTGAACCAGAAGTGAACCACTTTATGGTCGATTATATATATTACTATATAACACAGATACAAAATTTTATGTCTGATACAAACTGTATTTTTTATGGCCAATCATATTCAGTTAGCAATGCTAGAATGGTAGCAGCATGATAGAACTCTAAAGAAACCTTCATTGGTTTTGGTAAGGTCATATAGTACAATTAGTGTGTTTGGATTGGAGTTCTGAAAGTGTTTATTGTGACTTGACGAATTAGATATAAAATCATAATTCAAATAACCAGTTAATTTAGTTAGGCCTATAGATTACATGAGCAAGTCTACATGTATCACAATAATCGGTTTTCATACAGCAAAAGGTTACATGCGTCCCCAAATGGCCAACTATCATTAATACGACCTAAAATAACTATAAACAAGAATCATGACCACTTTTACCCAAACATTGAATTCTGATTATTGCAACTTCAAATTAGGGGTGTTTGGGATCGAATTTGCAAACGAAATATCCAATCATTGTGTTTCAAATTGCACAAAGTTAACTTTAACAGCTATAGGAAGCAATTGATTCTGATTATCAACTTATTCAAGAATCACATAATAAGTTCAAGAGTAGCTTACCCAAAACTGATTATCAATCAACCACTTCTGGTAATCTACTTGTTAAATCACCAAATAATATCAACTAATTAAAAAAAATTACCTAATAACTGTTAAAAGATTTAAACTTACAGACACAATGGAACCAGGGGTGATTGAAGAAGCGATCATGGAGGATTCTGAAAGCCATATTTTACACCCTTTGGATTCAATTCCACCAAAAGCATCTTCATTTATACGACAAATCAAAGCAGAAGTGCCAATAAACGAAGGGTATTTGGTAGAAATCTCTTCCAGTGAACGCAATAGCAACTGTTCATCATCTTCGTCGTTGTAATTTGAGTTCAGATTCGAATACGATGATGAACTGCTGCGAGGAGATGGTGTTGCTGCATCTGAATTGGAAAAAGCCTTTGATTTGGAGTTCTTCTTGGTCTTTGAAGGCATTGTTTCAAGCAGAAAACATCAAAGATTTGGGGATTTGGGGTTTCAGGTTCTTTAAACCCAAAATGAGGGTTTTGGGGTGATTTGCATATTGTAAACGAGCCCTTTGGTTTTAACATTCTTGCTGTTTTTTAAATAAATCTTGAATTTCTCTCTTTTTGTTCTTTTTTCAAACAATTGTACCTACCTATCTATTAGATAACGATAATATGTTAACGATATTGTTTTGTGATCGAGTGTTGTGTTTCGAGTTCACTTAATGTGAGAAGGGAAAGAAAATTGTTTTTTTTCTTTAATTAATTAAATTTTATAACTCATCGTTTTTTTTTTTAACTGTCCCCATAAGCTACGCACGGCTAACGCCATCCATTTAAGCCGTTAGCTAGGAATCACGTGCTTCTTACATGAGGGGCATTTTTGTTTTTTTACTTTAACATTTTACTAAACTTGTATAGGGTTTACAACCTTCTTCTTAATCGTCTTCTTTCCCACGGGAGTTTGTAAGTTCAATAATGGCATATCAGACGAACAAGTGTGCTTGTGGATATCCAACCTCTATTTCAACCTCTTGGACATCATACAATTCGGGTGCATGGTATAGATCTCAAGTTTTGCTCTAGGGTTTAGGCTTTTGTTCGAAGGTTTGATAAGATGAGTTCTAGATCCCTTTAATTTTATGTTTTAAACTCTTTTGAGGCTGAGATGTATTCCTATATGTTAAATCTTTGATAACTTATTCTAAACTATGATAAGAGTGGTACTTTTATAGAAATGTTATGTTTTAACGAATCTATGATGACTTTGTATGCATGGTATGTTCTAGTTATGAACCCTAGCTAAATGAGGACATGATCTATGGATTAGAGTCATGCACATACTAATTATATCACAAAGTACCTAAGTTTGAAATGGACAGGAGGTTTAGGGGGTGTTTGTTTTTTTAAAAATCCTCTTCCCCACCTCTTTATATGCGCGCTCGCAGACGCGGGAAGAGGTTTTTACTTCGCAGACTGTTTGTTTTCTGGAAGACGTTTCATTAGGGTTTAGGGTTTAAAAAACGTCTTCCTGACGTCTGCACGGAGAAGATGTGGAACAAGGTCTTCACAACCTCTTCTAAACTCTTCTGAATCCATTTGAGCCATAACATTTCTCTTCCCCCACATACCGACCTCCCCTTCCCCTTCATTTGAGCCCTAACAACCGTCGGCCCCCTCTTCCCCTTCACCACCGTCGGCACCTCACCACCATCGCCACCTCGCCACCGTCGCCACCTCGCCACTGCTTCCCCTTCACCACCGCCGGCACCTCGCCACCCGCTTCCCCTTCCCCCTTCGGCCCCCCTCCCCCTTCGGGCCCCTCCCCATTCGGCCCTCGCTCCCCCTTCGGCCCCCCTCCCCCTTCCGCCCCCGACCCCTGTCGTCCCCCCACCCCCTTAGCCACCTTGAACTTCCACCGCCACTCCCGACCAGCAGGTCAGGTTCCTCATTGGCAGTGTCGGGAATTGAAACCGCGTCACTTCTCAAATCCTCTAATTTCAGAACCTCATCTGCAATCTTTATTGTGTGATTATTTTTGTTCTGTAATGTTATTTGAAGAGACTATCTTGCAATTTCCCTGGTCATACTATTTTGTAGTTCTTTTGCATATGAAACGAGCTGTCATTTGTTTAATGATTTGCAATAGTGACTTAGATGTGTATATATAATAAATTAAGAATGCAATGAAAATATGTGATCAATGTTATGGTCAATTGGGGGCAGTTAGGTTCATCAAACGATTCAGGAGATGGGTTTTGAGATGGATGTTATGTAGGTAGCTCGTTGATTAAACTGTATGTTGAAAATGGTTGCATTGAGGATGCACGCCAACTGTTTGACAAATTGCCTCAAAGAGATATTATATTAATGTTATATACTATATATTAATATAATATATTAATATTATATATTTATTAATATATAATATTAATGTTAAAGTAATTTTTAGAGTTTAAAAAATAGGTTTAATTTAGTTACAGAATATTTTAGCATTCTGCTAATGTTAGAAAAACAAACAGTCTTTTTCTTGCAGACTGCAGACGTTTGGTCTACCTCTTCTGCTACAGATGTCTGCAGATGTGGTCCGCAGACTGCAGACGTTTTCCTACAGAAAAAAACAAACAACACCTTACTCAGCCGCATTAGTTCATCCCACCAACATTTGTTTCCTAACCTTCATTTTACCAAATGTGGTCACCCGCATTGGGTACCCGCATCAGTTATCTCAACCGCATTAGTCTCTATCCGTATTAATTGCTCACCCACATTTGTTCAAACACCATAAAAACCAAGGTTGGTCATCCGCTTTAGTTGACTGCATTATTTCCTTCACTCGTATTTGTCCAAAGTAGTCACATAAGTCTAAGTGCTACACCCGCATTAGTTAAGAACCGAATACTATTACCCATATTGAATGTTAGTTAGGAATTTATCTAGGTTAATGCTTTGATTTTGTTAAAGGTTATTATGTGGTTATTATATGGATATTATCTAATGTTTCATACTATGTGTTGAGAATGAAAGACTACCTTGTAAATATTACTTATGATTAAAGTGGAACATAAACGAATGAAAGAAATGATAGTGAAACCTAATGAAATTTTACCTAAGCCTTAATGATGATGAAAAGTCTTGCAAGAAAAATGAATGAAGGTGCATAACCATGTTGTCATTAGCTCAATAGATGTGCAGTTGTTTTAGCCCATGAGGATGTACATTAGGGTTTAATCCTTGTGATTGACCAATGAATGAATGGGATCTTTTCATGAGCAAGCTTCATGCCTAGCAGTGTGGATCAACTATTAGGGGTTATCTATCATGATAAATGTGTAATGGAAGGGGTTCAACATTTGTTGCTAATCATATGATGTAGGTTCTTGCTTTGTGAAGACCCGGTTTTGGAAAAGAGGAAAGATAATAAAAGAAAAAAAGATAATGACATGTTAAGGAACATTATAAGTCATTTGACTATTATGTATGATGAATGTGTGTTCATTATCAAAAGATCTAAAGGTATGTTTTGTATATTATTTCAAAACTAAAACTCATACGGTAACATTGACTTTGCATTCATATCAGTTGGCAGATAATGATGTTATTAATGATGGCATGGATGATGAAGCTACTTGGCAACCAGAGTCTATCATCCACACGTTTAAACTTATGCTCTAATTCGTAATGAATAATGTTAATGTTTATAATTCCAAAATAACATGTAATTTAACAACTTATTTATGAATGACTTAAAGTATTCTCCTACAATGATTTTCTATATCAACATATTATATTATGTTTTTTTGCTATGAATAATCAACGGTGAGACTTTCTGGGAATGGGCCTTAGAAGGAGGCTCAACAGGGGATTAACTAATAGAAAAGTCAATAGGAGATTCACTAACAAGAAAGTTAACAGGGGATTAACTAATAAAAGGATTAGTATAGGATTGATTAACAAGATCATTAGTTTGAGTAACCACACCATCATCTCTTACATCAAATTGGCTTTGATCAATAGATTTACATTCTAAGGCTAATCTCCTTCTACAAGCATTTGTTATTTCTTATGTGCTTTTATGAGTTGAGAATGCCCTATTCATTATCATCCAATTCTTCAATCATTGCCTTACTTTTTGTAAGAAAGAAAAAGTAGGTTTCAACCTCTATTTTATGATGTTCAATATGTATCTCTATCAACTTATACACATCAACATATTTCAAGAACAATAATACATCATCATCATTGCCTAGAGCCCTTAAGCCAAAATTTAAATTCTTACTGAGAATCTTATAATGGTAAAATATGATTTCATTTTCGGAGTAACCTAACTCTCTCGTTATCTTAATTACCTCGTACCATGAAAAATCATCTTTATCCATCAGATCAACATATCTTACCACACCCTCTATGTAGCTTCTGTTTGGGAATATCGTAAACATTCACTATGGTAATCATCTTTCTTGTATTCCTAACATACCTTCATCCATTATATCAACATATCTTAATTACCTCGTACCATAAAAAGTTCACCTTTCTTGTATTATTACCTAAAAAATAAGACATGAATCACAATATCATATATTCAAAAGCCGTTATAACACTTTAATAATCCAAATGTATAATCTTTATACTTATTCCTCATCATACAGCTCATTCACATCCAACTGTTCTCAAACAAAACGAATGTACCAGAACCCACCTACCATGACAACTTCCGATGTGAGATTTTTGAAAGATCGCTTTGATTTATTTAATGATTGTGCTTTGATTTCGTTGGGAGAAAGTCGGAGGGTTTTGGGGTGTACTAGGAATCGAATGTGAGATTTTTTAAAAATGAATGGGTATTTGGATTTAATGTAGTGTTAAAGAGAAAAGACAAAATTTCCCTCATGTGAAGAGCACGCAATTCCTTGCTAACGGATGAAATTGATGGCGTTAGACAGGTGTAGCTTACGAGGACAATTTGCAATGTATAAGGAGTCAAATCAAAATATTGAAACGTTTGGATAAAAACCATCATTTAGATCAAACCACACGAAGCAAAAGTGAAGTTTAATCTTTTTATTTTTCTCTTTACTTGTTTTCAATTTGGAATGAATGATTTTAGCTTCCAACTCTCATCCTTTTTTCTTCTATTCCCTCCTTAAACGAACTGGAAAATACAACTTTCTTATTTTTCTTTCATTTCCTCTAAAAAAATTCTCTAGAACACAACTTTTTTCCATCCGATTCCATTATCTTCTCTTTTTAAATGAACTTGATAACACAATGTAACGTCATAAACTCAAGTTGCGAGAAACAACTTCTTGCATAAAGTATGATTGTGTATAACGTATTCTAAATTTTTACCAAAGTTATGTATGGTAAAGTCATCAAAATCACTTCACATCATTATATGAATTAATATGTATTATTATATCATCTATTATTATTATTTTAACTAATTCTGATAGTATATAAAATATATAGGGTAATTTTATATATATTTTTTTAAACTTATAAAATTATATATTTTCCCAAATTATGCTTGAGGATATATGTAGTTTTACAAGTTTATAATAGGATATATGTAATTCTCCCAAAATATAAATTATAGATTAGTAATAGTGATATGATGATTATGAATTAATACTTAAGCTATCTTTGAATTTGACATGTTTTCTTGTTGAAAATTTATCATTTTTATCATTTTTATTGTTTTTCTTTTTTCATAGAAATTGTATACAAAAATAAATTACATACCTTGTTCATGAGTACAAATTAACAGAACATGAGTTCATTATTTAAATGTGTAGACCTATTAAAGGACTTAGCATATAAAAAGTTTTTAACTAGAAAAATAATACTTAACATTTTATCATAATTGTATTCATTTTCAACTAATTCATCAAAAGTTGCAATTTAAAGAACGCCAACAAAAAAATGACCTTGCTAGTTAAACTCCTTAGTGGTTGACGTAAATCCCGAGTGGGTGGGTAGATTTTGAATTATATCAATATAAAATTTCTTTTTGTTGAACCAATATGACTACCCAACGAGATCCCGAGTCTAGCTTGCATAGTAACAAACACTGTTGATGCATCAAAGAGAAATATGTTTTCTCTATGAAAACCATCTAACTTTAGAATAAGTATTTGATCAAATAAAGCAACACTGTGTTGATATGTGTAGAGTTGAGAGAATTTTGGAAAGACTACGTGTTATCTTTCTTCCTCTATTTATAATATTTAATTTAGGGTTGCTTCACGGTGGTTCCTAGGAGGATTTTATGGGTCTTGTAAGGGGACAAAACCAGATGCATGCTTTGTTTGATCGTAATCAGGGTATACTTTTCTTATGCGTGCTCCGCGTTTCCCTCACATCAAATGTCTTGACAAGGTCGTGGTCCTTGTCTAACAAGTTTTTTCTGACGAGTCAAGTCTACCAATGAATACTTTATCAACTTATGATTCTAGAACTCCAACTTTAAACACCAAATCTAACCCTATCCTAGTTTACCGCCACTGTGTGTTTGTAATGCATGCATGTTAGTTCCTATTTTCTACATGAGCATATTTTAGTAGCCACATCTACTATACTCAAACCATTCCATTGTTCACTTACTAGCACTTGTTGACCACTCCACATGATAGTGTATTACGGACTCCCAGACTTTATCAAGTTAAATGTCTTGTAATTGTCGTTGTTACTGGACCATCATATTTAGCAATCAACTTGTACACGATGCTCATAATTATTTTCTAATATACTTTAAGCAATTGATTATTGTCTTGTTCCTACCTCTTTCCAACTACTTATTAAAAACCTCACACAAATTATTAACAAGAACATCACACTTTGACCAATTTATCACAAATTAAATGAAATCACTTAATAAATGAGATAACAAAACAAATTAAATCACATATATAAATAAGTTAGATAACAAAGGAAATCACATACCATTGAAATATTATATTGACAAATGTTTAGGTGGTATTTCTTGCACCACTTGTGTAGCAATGGATATTATTTTCTATTTGCTTTCATTTGTGTGTTAAATAAGAAATTGTGGTTGCATCTGCACATCTTCATTATAAGTTGTTATACATGTTGCCTCTCTATTTGTATTTCGTATTTTCATGGATATGCCTCAAGCGGTACCTATGTTCAGCAAAAAGATACACCTATTTGATTGCTGGTATAATACGCGTAAGGCCCCATTCCCGGGACGCTTATAGTTGGTCAATCATTGCTCATAAAACATATAATTACATTTATATTTCATAAAACATCACAGCAGAACATTAAAATAACTTTTTCTTTCATAATAACTGATTTTGCAAGTTAATACAATCATTCATTACACATTTTCATTTGTTCGCATTACAATGCAAAAACAGTTACAAAAGAATGCCATCCAAAATGTCATGTAGCTACCCCGTGACATCCTCAGCAATGCTCACCTGCCAACTGGAAAATGCATAAAATGTCAGCATTGCTGAGTGAGTTCTAGTTTTATAATAAAACACACTTTACTTTCATTAAAACATTCATTACTTTGCATGTGATCACACATCATACGTACGCGTAGATAATATCATTATTATCCTCTTTACTAACTATCACTTTCTTTTATTATCTCTGTATCTCTTTATCTCTTTCCGGATCAGTGTCATCAGCTATACCCCAAACGTATGCACAAAGTGGGTACTGGGCCAAAGATCATAAATGACTTCCATAACGCACATAGCCTGGCACCAGCACCGGGGCAAGCGACAAAGATCCCATCTGTATACCACACCCCAAACATATGCACAAAATGGATATTGGGCCGAAGATCATAAATGACTTCCATAACGCACATAGCTTGGCACCAACACCGGGGTGAGTAATCACTATAAACCATGTACTATATCACTAGTCAGTCACAAATACTGGACCCTTGCGTGTATCCTTAAGGGTTAGCTAAACCACACATAGTTGAGCTTACGACATTTTAGAGTCGTGCACCTCCATACATTTTGCTTGCAAGCCTTTTTATACTTTCTCTTTCATTAATGCATGCATTCTATCATTATGTTCCTCTTTCATTATCTTTCACTTTACGTTACATAATACTTTATCATTTCTTTCACAACTATAACACGTAAAGCCACGGGAAAGATAAACATACATCATAATAAGGAACATTAACATGCACAGTCAACATCATCACACAGGGCATCATGCAACATAACATACATCTTACATACCATCATGCATAAGCATCATACATCATAACATGCCTATCATAACCTCTATGACCTCAAAAGTCAGCTTACATGAATCCCCCAATATCATCCTAAGTCAAATCCAAATTCTAACTTTTCCGTAGAAAGTCAAACTATTCTAAGTGTTCATCCGCATTTGTGTTACTTCATTCGCATTTGTTCATCCTCATTGACCTTACTCATCCGTATATCCCATACTTAGTCAATGTTCATCCGCATTTCATCCAATACTCATCCGCACTTAACACTTTGTTTTCTCTCAAACTCACCTAGAACAACACTCGGGTAAAGATAGAATCAGTAAGAGTTGATCACAATATAGAAAGTAATAAAGAACACAAGAAGTAATTTTCAAGGTACTTTTATATATTGCTTCTCAACTCAATGATACAAGAATCTTACAAGCAGTGTCGAATGAGTTACAAAGAGAACCTATATATAATACTACCTACAACTGAATATACTTTGATACCAGCTGGGATCCTATAGCTAAAGTCTATACTACAAGACTATAGTTTAAGGTATCTCGGATAAAGTCTTATCTGAGATTTGGTAGTCAGGACATGTCCCCGACTTATCTTTTGTCACCAACTAAAGTTGGTAACTTGTACTATCATAAAAAGGTGAACAGTGGAATAAAGTATAGTCAATTGTATGGCTCTTTGAGAAAACACCATACAGTATCAGAGGTCTGCAGCGGAGTGTCAGAGACCATACTTGTGCCCACTGGTTCATAACAGTGTCTTTCGAAGGTTAAATGGCTTTGGAAGAGTAAGTACTTCTGAAGCCACTTATACTTCGGAAGAGGCTGCTTCTTCTAAGGCTTGGAGACTTCTCTTTATCATCATACTTCGGAAGTAGTCTTCAGGCTTTTCTTCTAAGACTAGATCTTCGGAAGCATGTTCTTTGCTTCGGGAGTAGAGTTATGTCTTCGGAAGTTTATCTTTCACTTTGTCTTCGGAAGAACTCTACAGCCTTTGGAAGTTCCATGCTAAGCTTCGGAAGCCCTTGCATGCAGTACCAAAATTGTCTAAGTGAATTGGATTTGGTTGCACCAGCCTTCTTCTTGATCCAACAAACTCCCCCTAGGCTGATGCTACCAAAACTTCACTTGTTTCTGCTTCTTAAAACTTTTAGCACCAAGGAGAGTAGATATTTATCTGTCTCCTTGTTCTTCCTTGATGTGGTGTTGAGAAGTTTGTACAGATCCTTGGTAGACAGGAAGTCCAGTCTGTCACCTTGGATAACATGTACCCTCTGTAGTTGCCCTCTGAAAAGAGTTAGTTGATAGGCTCTATAATCATATTCCCATCTAACTATAGGTTCTAACTCTGGACCCTCCACCATCTGTAGAAAGGCGGTGCCCTTGGTGGGAGATCTTCCTTGTCTTCCTGTCTTCTCAACTTCAACTCTTCTTCAATCTTGGCTTTTGCAGTTAGTTCGGCTAGATGAAGACTGCTGAGATGATTTCTGATGAGTGCCATAGTTTTAGAGTTGGAGGAGTTGGAGAATGGCTTCTCTGCTAACTCAGTAATATCAAACCTGCTGGAGTGTAACAGAGAGGTTGCATTAAGTCTATTGACTTCGCCATTCTCCCTTTCCACAACAAAGTTGTTAGAAGTTTCATCGAACCTCCACTGGACTATTTACTTTCTAGGCACAAGAGACTGATTGGGAATCTTGTCCTCTTTCTTGGTGTCCAGCAGAGTTACCAGTTTCCTTCTAAGCTTTTTCTCTCATCATTCAGTGAATCTGAATTGAGACCTAGAAGTCTAGCTGTCTGGTCCAATGTTCCTCTAGGTAAATCAAGAAATTAATCTCTTGTGAGGAACAAGAGGATCCATCAACATAGGTAATGTTGACAGAATCTTCATCACATGAGACTTCACTCAAGGTTGTGCAGTTGATGAGCTTGGTCTTGATTACCTGAACTCCTCAAGAGAGAGATGTTGAGAAGGTTGAGGGGATGGTTTGGATGGTTGTTGGGTAGGTTGAGGTTCAGAGGTTCTGGGAAGAGTTTTTGGTAGGATGATGGGAAGTTTAGGTGGTTGGGGTGATGAGATGGATGTGGGTAAAGATGTGGGTTCATGGGTGAAGGGTTCGGTTTTGATGATGAAAGGTAGGGGTGAAAGGAAATTTATCCTGTCTCTCCTCAGCTGCAATTCAGCTTCCTTCTATTCTTCTACTTCTTTCTCCAAGGCCAACCTGGCTTTTTCTTCAAGTTTCAGTCGGGTTGCCTTCTCCAGATCCACCAACTCCTCTAGTGGTAGCAGGAGTGTTTCTTCATTGGCAGCTCCCATTTGGATAAGCTGGTCAATGATCTCTTTCCTTCTCTTATTTTTGACAGCCTCCTGATTGGCTGCAGCTGCTTTTCTACTGGCAGCTAGCAACTTCTCAGTTGGAAGTCTTTCTTTCTTCTTGAGTTTCTCAATCTTTTCCTCTTCCTGAAGCTCTTCCACAGTCATCTTTATTTTTCCTTTATCTTTGAAGAGCCTGACTGTGGTGGTTCTTGGAGAGTGAATTCTGATTGTGAGAGAGGCAGAGATGGTGTCTGGGATGGAGGTAGATTCAAAAAGTCCTCACTGTTCACCTCAGATGCCATTTCAAAGATTGCATCTATGATGATCAGTTCCTCGGACATTTTAAACAGTCCTTCCGCAGCTTCCATTTCAGCTTCGGAAGATTCAGCTTGTTCTTCCGAGGCTTTAACTTCAGCTTTGGAAGTTAGAGGAGATACAGAATCTGTCCCAACTGTTTCAGTTGCTGGGCCATCAGTCCCTATTTCCCCTTTGAAATGAATCTTAGGTTCCATGTGGGCCTTAGGTTGACCAACTTCTTCCACAGTGGTAGAAGGTTCAGCCAGCCTCTAAAGCTCTTCAGCTCCAAAGCAAAGCATTGCAGCATCTAGGCTTGGCTGATCAGAAGAGGTTCTTAACAAAAACTTGGTGAAGATTCTGTAGAGATTGTTGAGCATCTTTGAATCAATCTGAAGGATAACTTGAGATGGCTCAAACACAGTGATGATAGGAGTAGAAGAGATTGAAGTTGAAGTTTGAGATTGTGGGTCCTCAAGTGTTTGTCTCTGAACATTCTCCCCCTTTTTGGTAGCATCATCTTGAGAGCTAGATGAGCTGGAGGAAGAAGCAAATGAGACCTGAACAAGTACATGCCTAACAGACCTCTCTGTCTGTTTCTCAGCTAGTTTGGCCTTGAGACTGTCAATCTCAAGTTGCTGAGTGGCGGACCTTGCTTCTAAAGTCCTAACCAAAGATTCAAGGTTTGAGACTTTAGATAGAAGGTCTTGAATGAGGAGTTTCATGCTTCCCTCATCTTCTTTTGAAGAATCACGGGGAGATGAGGTAACATACCTAGTATGTTTAGCCTCACCACCAGATGTGGTTTCTTGGCACCCTTGTTTCCCGTGCTCAATGATGTCTCTTTCAAAGTCATCAAAAGGCTCAGTTGCCGCAGATTCTGTCTGAGATATGTTACCACTGTCCATAAGTTCCATTGAGGCATCTTCTGTAGTGGCATCTGAATCTGCATAAGTCCCCTCTACACCAGTGGGACTCACCTCAGTTATGGGTTGCTGATGGGAGCTAGAGATAAGGGATTTCTCCGGGCTCTGTTAATCTTGAAGAGAGTGTTGTAGATCAACGTCATTTCCATGGAGAGATGTTATCTCTTCATCAGTTTTGAAGAGAAGGTCAGTAAAAGATAGGGAGGTTAAGCCTACTAACCCGAGACCTTGGTCAATGTCTACAGGCATTGAGCCTTTGGTGGGGTTGTCCCTAGTTGGCTGCTCAGAAGAGTATAGATACTCATCCTGAGTGCTGTTGGTTTGGGTGTCGGGCTCCTGGGTTTGAGACTGAGGAGACTTAAAACCCATATTGAGGTCAAAAGAGAAGGAGGTCAAAATTTTCTAGGGCAGTAAAAATTGCAAGTTAGAAGATGAAATTGAATAGTCGAGATTATTTAAAAGAGGGTGGGAAAGCGGTAATGGGGGTAAGGATAAGGTGATGTGATGGTTTAGTAGATGAATTGACAGTGGCGGTAAGGTTAAAATCAGTTAAATAATCCGACATCATTAACAAAATCTTTGCTTTTTACAGTGTGGGGCCCAAGAGATTTACGTTACATAGTAGAATCTTCCTTCCAAGTGTAAAACATTTCCGAAGGTAATTTGTCTTCCGAAGGCAATTCTTACTTCCGAAGCAAAAACATTGCTTCCGAAGGTTAGGATTGCTTTCCCAATGGAGAGTGTGTAAGCCTCGGAAGTAGATCTGATACGCAATCAATCGCATCTTCTGAGACCAAAAACTCTTCCGAGAAGAAAATTATCCTTTGAGAAATTTTGCTTCGGAAGATATGAAAATAACTTCCGAGGGTTAATTTCTCTTTGGAAGGAATTTACACTTAGAAAATTTCAGAAAGACCTTTTGTAACAGGGCTTAAATTTTATTGACATAAGACATTACATATTAAAAGGTTTTCAAAAGAGGTGATCTAATCAATGTTTATCATCCCAATAACTATTATGAGATACTTAAATCTTTGCACATCAAAAGATTTGGTGAACAAATCAACATATTGTTCATTTGAGTCAACTTTGATTAGTTTAATCAGATTTTTTTTCATGAATATCTCTAATGAAATGGTACCTAATGTCAATATGCTTTGTCTTGGAGTGCTTTGTCAATATGGATAGGAGTATTCATAAAGTTGAATTCATAGTCTAACATCTGATTCTAAATCCATAGCAGTTGAGCACAGTAGCTAGCAGCAGCAATGTATTCAGCTTCAGCAGTTGATGTAGAGACACAAGATTGTTTCTTGCATTGCCATGAGATGATCCTTCCACCAAGAAATTGACATCCTCCTGATGTTGATTTCTTGTCAATATTACAGCCACTATAGTCACTGTCAGAGTATCCACAAAGATTAAAGTCCTTGTTTTTGGGATACCAGAGACCCAATTTAGGTGCTCCTTTGAGGTATCTGAGGATTCTCTTAACAACAGCTAGGTGAGACACCTTTGGAGCAGCCTGATTTCTTGCACAGATGCAAGTAGCAAACATGATATCAGGTGTACTGGCAGTAAGATACATCAGAGAACCAATAATTGCCCTATACCGATGTTGATCAGTATCCTCCCCCTCAAGGTCAGGACAAAGATTATGGTTTCTAGGTATGGGTGTCTTGGCAGGCTTGCAATCCTTCATTTCAAATCTGTCTAAGATGTCAGAGACATACTTAGATTGATTAATGAAAAACCCTTCCTTTGTTTGCTTCACCTGAATCCCAAGGAAAAAGTCCATTTTTCCCATGGAACTCATCTCAAATTTTTTCTTCATAATGCTCTCAAAGTCCTTACACATCTGGTCATTTGAAGAACTAAATATGATGTCATCGACATAGACTTGAACGAGCAAGATTTCCTTTCCAGACTTTCTGATGAAGAGAGTCTTGTCAATAGTACCTCTAGTGTAGCCATTCTTCAGAAGAAACTGAGACAAAGTCTCATACCACATCCTAGGTGCTTGGTGCAGGCCATATAGAGTTTTATCCAATTTACACACATAATTGGGGTGTTGTGGGTCTTCAAATCCTGGAGGTTGGCATACATAGACTTCCCTATCTATATACCCATATAATAAGGCACACTTGACATCAAGTTGATAGACAGTGAAGTCCTTGGATGCAGCATAAGAAAGGAAGATCCTAACTGCCTCAAGTCTTGCAACTGGTGCAAATACATCAGTATAATTAATTTTTTCCTCTTGGGTGTATCCTTGAACTACAAGTCTTGCTTTGTTCTTGATGATCAAGCCTCTATCGTCTCTCTTGTTTTTGAAAACCCATTTAGTGCCTATTGGTACTTGACCAGATGGTAGCGGACATAGGTTCCATACCTTCTGTCTCTTGAATTGAAGCAGCTCCTCTTGCATCGATTCAAGCCAGCTACTATCTTTCAAGGCATCTTCTACCTTCTTGGGTCCCATCTGGGATAGGAAGCATGAGTAAAAGCAGACATTCCCATCATGAGTCTGTCCTCTTGTTCTCACTCCATTAGAGACATCCCCTATGATGTTCTCAGCAGGAAGAGTGTTGTGAATCCTAAGACGAGGAATCACTTCCAATTGCAGAGATAGGTCCAGGTTGGACATATTCTGCTCAGGAACTGGAACACTCTGTCCAACTGCTATTTCAAAATTATTCAATGAGAACTGATTGAATGAGTGAGAAACATCATCAATGGTTGGCTGTGAAGTAGTATTAACAGCTTCCCGTTCCTTCAAAACACTACTTCCTTCTGCCTGGTTTGTGGTGGATCACCTGATGAGTTTTGAGGCTCAGTAAGTGATTCACTTGAAGAAGCTTCACTATTCCTTTATATAGTTAGACTATCAGATCAGTGAATGGTAGCAGCTTGGTGTATTGCAGCTCTTGGAGAACTTGGACTAGGCCTAGGTAGCTTAAACAGTTGATCATCAGCAGTAGCATCAGCATCATTTTGAGCTCCTGTTCTAACTGAAACATTCTCACAAGATGGTTTAGAATAGTTTGGAAACAATTCTAAATCAAAGATATGATCAGGGCCATTCCCCCTAACACAAGGAGTGTGCTTATTAACAACTATATTGGATGACTCCTCAAATTGTTGATTCTTAATGTTGTATACTCTGTAAGCTTTGGAACTAGAAGAGTATCCAACAAAGATAGCATCATCCGACTTTTCAGTGAATTTTGCTAAATTGTCTTTTGTGTTAAGTATGGTACACCTGCTGCCAAAGGACCTTAGAAAGCCAATGAATGGTGACCTTTTGTTCCATAGCTCATAAAGGGTTTTTCCATGGGGCCTAGCCATGAGAACTCTGTTCTGCACATAGCATGCAGTGCTGACTGCCTCTGCCCAGAATGTAAGAGGTAGTTTTGAATCAGCTAACATAGTTCGAGCAGCCTCAACAAGTGTCATGTTCCTCCTCTCAGCAACACCGTTTTGGTGAGGAGTTATGGGAGCACTATATTGTCCGGCATTCCCTTTTGAGTTACAGAATGAGTCAAAAACGAAGTTCTTAAATTTAGTCCCCTAATCACTTCTAATAATTTTAACCATGTGATCAATTTGATTTTCTATTTTAAGAATAAAAGATTTTAATGTTTCAGCAGTTTCATCTTTAGTTCTTAAAAAGAATACCCTTGTAAAATTTTGTAAAATCATCAACTATCACAAGGCAATATGATTTCTCTTTTTCATCACTTGAACCATTTGAAAAGGTCCAAATGTGAAACCTTCCCTGACTCATACTTTTCTAACATTATTTGCATAATGTGTGCTTGCAGGATTGTAGTAACAATCTTTTGCCATATAGTTTTACATACCCCACATTATGCATGCAATTTTAGTCTTTTAGAAATGTGAGGGTTGTTGTTTCTTAGGCTTCTTTTCTTCATCAGCAACTTTTCCCTTCAACTTCTGATCCTTTGGAAAGACAGGAGTGTTGGTATTACACTCCTTTCCTGAATCAGAAGTACCTAACACTTGGAATCCAGTTGAGATAAAGACACCTTTCTACTTTGGGTCAATCTTCAGCTTGGACTCAGCCACCTTCTTGGTAGTTCTTCTAGCAGCTTTAGCTCTGCTCTTCTGGCCTTAGTGGTTAGGATTTGATCTTCATAGGAGGAGATGGGTACATTCACCTGTCCCTTCCCTGTGGTGGCCACTATTGCTGCTTCATCCTTCAACTCTAGTGAGGAAGGGTCAGCAGTTAGAACCTCGTGCTCCTCAGTACCACATCTAGGTAGTCTAATAGACTCATAGGAGTGTGGTTGAGCAATTCATTGGTTCCCAACCCTCTTTTGTTCTGATAATAGAGTTTGGAATGGGAGGATGATGCAAGAATAGCTTGGAAGTTCTGCTTAGAAATAGCATGCTTCTTGGCCTGAGCCTCAGCAGTGACAAGCTGGGCTTGAGCCTCAGACAATTTGGATATCAGATCTTTGATTTGAGTCTTGTAGTTGGTGTGTTTACGTTTTAAAAGAGACACAGTTTTCTCTAACTCCTCAATTTTCTTTTGATAGTCAGATTCAGCTCTTTTAAAATCAGATTTTAAGATGTTTAAAGACTCAATATCATATCTGATTTCCATATTGTAATCCTGATAAAGTTTAACTTTAGCTATACAGGATGGCGTACAGAGATGTTCATATACATGAGTATTACTTGTTCCATCCATGAGAGCTTGAGCAGGAGTCACATCTTGTACCATGAAGCTCCAGTCAACTTCTTGAGCCATTGCAGCTGTTTCAGTTGACTTCTCAGCGGGCTTTGAGCTTAAGGGATGTGTGGAGGCCTGTGGGGTTCTCGGATTGGTCTTGGGAGCCTTGCATTCCCTTGCAAAGTGACCCAGTTGGTTACAGTTGTAACACTTTGCCTTGGTCTTGTCAAACCCAAACTTGCTGGTAGTTGGGTTTTGAGGGAAATGCCTTCCAGTTCTCTTAAAGAACTTCTTCGCTCTATAAGTTAAAAGATCCATCTCTTGCACAATGTCCACGTACTCTACAACATCTGGACTCAAACACTCAAGATCATCAAAGCAGTATTGAAAATCACCAGAGTGTCCACTTCCTGAGACAAAGGCACAACTTTCTAGAAAGGAGTTGTGTTGAGCCTGTTGAGACTTTAGAGTCTCAGAAAAAGTGATGTATGGTCCAGGAAAGCAAGATGGCTGCTGGTAGGTCAGGTACTGCTGAGGTTGAGGGGGTAATGAGCCTTCAGCAACCATTAAAGTGTTGCTAGCAGGAAGACTCATGGGTCTGCTTGTATGGTGACCCTTCTTACTCTCCATCTCTAGGCGATATCATCGAGGATGCCATAGAGTTAAGTCATGGTGAGAGTGTTCAAGTTCTCTGTCCTCTTGATAGAGACACAGTAAAATGTCCACTCGTTTGGAAGAGCACTCATGAACTTTCTAGTAAGATCTCTAAGTTCAGGAGTGATCTTCACAAACTGAAGAGAAGAGATAAGATCCATGTACCTGAGGTACTGCTGGCTGAGAGTCTCTCCAGCAATATGAGTGAAGTTCTCAAACTGCTGCTTTAGCGAGTTGTTCTTCAAGTCATTGGAGCTTGAGTACATCTGAGCAAGTGCATCAAACAATTCTTTGGCAGTCGTGCAATGCTCGAACCCCACCATAATAGAGTTCGGTATTGCAGTCATGAGAATGGTCATAGCATTGCTGTCGATGTCCATCTTCTTTTCTGTCTTCGTCAGAATAGTCCTCAACAGCCTTTTCTATCATGCCACCGTTTCCACCAGGTAATGCCACCTTTGGCTTATACGGGCCATTGACAATGGAGTTCCACATCTTGTTGTCTTGGTATCTGATGAAGCCTTCCATTCTTTTGCTCTAGGACCTGAAGTTTTTAGCAGTAATGATGGGAGCCTTTGTCATGGTTCCCATCTCTACCTCTGACTTGTTAAAGGCCATTTTGAGTGAGTGGTTGTAGAGAAGAGTGAAAAACAAGTTGATTTGGATGGTTAGATCACGCAATCAAGAGCCTGAGAAGCTCTGATACCAATTGCATGATCGATATTGGTCACTTAACACTTTGTTTTTGTCACACCCCAACCTTGACGGCCGAAACATCGAGATGTGAGGGTTAAGATTGTTCACAACCACATAACGCTATATTTAAATGTAAATATTAAAATAATAAGTTTTAAAAGGCATTACAAACATAAGTCTCGAATATTGAAATAATCCTCAAAATAATCAAAACGAAACATAGTCATTTTATCCAAATATCTAGGTCCAAATCCTAGTTTATTGCAAGCTTCAAAAGACCACTTTAAACTTGAGGGTTACCTGAAACATGATAAAAATAAAAGGTCAACTAAAAATAGTTGGTGAGTTTCCAAGGTTTTCATACATAATATGATAAGGTTACAAATAGTAATTCATGTCATAGGTTACAAGTTAGTAAGCTTATAGAACACATATCGTTACAACCAAACCTCGACTTGATTACAAGTATATAAGATTGGCTAAGTGTATTTGGTTCCATGATGAACAAGCATACGTCATTAGGAGCCGGCAATACCTCGGCTTTAGCACCAAATAGGCTTGTCAGGCCCAAAGATCTAAGACGTCGCCAGACTAGCAATAGTTAATGATTGCAAACAAAAATATGTATCTCATATAAACACTTACAACACACAAATAACCATGACAAAAATATGAATTGCAAGTGCATTACAAGTCTTAAACGTTTATAAGTGTATGATGTATAAGTATCATGTTTCACTCCAAAATAATGTGAAAATGTAAAAAAGGGGCAAGGAAACTCACATGGCAATAAGTATATAATGGAGATTAATAATAAGAATGATATAGGTCGTTCCAAGATGAATCGTCACAAGACACCTAAATATACATATTTACAAGATTTAAGTTTAACAAATTAACGTGAACTAGAATTCAATTTGATGTTTGGGGCTTGTCAATTATATTTAATAAATGGATATCAATTATATTTTTTGGGAACAATATATTTATATATTATATAAAGATGTGAAATAAGAATAACATTTATAATAGTTTTGTAATATTATAAAGTTTAAATAAAGTTTTATAACTAAATAAAATAACACGATTTAAACAATAATTTAAAGGCAATGTTTGGACTAATAATTGTATCAATTAAACTAGTGGTTACCATCGAAATTTATTAAAAAAATCATTAGTTTAAAAATATTAAATAAAATGTAAGGGTATTTTTATAAATAACTTACAAAAAATAATTAATGGTTTTAGAGTTCAAAAAGTTTATAAAGTGATTTTTAGAATTTTTTATATTTTTAAACCACAAAATAACTTTTAAAAAAAGATGGAGGTCGCCGGTTCAAACCCGGGACCCCTAAGATGATATGTGTGCAAGGAACCGGTAGACCAAGGCTCTCAGCCGCGTTAGGATTCAATTATTAAATACAAACTCAAACAAACCCCCAAATTTCACATGAACCCTAGAAACATATTCGATCAAATTGAACCCCATATAAACATTGTAATTGATCGAAAAGTTAGGGCTTTTGATCCTCATGAAAAAAACGAATGTATTGATGTATGGTACGTACGTGTTCAAGTTTAAATGGTCGACCTAGATTGTAGAACAGGTCGCGGCCCAACCCTTGATTCGTTTGATATGTAATGATGACGGAACTCAAATTAAACTTGAGGATAGTTTCTGATGTGGTTCTTGATGCAAAGCCCTCAATCAATTGAAGTTTAAAACACTCGGAAGGTGGCTCTCGCTTAGCTTGTAGGTTCGCGACGAAAGAAGTAATCGAACAAGGTGAATCTGTGGATTTCAGGTGTAATTGGTAATTGCAACCGATTAGACTTGGATAAACGTTCGATTAGGTTTAGTTAATTGAGTTATAATTGAGTTTTAATGCTCGAACGTTGGATGATTAATTCTCTTCGGTTACTTGATCGATTAGTCTAGAAAACGGACACTTAATTACGGTTAAACGATGATCAACGGTTCGAATCATCCTCTAAAAAGATTGGGAGCGGTTTGGGGTCGAAAAACAAGTGCATTCAATGGTTTTGGCCGTCGCCGAACTTGGCCGGAGTACCCACCGGCGCCTCACCGGATTTGCGGGGAGGGGGAAATAGAGTGGGGGTTGGGTTTTGAAATTTACATGTTTGGTCCCTGTGATTTTAACAGTTAACACTTTATGTACAAACTTTAATATTAAAGTTTCTAAATTGGCATTAAAACCCCATAAACTTTAATTATTAAAAGTTTTAAAACTTTGTAAGTTTAGTAACTATACAATTTTTTTTATTATTATATTTTTATTTTTATTATTACTATTGTTAATATTATTATTATCATCATGTTATTATTATTATTATTATTATTATTATTATTAGTGTTATTATTATTATAATTTTTAGCTTTATTATCACTTTTGTATAATAAAAATTTAAAGACAATAAAGAAATAAGCACGCATAATTCATAAGTTTTATAAATGATAACAATGAACCCTATAAGAATAAACGGAGTTAACTTTTAGTTAACAAAAAAAATACGAAATGTTACAGTTTTCTCTCAAACTCACCTAGAACAACATTCGGATAAAGATAGAATCAGTTTGAGTTGATCACAATATAGAAAGTAATAAAGAACGCAAGAAGTATTTTCAAGGTACTTTTATATATTGCTTCTCAACTCAATAATACAAGACTCTTACAAGCAGTGTCGAATGAGTTACAAAGAGAACCTATATATAATACTACCTACAATCAAATATACTTTGATACCAGCTGGGATCCTATAGCTAAAGTCTATACTACAAGACTATAGTTTAAGGTATCTCGGATAAAGTCTTATCTGAGATTTGGTAGTCAGGACATGTCCCTGACTTACCTTTTGTCACCAACTAAAGTTGGTAACTTGTACTATCATAAAAAGGTGAAAAGTAGAATAAAGTATGGTCAACTGTATGGCTCTTTGAGAAAACACCATACATTATCAGAGGTCTGTAGCGGAGTGTCAGAGACCATACTTGTGTCCACTGGTTCATAGCAGTGTCTTCCGAAGGTTAAATGGCTTTGGAAGAGTAAGTACTTCCGAAGCCACTTATACTTCAGAAGAGGTTGCTTCTTCCAAGGCTTGGAGACTTCTTTTTATCATCATACTTTGGAAGTAGTCTTTAGGCTTTTCTTCTAAGACTTGATCTTCGGAAGAACTCTACAGCCTTCGGAAGTTCCATGCTAAGCTTCGGAAGCCCTTGCATGTAGTACCAAAATTGTCTAAGTGAATTGGTTTTGGTTGCACCAGCCTTCTTTTTTATCCAACACAAATACTACTATATATATTCCATTATTAGCATTTACACCAACTATTGTAAAGATCTAACCAAGATAGGGACATTTCATGAACCGAACATCTAATCCTACCATTTCCCTCCTACAAAGCTTAAATCCAACTTTTAAATCACTATAACATATGTAGATCTTTTAAAATTGCATTGTTTCACTTGTGGTGTTAAATTCCCTTAAAAATCAATATATAATTGTGCTAGAATTAGGTCTAAGCAATGCATCATAATAATCCCTAAGCCCGTAAGTATTGTGATGTCTAGTCACCTTAAAGTTTGTTTATAGCCATCACCTTTGCCCTAAAGATTTCTTACAAACCCACTTGAACTTGATTTTTTTAAATCTAATCTTAAAGAGCCTTTATGTAACATCTGCCCATTTTGGAAAATAGAAACCCAAACCCGAATCCGTTTGGGTCAATTTTGAAAAATCAAATACATTATTTAGAAATTAATTTATTTTAATCCTTAAAAAACAATAATAATACTATTATTCAACTTTCATTTATTAATTCAATTCATGGTAATTTCATGATTTATAGAATAAAATTTTATAAATTCATGAAGTTTATTTGTTATTTATGAGTTTTAATTATAAGATTAAAATAAAGGATTAAAATACAAAGATCATTATTTTTACAAATATGTAAGGTCTATAAAAGTTATTAATATTTATAGATTTTAAATGTTCAATTAAAATAAATAATCAAATTACGAGTTCTTATTAGATTTATAAAGTCTACAAAGATTTAATAAAAAAGAAGTTGTTAAATTAAAATTAAAGTTTTAATAAATTTAAAGTTTAAATTGTAATTATTCTTTTATTTAATTAAATTATTTAATTTTATATTTATTTTAAATTCCAATCATAACCCATTTTTAAAAGAATTATAACTCACCATTAACACCACTCATACCTACTCTTAACCTCAACTATAAAAGCAAGACTTAGGCCTCGCTTTTCATTTGCTCATTCTTTAAAAATCTCACTCTCATATCTTTCTTTCATCCATTGAAAATTTCAAAAATTCTTAATACTAAGGTAATCTTTTATTGTTTTTTTATATTATACATTTCAATCATCCTAACTTCCAATTGTTCTCATGACTTTATGTTCTTACTTTTATTCTTTCTTCTTCTAAATCTATTATAATTTTAATTATTATCATTTGATTATTATTCATTAACCTTATAATAATCACTAACATTCTTAAATCAAGCTAACAACATACTAATGTAAACAAAGAATCCTATTTGCATATGGACGGCTATGCCGCCGCATTCGATTATTCCACAAGATTATTTTTTTAAATGATGGCTATGCCAAATTCTTATAGAATTTTTATAACTCAAATGAAGACTAATATACCATATATTGACATAATAAAATTTTCTAACCCGTTTCATGCTTTAACGATTTTAAAAGTGTACATAAGTGTCTTACTACAAATTTGGCAGAATATAATCTTACTTCAACCGACCATAACTTGATCATAACAAAATAAATTTGAGTAAAACCTTTTCAGCAATAGCCTTCAGAGACAGTTTACACATCTTCAAACTCAATCGGACGACTCAACAATAGCCTTCACAAGATAAGTGCGCATTTCAGCACCTTCTGTCTTGTGCTGCTTGTTTGACCTATTTAAAGATCTTTTCATAAAAATGTTTATAAACGAAAGTTGTCTGGAAGACTTTGAACTAGTCAAATGTAAATTTTTATAATTTTATGAAACAGTTTACTATTTTAAAAACTTGTTTAAACACATACCAAACATTCTGTCTAAAATTTAAAATTGGTACAATAATCGTTTTTCAATCTACCTTTCGCTTATTGGCATTTCTAAATATCCTAACTTCTTGTAATGAATTCCAACATCAAGTTATTGTTTTTTTATCATTTATGGCATCACCTTTGACTCTTGACATCCAAACTTTCTTATGTACTATACAACCATCACTATACTTGTGAGTTTTCCATGTGAGTTCTCCATGCCCCCTTTTTACTTTATTTCACATCTTTTGGGGTGAAACATGTTACCTTATAAATTTACACTTGTAAACATCTTGATTCTTGCAAATGCACATGCAATTCATCTTTACTTTTTGTCATGGTTATTTGTGTTATTGTAAGTCTTATATGAGATACATATTTTGTTTACAATCATTAACTATTGCAAGTTTGGCGACGTCTTAGATCTTTGGGTCTGACAAGCCTATTTGGTGTTAAAGTCGATGTATTGCCGGCTCCTGATGACGTATGACTTGTTCATCATGGAAACCAAGTACACTTAGCCAATCTTATAAACTTGTAATCAAGTCGAGGTTTGGTTGTAACTATATGTGTTCTATAAACTTGTTAACTCATAACCATTGACATGAATTGCTACTTGTAAATCTTTTTATATATATGTATGTTTAACCCATGGAAACTCATCAACTTTCAAAGTTGACCCTTTATTTTTAACATGTTTTTTGATACTTGAGGATCTTTTCGTGCTCATATAGGACTTGGACTTAGTTTAATTGAAAATATTATATTGTTGTTTATACGTTGTTTGTAATGTAATGATTTAATTTCTTGTATTGTTCAATAAAAAGGATATTTAATATTATTTCAACTTATTAGTTCGATGTGCTATAAACAATCGTTTCACATTCGTCCGCCTCGATGATTTCGCCGTCGATCGGGGTGTGACGTATGATTCTATTTTTGTTCCATTTTCTAGGCTATAAAATAATAGTATAAAGTTTGACATCCTATATTGTAGGAAATATTGATCTTCAAAAAAAGTGTTTGCCAACCATTAATCTGTTTAGTTATTCCTTGATATATGCAATGCCCATAGGTAAGTGGGTATTGAGTGTTTTTCCAAGACCTATTACTTTGAGAGGATTCACCCGTTTATGAAGACTCGCCTACACTTTGGGTCCCACCCATAGTTTGAGATTCTCCTTTAACTTTTGAAACATTATCATCTTGCTCACCTAAAACTATTAAATGATTAATACATGAGCAAACAATCCTAATTATAATCTTATCATCTCTTACAATTAACAGTTGTCTTGTAGTATCTACGACATGTTTTTTCACAAGAGATTATATTTCTTTTTTATTGTTAAAAGTTTGACCCACATAATATGGATTGTATAAAGGCTCTTTGCTTGTTTCTTTTTCTTTCTAAACTTCTGGACTTTCATGTTCAGTAAATCTTCATCATCATTTTCACTTTCAAAGTAATCTAGATCAATGTCTTGATCATCATCATAATCCTTATCAATAGTAATTTTGAACGAGTTCATATCAACATCAACTTCCTCAAACATGTTATCACTATCCTTCATAACATCATCATCTTCATGTTACCTTTCATCTTTAACATAATCATTGATAACATTAAATGTATATTGATCTTCAACTTGATTGAGTCACTCTAAGTAGGATTAGATGGCTCAAAAACCGCCAATTCTATAATAGCAACCTTGGTAAGAGACTCGTTATGTATGTTTAACCTTGATATCCAATACTCAATGTGTATATATATATATATATATATATATATATATATATATATATATATATATATATAATATATATATATATATATATATTTATATTTAATAACCTTAATCTTAGACACATGTTTCAACATCAAAATCACTTCTTGATCAGTAGCAATTGATCTTTGAATGGGTAATCAAGCCCTTTCTATCGGATTGAAATCTAAACATAAACTACAAGGCAATGATTTTGATCATTGATCGGCTCTTTCTTTGTATTCAATTAAAATTGCTACTTACAAACCAAAATTAAATGACTGGCTATTGACAGTTAGAAATCTATGACAATACCCATATCCTCAAACTTAGTATTAAACTCTTAAACACTAGGAAAACAAACCCACTAACTAATAAGCATGACCATGTTCTAGACCCATTAAGTAAAACTTGTTAATCCCATATGATTAATAAAATATTAAAGATAAAACTAGTTGACCTATAACCCATCAGCTGCTGACCCATTTAATTAACCGACCCGTAATCATTGACCCGTCAAGATTAACCCAACACTCTTAAACTAAAATTCAAGTCCATCTCTACAATTCTGAAATGATAAAACAATAATTGAATTTCTGGATATCCCATCTCCCTTGTCATAGCATTAAACAATAATTAATTTTTCCATCAAAATAACTTCTACTTAATTTTTTTTAATAAAAACTCCACCATGAGATACCTTAAGAGAAAAAAATACTAGGTTTTGACGTGTCATCGAAACAAACCATAACACAAAATCTATGCTTTTGAAATTGCTATAAATCATCAAGCTATAATTTTTAATCAAATAATGAAACTAACAATATACGACCTCTGGATTAAATAATAACGAATAAGATGATTAGTGACTTTTATGAAGATAACTATGTCAATGAACAAAATGAACAACTACGTCTGATCAAACCCAATTCAATAATGACAAACAATAATTTTTGGAGTAAGAAGAATGAAGATGAATAAGAATTCAATGAAGGAGAGAAACAATTTAGAGAGTTTTACACGATGCACCTGATAAATTAAAAGGTTTTGACATTTAAGAGTTTAAGTGCGGAGAAGCGTAAATAAAAAAGTTTAAAATGACTCTTATGTGAATGACACATGATTATATTTATTAGAAAATTATAATGGTGTTAACTTCAAGAAGCAAAAGTGACATAAAACGTAAATGTTAAGTTGAAATGGTTAAAAACTTTGTTTTAGACTGAAATCATTAAAATGTGTACACACAAGAACCAAAATAATAATTTACTGGGTTTCATATCACGTGAGTAATACATGATAACCAAATACAAATGAGGGAAGAATATCTTCAAAATGAATTTTGAGACCTATATACAAGATAGGATTAGGTGAAGACCTTCCATTGATTCCAAGTGACGTGGGTATGTCTTTAACCCACCACTAATTTGGGATAAGGAGCTCCCTTCTGCAACTATCAATTCTGCAAATATAAACCCATTCTCTGTTTTCAATCTTACAATTTTGGAATCTGACCTTCACATCAATCGTCTGCACTATCATTGCATCAAGTAGGTAACTTCTGTAGTTGTTTCTTGAACATTTAATCATGGGTTTGAGGGTAATTAGGGTTTGCAATGGTTTGAACATTGTATTGATTCATTGTAGCTACATGGGGTTTCCTTGATTATTTGAGTGTGGTTGAATGGTTGTAATGTGAATTATGTTCAAGAATCATGATTAATGAAGTAGTTATGCTCCCATTGACAAAATGTTTCATATGAGTATAGAGAAAATCAAAAAGTTCATAATTTCATCATTTTGAAGCTGCAAAGTTGCTCATTTGCTCTCAAAAGTCTAAGAATTTGGTTTTCAGCGGCTAAAATGGATTTGCTCTCAAAAGCCAATGCTTGAGAATATGGAATTATGTAAGACATTAATTTGTCGAACATCTAATCATGTGATTTAGAGTAATTAGGTTTTGTAATGATTTGAACATTGTATTGATTCATTGTAGCTTCATGGGGTTTCTCGATTATTCTAGTATGGTTGAATGGTTGTTATGTGAATTAAGTTCAAAAATCATGATTCATGAAGAAGCTTTGCTCCCATTGACAAAATGTTGAATGTAATTATAAAGAAAATCAAAATGTTCATAAGTTTCACCATTTTGAAGTTGCGAGGTTGTTCATTTGATCTCAAAAGGTTTTAAAAAATGGGTTTTCTATATACCCAAAGCTTGAGAATATGGAATTATGTAACTTTATTAAAACAAGTAGTCATATGGTTTTTCTATTTATTTGTATCTTGTGACAAGAATTGTGTTTTCATATCCCTCTAATCGCTAATGAATTGACTTAATTTGATACTTTTATTTTGATAATGACCTCAAAGAACTTATGAGCTATAAAGAATTAAAATGTGATTTATAACTTAACATTTTATAAAACAATTTTCAGGTTGCATCCGGAAGACATCATATTATGGCTCTTTCTTTGCACACTGTATTTCTCTGCAAAGAGGATACTGCTAATTTGTATGCCAGATCAACATGTCATGAAAGGACGCAAAGGATTGGTTCAGCTCCCTCCAGTATTATTATGATGAAAATTCGATCTAATTATGGATGTTATATTATCTTCAGTTGTTTAGATCGTATAAGATGAAGTGTTTGCCAGACTCTAACTATCCGACTCCATTATCACATTGCAAGGAGAAATCTCCAATATGGAGCATTAATGCATGCAAGGTAATTTTATTGTATAAATTGTGTTTATGGTTCCTTCACTTTTTCATATATTGATGCTATGTTAAGGGTATGTGGATTTGTTTTTTTGAATGTGATTATTGATTGTTGCAACTTACAAATGCGTAAACTAAGGGTATGCAAGTAATTATGATGTAGTGGCTGAGGACACTTGACACATGAGCGATTTACATGTAAATTCAGTTAAAATGAGATTGGTTGCTAAATTTGGTACTAGATTTTTAAGTTGGTTCATATTTTATGCCTAATCTAGAGTTACTTGCTAGAATAAGAAAAAAGTATAAAGCTCGTTCCTATAGTGTGCAGCTTGGCACTCTTTGATATTCATTTTTGTTGAAGCTTTATGTCTCACTAAAATCTACTTATTGCTACATGGGTTGCAATGACCAGACAATCACTTTGAAAAACACATCCAAATGACCCCTTAGATTTTCTTTCTTAATATATACTTAATATTTTGAAATCTTTATGTTTGAAGGAAATAGAAAGATTTGATCTTAGAAGGGGTATGTTCTGATTCTTCAAAAGCAATGGAGGCAATTCATACAATTGGCTCTTGTATTGGTTTGCACATTTGTCATCATTCCAAGGGTTGATGCTGTTGATGCTCTAAAAACTTGTACTTGCTTACTCAAAGAATGCAGGTACTTTTGAATCTTTTTAGTAAATGCAAGCTTCAGATGTTAGTGTTTCCAGTTCCATTTATTAGTAAAATTAAAAATATTGAACAAAAAACGTTTCAGTTCCATCTGACTCGCACCAAGAAGTTACCTGCTTTGACCCATTACCTAACCCACCTATTTTCCGTCTCTAGTTGTACTGCTTTTTTACCATTTGATTCTGAATACGAAATGAAGTAAGTTGTGTAAATTTTAGTATTTAAGCTATTGAGAGGTTGTCCTTGTTACAGGATTGAACTTGCAAAATGTATAGCAAACCCCTCTTGTGCTGCAAATGTTGCGTGTCTCCAGACCTGCAACAATAGACCCGATGAGACTGAATGCCAGGTAAAAATTTTCAACTGTCCATTTTTAATTCCTATTTGTACAAGTGATAGTTTCAACCTATTTACTCGAATGAGTAAATGGGAGCTGTGTTTTACCTTCACTTCTCAAAGGTCAAACGTGTCATAGTGGTCAAACAAACGGGTTGAAAGTCACCAAGGTTTATATAATGCATACAACTTACTAAATTGTTTTACCCAAAGATATAGATAGACTACTATAAGAACATTACTTTTATTATTGTAAGTTTTTTAAAATATATGGACAAAAAAGTATTAGCGGGTCAAGCCAACCCGATCCATCCCATCGACCTGTTGTAATCTGAACCTTTAATGACCCTTCACCCAATCTGCGTGACACATCCATCCTGTCAGCTCCTTATGTTAAGCTTGATAAGTCTTGAGTTTTACAGTTTCTTGAATTTCCTTTGCACAGATAAAATGCGGTGACTTGTTTGAAAACAGTGTGGTGGATCAATTTAACGAATGTGCAGTTTCACGCAAGAAATGTGTGCCGCGTAAATCTGATGTGGGTGAATTTCCGGTCCCAGATCCAAGCGCTTTGGTCAAAAGCTTTGATATCAAAGATTTCAGTGGGAAATGGTTCATAACAAGTGGTCTGAATCCGACATTTGATACTTTTGATTGTCAATTGCATGAGTTCCACACAGAAGCTAATAAACTTGTAGGGAATCTGACCTGGCGCATAAGAACGCCAGATGACGGATTCTTTACTCGATCTGCTGTGCAAACATTTGTGCAAGATCCAGATCTTCCTGGAGTTCTTTATAATCATGACAATGAGTTTCTTCACTATCAAGACGACTGGTAATTAGTTCCATTCTTTTATTTATTTATATAACTTTTGAGTCAGACTTAGCCTCCTAACTTTAACACAAATCTTCTCACAAACTGATTCATGAACCTTTTTGAGTCAAACGAATGGGATTTCGCGCAAATCTTGATTGAAAAAGAATAGAACATTCACAACTATACAAACACCAAAAGTAGTCAATTTGACCTCAAAAGTCAAAATTTCTCATGGCAGGTACATCCTATCTTCCCAAACAGACAACAAACCAGACGACTATATATTCGTATACTACCGTGGAAGAAACGACGCATGGGATGGGTACGGTGGAGCCGTGGTCTACACAAGAAGTTCAACATTACCACAAACCATAGTACCACGGCTACAAGCTGCAGCACAAAGTGTGGGCCGCAACTTTGACACCTTTATAACCACTGATAACACGTGTGGCCCAGAACCACCACTTGTGGAGAGACTAGAAAAGAAAGCCGTAGAGGGCGAGAAGTTCATCATAAAAGAAGCCGAAGAGATCGAAGAAGGAGTCGAGAAAGAAGTGGTTAAGGTTCGAGACACCGAGGTGAGTTTGTTTCAACGGCTAATGGAAGGATTCAAGGAACTGCAACAAGATGAAGAATACTTTCTTAAAGAACTGACTAAAGAAGAAAAAGAACTCTTGAATGATCTTCAAATGGAAGCGAGTGAAGTTGAAAAGTTGTTTGGGCGGGCGCTACCGATTAGGAAATTGAGATAGATTTTTCGGTATTTTTTTACGTGAGGTGCGAGCATTCATATAAACGCATATGTATATGTGTATGTATATACGAAGATCCGAGTTGAGAAAATGAATTTTTTTGAACACGCGCTAAGCGTGTTGTGATCTGGTTGATCGGGTTAAACAGGGACACAATTGATTATATCATTTTGCAGTTGATTAAACAATATAAAATACTTATACGTTGCGTTGATCATATATAACTAAAGTTGAGAAAGAGTGGATTAAGTGGTTATGTAATCGTTTTATGTAAGCTAAAACAATATGTATAAGCGTTATTATTCATGAAATTGAGATACAAATTTTAGAATTTAGTTGAGGTGCAAGAATTTATATGAACATATATATATATATATATTATATATATATATATGTATAAACAATATGTATAGGGCTATATGTGTCATAGACCTTTGACAACCCTTTGAATTTTTCCTCGTAGTCAGTGTCGAAATTTCATATACGCGTCGTATAGCTCTATATGTGTTATATAGGGGGGTTGTATAGGGTATATGAGGCGTATAACTCTCTGACAGCCCTCTGAATTTTTTTTCGTTTTCAGTGTATTCGACCCTCTATACCACGTACGGATCCATACGCAACGTATAGAGGGGTGTCGATTTATCTGGGTGGGTGTCTCTACCCTTATTATATCACTTTGTAATTTTAACAGTTCTCTTAATGATGTTGGATGTTGGATGTTGGATGTTGGATGTTGGATGTTGGGCACGTTGTTGAAGTAAACGGAATAAACTTTTGCTATGTTTGGGCTGTTTTGATAAAGTGGGTCATAGGATTCTTAAGTATAAGACTTTATATTGGTTTTTAGTCGCTTCGATTGCAGATGTTTTTAAAGTTCTAAGTATAAGACTTTATACGATTTTGGTTTTTAATTTAAAATTGATTTTTTATTAAATCACACTATGTGTGTGCATGTTTAACCTCTCTTTTTTACTTTACCTGATTCCGATTTAGTTATAAAACATCTTTAGTTTCATTATATTATTATACATAATGATAATAAGTAACTTAGAATGAATAGTGTCAATGTACAACTATTTCTGCTATGTGTACAACTTGATATTGTATGGTTACTACCTTTTATGCATATGGTACAAAAGAGTGATGCAATATATATGTCATTTTGATCCGATGAAGATGTAGGTTTCTTGGTTTCTCTGTCAGTGATTTAGAGAGAGGGATTTGGGGTTTTGAGATACCGACGGTGATGGTTTTTAGCTTTTGCTTCCATCTGCTGTTGTGCCGTCGGTAACCCCCTCTCTCTCATGAAACATATGCTGATGTAAAACTATTTATGCTATGGGTGCAACTTACCATTGCATGCTTACCATCTGTTATGCCTATTGTAAAACAACCTTATGCAATATACATGGTCGTTTGATTCTATGACGATGTTTCTTTTTTTGTCGGTGCTTTAGAGAGAGAGAATTATGGTTGTGAGTTACCAGTGGCAATAGTACTATTTGTATTTCTTCTTTATCAGCGCTATGACTATACATTAACAATAGTGTCTGTTGTTTTGGCGTGCCTGTCGTTTATGGTAAGATGTCGGAACAAAACGCTTGTTGAGAGCTTGATCCATCAGATACACAATGCACGTAGTCGCCGGTGAAAACGCTTAATTTTATCAATTTACAAGTTTATCTAGGTGTTTGATTTGATTTTGTTTCGTTACTTCTATCAACCTTATAAAATGGTTGATGTCATATTTATTTATTCAAGAATAAATGGCTTTTTCATCTAAAAGTTTGTTTTTAAGGGTTATAGAATTGCAAGTCGACTATTTTAATTGTTAAACTAAATGTTATTTAAAAAACATTCTATCTTTCAAGAAAAAATACGGTGATTCACAACTTGTAAAACAAATCGTATGTTCTTTTAGGTGTAAAATTCATAACATAAGCATACATACTAATTTTCAATTTTTCTGACTATCTAATTAAGATTTCGAGTGTACTGTCCAACTACTTTAATATGAAAGTGTAACACGATTCAAAAAGATCAACTGAAGAATCATACCAATAAACCCTATAACTTGTTTTACATAGCATACATGCCTATTCCTACCTAATCCGAAACCTATTGTAACAACAACTAACAATGCAAGCCAACGGTCAAGTTATTATGACATGATTGTTTCTAGGCATCTCTAAATCTCTATTTGAATAGCTTTCAATAATATGACCCACCATGTTATGTGTTATCTTTGGGCTTCACCTTTTTCACAACCTTTTCACCTTTACAAACATGCATTATATAATTTTCCCAATTCATATGGTACCAAAGTCCTTTTCGCAAATGGGTAACATACGTAACACATAATGTTATGACTTTTAAGATATCGATCTTTACGACTTTATCTAGATAAAAGAGTCAGTCATGCACAAAAATTAAATTTCTATAAATATAAGATTAAATTTACAATATATATAGGAGAGGGATCCATTGAAAACAACATTATAATTGAAAACCATAAAAACCAATATCTAACCATTAATCATATTCAATCAATGGCTTATATTAATAGTGACATTATTGTAATATAATGAGGTTAAATGGTAAGATTTTAATAATTAGGGGCATTTTAGGTAAAATAAAATTTATGTTTCTCTCTCATATTTTCTAATTTATTATTCTCTCTAATTTCTCCTAATCATTTCTTCTCTCTCATCTTTCCTATCAACTATTAAAATTAAAACAAGTTGTGTTATTTACATGAAACTTAACAGTTACATACACAAGAATATAAATTAAAAAAATAAAGAGAATTACATCTGTATATGTTACAACGTAACAACAAAAGTTACGTACACACAACAACATATGTTACGTATACGGAACACTTATACGTAACAACACTTGTTAGGTATACATAACAACAATTGTTACGTATACGTAACAACACTTGTTACATATACCATTACCGAACCCACCATATATGTTACAACAAAATTTACATATACGTAACAGTAGATGTTACATATACCATATACCTTTACATAATGGCAGTTGTTACGTATATGTAATAGCTATATGTAACAACATTTGTTAGGTATACGTAGCAGCACCTATTACGTATACGTAACATTATCAAGATAAACTACATTTACTAAACCCATGTTATAATCAATGATTTGTAAGGCCCTGTTACCGGGACACTCACAGCTGGTCGATCATCACACATAAAACATACATTTGTATTAACTTAATAGTCGTTGCAACGGAAACATTAAAAATGACATTTCATTTCGTTATAAAAGCTTTTGTAAAATAATACATCGTTAACACATTACAAAATACTTGTTGCATTACATCACAAAAGTATTATAAAAATGGATGCCATCCAAAAAGAGTCAAGTAGCCACCCCATGTCGTCCTCAGCAACCTTTACCTGTCAACTGGAAACACATAAAAGTCAGCGTTGCTGAGTGAGTTCTAGTTTTAAAATAAAACGTACTTTATCTTTCCTTTAAAATTGTTCTCTACTTTTGTATGTGGTCACACATCGTATGTACACATAGATAATAGTTATTATCTTCATTATCGTTCATTTCGTACATATCGCACATTTCGCACTTTTCGTATTTTATCGCACTTTTCATACTTTATTATCTTTCACTTCCATCTAGGTCCTGTACTTAACCGTCCTCTTGAGCACAAAGCTATATCATCTAGGGTTAAGCCACAAGGACCCCATATCGCACGTATGGAGTAGTCACCAGGATTGACTCCCCTTGTGTGTGTGAACTCTTATGGGTCAGCCAAAATCGCACGTTGTATATACACAAAATAATTAGGAAATCACACGTATTGGAGCAGTCACCAAGACTGAACTCTTACTGTGTGTATGGACCCTTATGAGTTAGCCAAAATCGCACGCTGTAAATACACACATAGTTGAGCTAACAACTCTCAATAAGTTGTGAACCTCCTTTCATTTGCTTGCAAGCCTTTTATACTTTCATTCATTCATTAATGCATACATTCTTTCTTTAAGTTCCTTTTTTATTATCTTTCACTTTACGTTACATAATACTTAGTCATTTCTTTCATTAAGATTCAACGTAAAGCCACGAGAAAATAAACG